>JASPKZ010006845.1:25000-417500 GCA_030220185.1 Diploptera punctata | reverse complement strand
ACTCATTCCACTTGAAAATATTTTCATTGTTGGTCGTAGTGATTGTTAGTGAATGTAAAGAAATATTATCCAGAAAAATTCAAATGCACATACTTTAAGAAGAAAATGACTCACTCTGATCGGATTTTAATCTGTGAACCTAGGATTAAGATGAATTCGATGTTGTTAAGTGAATGAAATTATATTGATTGGGGATTTTTAGAGAAATTATGAACTCGTTCATATATAGATTTACAATGTACGGCCACATCTTCATGTGACCAATGTTCTATACTCTTAGACTTTTTACACAAATCTCTCTATCTTTCCAGTCCCGGTCTTGAAATTATTTTTCTTTCATCGCTTTATTTATGTTTTGCAGCAAAGTGTTTTTTGGTTGACCTCTACCTCTCCTTCCCAGTGGAATCCAATCCAATAATCTTCCTGGTAACATTTCTTAATCTTTTTTTTTCATGTTCATACCATTCCAATTGTCTGTATTTTACAAAATCCATTATTTACCATTATTTAGTTTCCTTTATTCACATCTTGCCTAATTACTTAATATTTTATTCTAACCATTTCATGATGTCTGTCCTAAGAAATTAATTTCCAGTTGTGATAATTTTGACCACAAATTTTGACTTAATTTCCAGATTTCCCTTCCATATGTAGCCAGACTTTAAGCTACAGACTGAGATATATTAGTTTATTTAAAAAATATATTCTTATTTCATATGAAGTTATTCCATTTAGGATTATCGTTACTGATATTCCTTTGTTTACACTATGTTTATATCATCTTAAATAGTTAACTACCGTAATTTTAAAAAAACAGGAACTGCGTAAACTAAGCGAATTTCTCAGCAAGTCGAAGTTATGGTCCATTTTGCTGGTTTACGTAATATATCTTTCTTTTATCAAATTGGAGAAGATGAAGCTAAGACTTTGAAAAGATTTACGAAGATAATACATGAAATATTGAAGTTGAGGAAGACGGAGTATAAAAATAAAATAAAAAAATATGAAAGTCTTATAATAAAAGATATAACCTCAATGGTGTGACATAAAATTTAAAAAAATAGTATGAAAAGTATAAATTGGAGAAACTCAATTTGTTATGCCTACTTATTAAAACGAGTCGGACTGCAGAGAAAAACGAAACTTATGTATCTTTAAATTATCTTTTTTGAATATTGTTGTATAATTTGACAAAAATTAAATAATTTCTACTGATTGATGTTTCCATTATTTCATTACAAATATTAAATAAATTAAAATAATATATCATATAGGATATAATAGGCTTAATTAAATATTATTATATATGAATACATTGAAATGAAGCAACCATGGCGGCTTTCGTGTTTTAAGTAAACCACAACTTTTAATGATCGGAAATCGTTAATTTTTGGAGAAACTCTTTCTCAATTTATTTTAATAGCATGTATTGAGTTTTGTTGCGAAACATTGAAAATTGCGACTGCTAGAGCGAATTTTAAAATTTCGTTTCAGGTGAGCTCCTACACCTAAATAGTATGATTTTTTGTTAAAGAACTCGACCTTACTTTTTAAAATTGATTTCTATACTATTTTTGGTTATATTACTACAAATATTGCAGCCGCTAGAGCGTAAATGGACACACTCACAAACACACAGACACATATATGATTAAGAAAGTTTTCTTCGGTTTTCCGCATCATGGGTGTAGGGTTGGCCTCTGGCCACTGATTGCGACGTTCCGGTATGATCCCATGATCATACTTATATCCGCAAAAATCTACAATATAATATATATATATATATATATATATATTTTTTTAACACTTCGCCGATCTTATCCAGTAGACACTGAATATGACTGTGAATAAAATTTACACACGCGCGCACACACACACACACACACATATATATATATATATATATTAGACACTGGATAAGATCGGCGAAGTGTTAAAAAAAATCTTGAAAAATCTTTTCATGAGATCTACTTCGCTATAAATAATAATTAATTAAATAAATAATTAAAATAAATAAGTGAATATATTAAAAATGAGCTAATTATTTTTAAACTTTTAGATAAAATAAAAAAATCGGCCGCGGTGGACTAGTGGTTATGCTCCTTGCCTCTGGTCCCGATGGTCGCAGGTTCAAACCCGGCCGGGGTCGATGGATTTTTTAGGACGGAAAAATCCAAGGTGCAAGTCCTCCGGGAGGGACTTTAAGCCGTGGGTCCCGAGCCTGGAGATTTTCAGGCTCGTAAAAGATCCTTAAGCCTGAATGAAAGGCCTCTAAGCAAAATTTACCGAATTTTCCCGTCCTAGTACTATCTTGGTTTCCTAGATGTCAGTATGAGGCGGAACGCTGACCGCGGACCACTCACAGACATCTATACGAAAACAAATATAACTAAATAAGTATGGTTCAAATTTTTCCCTATAGGGGGAGAGCGCCTAAATCTCTGTTAAGGGAAACATGGGCTTACAAGAAGATAAAATAAAATAATCTAGAGAAAAACTAGAAACAACATGTCCAAAGAATGAAAGATGAACGCATACCAAACATTATACCTAATTACAAACCAAAAGGATACAGGGATGTTGGTAGAGAATCTATGAGACCGGAACAAGCCACAAGTTCTTAATCCTTGAATGTTGATGATGATGATGATGATGAAGATGATAAAAGTAGGCCTAAATAAAAAGTTCCGGGCAAATTACTGTGTTAGAATACAATTAGCGCCCTCAAATTTGGTTCATTCTAAAAATATGTTCAGCACTGAAGGGGCATAATAGTTTCCGCACGGAGCGGAGGGGACAAAGATTATTTTTTTTACTAAACTGAATAATTTTGAGGTAAGGATTTGGAATTAGCTCCAGTTTCTACTGTATTATACCTAGACGTGTTAAAAGTATGTTCATCTTTTAACATATGAGTATTTCAGTTCGCAGGGACGAACATACCTTACAAAAATACACTAATATATATATATATATATATATATATATATATATATATATATGGTATGATAAGAAAAATAAATGCCTGGACGGGATTCGAACCCGGATCTCTGAGTCTGTACCTCAGCGTGATATCCATTACACTACCAGGTGAATCCAATTCAAACATTTATTTTTCTTATATATGTATTATACTCTCCATTATTACTAGATGTCGCGAGAACACTGTCTTCACTGCCATTATATATATATGGAGGATAAAACATAAACAGTTAATTATAAGTACACACAGATTGCACAAAACTCTGAAATAATTTAAGAATATCTACGAAAAACAGCTGTTGCCACTTTCCGTCTTATTACTGGCCATGACTGTCTGAACGACCTTCCTTTTTAAGGCTCTTATAACCCAAGTCGGGCTCTGCCTTTCCCTTTTTTGGGGTACCTAACCAATGTAATTTAGTTACGCTTATTTCCCTACAGATCTCGTGTATGATATGTGGTTATGGTATAGCCTCAAAGGACATCTGGTAGACAACTAAGGTACGTATTACTTGGATGGACGAAGGTCGGTTAAAGTTTGCACAGAAGTCTTCTTAATTCAGGTTTACAGTTCTTTTACAAGTCTGAATATCTTAAGTCTCTGAACCTACGGCTTCAAAACCGTCCTGGAGGACTTGTCCCTTAGAATTTTCATCCTAAAAATCCATCGACCCAGGCCGGGTTTGAACCCGCGACCCTCGGGAAAGAGGTAAGAAACATAACCACTAGACCACTGCGGCCACAAAATTGGTTTTACCATTAAGAAACTAGTCCAATCTGCATGGGAGCAGAGAATAAGAATATGGAACAGTTAAAATCATTTTAAATTTGAATGCTCAATTCAGACACTTACTAAATATTGGGAAGATGGTAGACAAATTGTAGCGAATAAGATACGGCCCTAATCTATATAGTGATTAAGGAATATTATTAATGAATAAACAAGGAAGGAACTGAATATGGTTTAAAAAGAAATTAAATATCGTATTGGTAAATAGTTCTCACAATAGGAGTGGTTGAAAACCTAAGTAAAAAGAAGTCATACATATGTAACCCCTCTAATTAGACCTGAAATCCTTAAGCTGGGTCTAGCTTGAAAAATCACGTTTGGGAGAAACGTCAAAGTCGAAATTTACAATCGCGGAAAGCCCAAACTGGTAAACATGCTCCCTAGCCGTGAGAATAAAATCACAAATGTAGGCGGGAGTGTAAATGAAATATTTACGCCCTTAGAAGACATGTGATTGAATATTCTAACCAATCAAAATCAGAGTTAGGGTATACGACTATATATGGGAATAATTGGTCCTGACTTCGATACGAAACTCATGAGGACAAATTACTTATACTTAACACCTCGTAGGACGAAGATCTAAATTATATGGTTAAAATGTCTTGTAACAACGATTATGGACTTAGGAAAAATCTCTCAGATTCATAAGTAATTTGCTAGTCCTCATTAGTGAAATATCGAAGGCCAGGGACAGAAAAGTTTTATCTTCACAGTGTAATGTGCATTCAAGTTGGCAGAAATAAAAAAATAAAAAATAATTTAAATAATTATTGATTGTCTGTTCCCACGCAATTCTCCTTCCGAACCCTACATTGTCCTTTATATCCCTCCTCATTACACTGTATATTATTCATTATCTTTTACGGTCTCACTTACCAAAACATGGAATTCCCTTCCACCCTACGTCAAAGACTGTCAAACTATAACATCCTTCAAAAACAAAATTAAAGAATTATTTAATAACAAACTAACTTATACATCTCACTGATAGTATTCTTTTAACAATTAATACATTTATTTATCTATGAAAATAATATTAAGATTAACAAATATTTTCTTTTGTTTTGTTTTAAATATTGTACAAACGCAAAATTAGTTTTCTATATCTCATTATTTTTCTTTGTTTTATATATATACATTAGACAGGGACAATTTAATATGTCTTGATTGTATACATTTTATTATTAGTTTTAGTCTTAATTTTAACTAACATTAACTAGTTTCATTATAGATCGTAATATAATAGATATTATCTTTTTGATCAAATTTTTATTTAGTATTTAATATTAGAGTGCATTGTGATTGTTATATTCTGATGTAATATATGTTTGCCCAGGTGAGTGGAAGAGAAGGCCACATGGCCTTAACTCCACCAGGCTAAATAAATAATAAATAAAATAATAATAAATATATAGATAGGAGTCTCAGCGCTCACCCTGAAACAACAGGAACCGACTACCTACTGAGGTAGGGCATCAACTATTTACCACAAATCACAATTAAATCAAAGTGGAACTATACTGACTTTAACAGCCGTCAACGTACTGCCCCAAAATTGCTTTATTGTTAAATATTGAGCATTGAATGCATAACATGTATTTGTCTAAGACTATAACAACAATGTATTTAGCTGGATGACGCTCTTACCTGTGTTGCAGTTTGGAAAATCCTCTGGACAGCTGCACACACCAGGGGATTTGCATGTTCCTCTTCCACAGCCTCCTTCGCAGTACGGTACGCATTTGTTATTACTTCTCTTATATCCTCGACAACATACAGGGAGCTTACGGGAACCCCATTTGTGATTCTGTGGGAAATAAATCAAGACATTTGTGAAAAATAATGTAATATAGGCCTAAAATATCTTTTCATTAACGTCCGCTTGTTCGAATCCCCGTGGAGAAGAAATTTTCTGAAGGAACTATTGCCATATGGAACCAGTTTCATCCAGTATCATGAAAAAATTTGGAATTTACAATGAGTAGCAGCTCCAAGTTGAGAAAACCAGCTATAATGGGTGGGTGACCACATGTCACCCCTATACTGACTGGATGATTGTTCACATTTGGATGTAATGCCAGGAGCCGGCTAGGCTTCTAAGCTGTCGCGTCATAGAGCTTTTTCTGACGTAAATAATTTTACTGACATACTTTTACTATTCAACATAGATTTTATATTATATCTAGGCGGAAGGGTTTGGTAAGTCGTTATCATACACCATTCATGACTATAGGCCAGTGTTGATCCACTAGTACTAATAAGCTGTTAGTTTATGCTGATGATGTAGTACTATTGGGCCATAGCGAAGAGATACTAAAGGATAACACGCACACACTATTAAATAACACTAAGAAATTGGGACTGGAAGAAAATAACAATTAAACTAAATATATGATCACACATAGAAACACTCGTACATTATATAATGGAAATGGACAGCTAATGACAAATGAGGGAAATTTTGAGGAAGTGGATGAGTTCAAATACCTAGGAACAATAATCACAAATACGAAAGAGATGCACAAGGAAATTAAACGTGGGCTCAATTCTGGAAATGCGTGCTATTATGCATTACAGAGACTCTTGATGTCCCAACTCCTTTCAAAAACGTAAACTGAAAATATATAAAACTATTATTCTACCAGTTATATTATATGGATGCGAAACATGGACTCTTACTTTAAGGGAAGAAAGGACATTACAAGTATTTGATAATAAAGTTCTTAGGAACATTTTTGGACCAAAGAGAGGTGAACAGACAGGTGAATGGAGAAGACTACATAACAATGAACTACATGGTATTTATAGGAAGCCCGATATAATAAGAACAGTTAAGTCTCGTAGACTGCGATGGGCAGGGCATGTTGCGCGTATGGGGTATGAAAGACGTGCATGGAAGCTTCTTGTAGGAAAGCCAGAGGGAAAACTCCCAGTGGTATACCAAGAATGAGGTGGGAGAATAACATTAACTATGATTTGAGGGTAGTAGATTATACAGGGAATAATTGGAAAACGTTAGTTCTGGATAGGGATATATGGAGAGTTTATTTCCGCGCGGCCATGAACCTACGTGTTCGATAGTGCCAATCAGTCAGTTTTAGGTTTAATGTTGATCTGTTTCGGTCTTAATTAAACAGGGTCTAAAAGTCGTTTTTATGGACGTCCAGGTCGTCATCGTCCTCGTGGGTGATACCGAAAAACTGCATTAGAGATCCTAATTGGTGACATTAAGGATACATGTTGAAGCCACATGCTGTAAACCTGTTTTTAACAACAAACGAGGCTCTGGGAACCGCATCACAGCGGTATAACTGTACCTCTATAAAACACAGAAAAGTTTGTTTTCAAGCTTGTCGAAGAGTTAAAGGTAGCAGCACTGGACTCTAACCTGACATGAGGAATTAATCTTACTTTCAATCAAGTCTTAACGAAACAAAAACTGGATGGTTTAGGTAAATAAACAGAAGAATCGTATTACCGCACGAAGTATAAGTGACTCAGGTTCTGTGCCGTGGGACACGACAGCCTATTTAATCCCGACTGTACATTCCATCCATAGTAATTCTGCCCCAAGGCAGGTCCTTCCCTGCAATCATAGCATTTTCATGCTATGCTTGCAGCTTTACTAGGGAATTGTAGGTGTGGTAGCTTCCCGTTGCTTTCCACACCGGTGAAGGATGATGATAATAATGATGATGGCCATATGATTTCGGGGACCATTTGGGCCTTATAGCTTTCCTGACATTTGTCTTACAGGTGAGGAAAAACCCCGAAAAAACCTCACCCAGAAAAACTGCCCCGACTGGGGATCGAACTCGCGCCCGCTGCGTGACAAGGCAGCACGCTACTTCGAGACCACAGCGGTGGACGACTGTACATTAATACCTTAATAATAATCATTATCAATTAACTAATTAGTACACCTAAAAAGGATACACCTTTATTGCATGCTACAAATAGCTGAAGTTTTAAGAATTGTAAAAATGTACCTGATATCTCAGTCGTCCTCAATAATTTGCGGTGTTGTTTTATAAGAGGCCTTTCGATAACATAAGTATCATCTGCTTACATTTTGGTACCAAAATGATAACTTAAGTATCATATTCTGCTTTCTATTTGGTACCAAAATGAAAGCAGAATGTGGTACTTAAATTATCGAAAAAAACAACACTGGAAATCATTGAGAACAACCGAGATATCAGGTACTGTTTTACAATTCTTAAAACTTTAACACAGTGACCTCAACGGAGTTTCGTAATGTATTATACAAATCCAAATAGCTAAACATACATTGTTTTCTTACTTCCAGTAATTCTTAATCTTGGTCTACCTGCTTTTGAAGCAAAGTGCACCGCCTTTACCTATATATAATATTGGTGTATATACAACACTGCAGGTCAAATGCGCATTTACCTGTTATTAACTTGATGGTATTGTTCAGTGGCGGTTCTTGGGTATTCACATAATCGCAAATGCACAAAAAAATCAATACATTAAATATATAACATGTAAGAAAATGATTTTAAAATAAAATTCCCTTGTTTTTCTCTTAATTTGATTTTCATGAAGTGTACTATAATTACCTGAAATACTATTCGCTATAACTACTATGCATATGCGAGCGTATCCTTGAAGTCTGAAAGCTGATTGGTGCTATTGGAGGCGTGTATTTCATTGAGGGTGCAGGTAAAATTGTCCGAGACTCGATCATCTGATACTGTGCGAGGGTTTACACTTCCATAATAAATGTCCTTAATACGGAATGGAATTCTGAAGGCAGAAGGAGGAAGGAAACCAGAGGAAAAATAAATGTATGGGGTTAGGAATATGAAAAGAATGGAATTGACAGAAGAAGGTGCGCAAGAAGGAGTTTTTGGACGAATAAAATTACTTTGGGTTGAAGGAAAAGTTGCTTTAATGCAGAAAAAGGTCCTAATAAAAATGTGTTTGTATGTACACATGTATAGTGCGTCCCACTCCAATCCGGGCCGGCTACTATCATGTGATTCTGCATGGGGAGCGTGCATGTCGGTACGGCTGGGAGAGAGATGAACGGAATAATTATATGTTTATATGCTATTTATAATTACCATTATGATGATAGAAAGGCTATTCTTTACAACCTGTGACGCGATGTTTTTAGTCCCTCCATAAACTCCTGTCAAATTTTATTCTTAGGGTTCCATTTTTAAAATTATTTCCCACTATTTACAGTGACTTTTACATTTTTTCTAACGATTATTTCAATATATTTTTATGATATTCGACTACATACGTAGCATTAACACTTGGCAGCCATATTGATTTTAACGAATAATCTATACAGCAACAAAGACTGTTCCAGTGCAGCCAACATAGAGTATGTACTGATAAAATTGTTCACATATACTTCAGAATTTACTATTTATTTTTGGACGAAACATTTCTCAACAGGTTAACGTGCGTAAATTGCGTGAAATTAGCTTTTAGATTGGTCTTTCACAGGTTAGAGTACTTAAATTGCGTTAAGTCAGCTTTTAGGTTCGTTAAATGTCGTGTACATGTTGGCAGCATCCGTTGATTCCATAGTGTAAATCGCATCGCGTTTGTTGGCGCATGCGCATGGAGTATGATTGGAACTTAGAAAAAAAAATCGCGTCACATGTTGTAAAGAATCACCGGAAGGAATATTCAAATTACCTCTGGATCATCACTCGTTCTGTAAGAATACCTGAAAAAAAGAAAATAAAAACTATATAATATCAAAATAATTAGTTTTTAAGGGCTTCAATCACCATTTCACTAGCTTGTTACATGTTATGGTCGAAGTAGTTGAAATAGAAATAAACCAGATGATAATATCTTAGAATTTCTGACTTACGTCCTTTTAACCCTTAAATTGGAAATATATTCTATAAGATAAATGTGTTTAATTAATTCAGCATTTTTAAGAAAGCAATGGAAAAAGGAATAAGTAGTCAAACCTTCTGATGACACCATGACCCTGGGGTCGACTCAGCCTATATCGAAAATAAGTACCATATGCTTATTCTGGAGGTAAAGTCGAAAGTGAAAAGGACTTGACAACCCGGCTGACACCAAGTGCGTGTTGTGTAGAAAAGTGTTAACCTTAACCTCCTTAAGGCTATAGTTGGATCACTTTATCTTTTATTTAATATTTAAATTTGTGTAAAATTACATAACGTTGTTATGCAATAGATTCTAGGGCTAGGATTTTTATGTACCGGTACTAAAATGTAAGATTGCAATATAGTATAGATGAGAAGTTAGACATATGACTGTCTTTTGTTTTGGTTTCACATACAAAACAGTTGAATAATATAATGCGAAGTTAGACTTTTGACTGTCTTTTGTTTTGTTTTCACAAACAGTTGGATAGTATAATGAGAAATTAGACTTTTGAGTGTCTTTTATCTTGTTTCACACACAAACAATGAAATAATATATACTAAATGAATTGCAATCCTATCTTTTATTACATAAAAATCATAGCCCTAATAATAACTTACGTTTATGCATGATTTGTTTTCGATGCAGTCTGACATCTATAAATAAGCAGGCACAACAACTCAAGTTTCTCCCACCATATGTACAAGGGTTAGCAGTTGATCTGCTTACAGTTAGAAGATCAAATAAATTTGCCGTCAAGAGGTACAGTTATCTCAGTATTGGAACACTGGACGGCGCATCGTTGACAGTTTCACCAATTTAAGGATTAAATACTACATATAATTTGATATAAAGCTACATGATCTGCAGTTTATATTATTATTATAAAAATATTGCCGATTTATTTAACGTGTACACTTGGGGCATTAAGACGTCTTGAAAGTGTGATTCATGGATCGACATGAGTTACGTAGCCTCTAATTTAGTTCCTAACTTGTGTTTACTTTTAGCATTTGATCAAAAAACGACACAAATGCCTACTGATGAATATAGAAGTAGTGGCTCAAAACTATTACCGACTCAACTAACTCACTAGCACTATAGGACCCTTTGGTTCATGGCCGCGCGGACATAAGCTCTCCATGCATCCTTATCCTGAGCCAATGTTTTCCAATCATCCCAATAATCTACTTCCCTCAAATCATAGTTAATGTTATTCTCCCACCTCATTCTTGATCTACCAACTGGGCGTTTTCCCTCTGGTTTTCCTACAAGAAGCTTCCATGCGTATCTTTCATTCCCCATTCGTGCCACATGTCCTGCCCATCGCAATCTACGAGACTTAACTGTTCTCATTATATCTGGCTTCCTATAAAGATCATGTAATTCACTATTATACAGTCTTCTCCATTCTCCTGTCTGTTCATCTCTCTTTGGTCCAAACATTTTCCTAAGAACTTTATTCTCAAATACTCGTAATCTCCTTTCCTCCCTTAACGTAAGAGTCCATGTTTCGCATCCATATAATATAAATTATAGAATAATAGTTTTATATATTTTCAATTTAACATTTTTTGAAAGGAGTTGGGAAGTCAAGAGTCTGTAATGCATAATAGCTGTTGCGCAAATCTTAGAAAGCTCTATGAAAACTATCTAAACATTTTAATGTTTTACTTGATTGTCGTTCTGTTAAATAAAGTATATTATGTAGGTCACATTAAGAGAATGTCAGATATATGACATCGACACTCGTATACATTGTTTTGGTTTGTTTGATACAGGGAATCCATTTTAAGAGGAAACCTCCATCATCGTGCCGCAGCTGTGAGAAGTGCAATCGCAGCGTAGGAGACAAATTGTACACAACATCCCAGCTGTTAGTTGCTTGAGTGAGTTGTAGTGGGACGCATATCGCTTAGAAGAAAGTAATCGAAAATGAAGTATACGGTTGAACAGCGAATTTATTTGGTGGGATGTTACTTATTGAGAAGTAACCATAGAAGGCGCGTCCGGAGATTTTCTCAAAAATATCTTGACTGTACGATTCCTACAAAATTGTGCCTTTCGAAGTTGATGAAAAGTGGCATACAACAAGTTCGGTTTGTAACTTACCGAAGAAGCGCGAAAGGCACATTTTAGCAGTAGAGGAACATGAGAAAATTAGGGTGCGATTAGAAGTGAGTCCTAGAAAATCACTAAGACGTTTGGCGCAGAAAACTAACATATTAAAGGGATCAGCCCACAAAGCGACCAGACTGCTGAAATTTCAACCTTATAAACAACTATTTGTGCAGGGATTTAAACAGGCAGATTTCGCCGCAAGAACAATATTGCATTCATTTCTTTTTAATTGTCACAGGAAGAAAAAGATTATGGATATATATAATTGTAGGCTTTCACGGCCGGCGTCTTGATCCATATTTGGTTCGTCTTCCGGGCTTATAGGCCGTGGTCTGGTTGTCTTCATACTCAACGTTTCGTCTACTGCTGCGGTATGAAGACCACGGCCTATAAGACCGGAAGACGAACCAAATATGGATTATGGATATTTTCAACAGATGGTGCCACAGCGCACACCCCTCATAATTCTATAGAAACTCTACGTGAAGTTTTCGATGGCAGGATAATTAGCACAGGTTTATGATCCCCTAGATCAGCCTACCTAATTTACTGTGATTATTATCACCAACCCAGTGGAAGAAGCTTCACAAAACACTTAGCAGAAAGATCAACGCAAGCAATAATGACAATAAACGATATATGCAATATCCAAGCTCTAAGCGATGAAACTATTCAATGCAAAGATCTTCCCAATACTAACTTACGGGATAGAAATCATATGGCGACATCTTACAGAAACTAATCTAAACATGCTGGAAAAAGTGAAAGCTAGCTACATACATAAAAAGAGCAATAGGAGTATCAAGAACGATCAGAAGCCGTCTAGTGTACCTATTGGCAAGGGAGACTTTCCTTATCGGGGACTTGAAAACAACCTACCTACTACCAACCACGAACCCTATGAACAAGCACTACAAAGACTACGCAGAAAAAGAGAGATAGAGTGGAACTGGACAGAAGCAAATTTCCAGATACGACACGTCATCACAAGATTAAGCGTGCATGGATTCCACGACTTAATGTGTAGAAATAAAACATTCCATGACCCGAAGACAACATGCATATTGGAAGTGTGTGAACAGAAATACGAAAGATATCACATCGAAACATGTAAACAAAGAACAAAAACAATTAGTGATTACGCAAGACAAACCTAAAGTGTTAGTGATTGTTAAAGTGCTGTGTTATCACCTTTGCACATTTGTGCGCAATCCATTTATATATATTATTATCTTTGGGGATACATAAAGGGAAAAGTTTACCCGAAATAATCCTCATACTCAGAAGAACTTAAGGTCGAAATAACACGTGAAATGCAGTCTATTACCGAAGAAGAATTACAGAAAGTGGTGGATAATTTGTTTAAACGATGTGAGGCATGTCTTACTGCGGACAGAGGTCATTTTCAACAGAATCTCAAATAAATGGTGAGTAATAAGCCTCTATGTACAGGCCTATTTTAATAATATTCTAAATTAGTTGAGTTATTTGTGTTTTGCAGCTTCTATCTCCATTTGCCGATAGTAACGGAACACGTTCCCCGTCGGTGCAAGCACAATAGCGGGCAAAGTGAGAGCCGCTGCAACGCTGTAAAAAAGGTTTCCACTTAAAATTGATTCATGTATTATTAGGCAATAGCGTGGAGGTACTAAGGGCCAACATGCACATTTTATTGAGTCCATCCATCCATAGTAATTCTGCCCGAAGGCAGGTCCTTCACAGCAATCATAGCACTTTCATGCTATGCTTGCAGCTTTAGTAGGGAATTGTAGGTGTGGTAGCTTCCCGTTGCTTTCCACACCGGTGAAGGATGATGATGATTATAATGATAAGGATGATGATGATGGCCATATGATTTCGGGCACCGTTTGGGCCTTAAAGTTTTCCTGATATTTGACTTACAGGTGAGGAAAAAACCCGATATAAACCTCACCCAGAAAAACTGCCTCAACGGGATCGAACCCGGATCCGCTGCGTGACGAGGCAGCACACTACCTCGAGACCGCAGCGGTAGACTTTATTAACACTATGAAATTGGGATTGCACGTAAGCATCAGTAAAACTAAATATATGTTCACACATAGAAATACATTATATAATGGACGGGAAATTTTGAAGAAGTGGCTGAATTAAAATGCAGTACATAGGAACAATAATCACAAACAGGAATGAGATGCACAAAGATATTAAACATAGGCTCAATTCTGGAAATGCGTGCTATTATGCATTACAGGGACTCTCGTCGTCCCAACTCTTTTCAAAAAAATGATAAACTGTATGTGTATATATATATATATATATATATATATATATATATATATATATATAACGGTTATTCTCCCAGTCATATTATATGGATGCGAAACATCGACTCTTAATTTAATAATAGCTTCATTCTTCTTGTTTTTCTTCTTCTTAATCATAATTTGTGGATTTTCATCCTATTTATTTCCGAAATCATTCCTCAGAGGAAGACGTATTGGATGTGCATTCACTGTCTATCCATCTCTTAGCTGGTCTCTCTTGTTCTTCTCCCGTCCATTAGTCTAGCTTCTTTAGCTCTTTTTTGCAAGCTGATTGTTTTTATTTAATAATACCTTTCTTTTTAAGAGAGGAGAATATATTAAGAGTATTTGAGAATAAAGGTCTTAGGACAATTTTTGTATCAAAGAGAGATGAACAGACAGGCGAATGGAGAAGACTTGTATAACAGTGAGCTACATGATCTTTATACGAAACGTGATATAATAAGAACAGTTACGTTTCGTAGATTGCGATGATAGGATATGTGGGACGAATGCAGAATGAAAGATGGGCATGGTAACTCCTTGTAGAAAAACCAGAGGGATAGCGCCGAGCAGGAAGGACAATGACTTAGGAGAATAACATTACTATGATTTAACGGAGTAAATTATACATGGGATGATTGGTAAACATTAGCTCATTATATGAATGTATAAAGAGCTTATGTCCGGTCGGTCATGAACCTACGATTTCGATAATGCCAGTGAGTTAGTTATTTTTTATTATTACTATGACAATGATGTATTGATGCGAACTGCCAATTGCTTATACGGTTTGCTGCCCGTGGGATCCATTTGTAAATTAATAAAATACCACTACTACTACTACTATAATATGTTGCACTTTTATGCATTACTTCATTGATAACTCGCTTATTAAATAAGACAAAAAGACTAAGGGTGAGGGGGCAGACAACGTACAGCCATTGAAATAATTGATGGCGCACAGATTTTTCAAGTCCCCAGAACGAAGCCACTGCGCATGAACATAGGTCAGATTCTGGGTTTACAAGTGCACAACTATTTGAGGAACTAAAATCCGTTCTATTTCGTTGTGTGTACGTGCAATAGAAAATAATTTCGCGTAAATTAGTAGTGAGATAAATGCTGTAAATAAATCAAAACTAATTAAAAAAAACATACAAACTGAATTGAAGTAAGGACAAGAGAAAAAAAAATATGACAACAAAATCGAACACGCGGAAAACAGACGTTCCCTCCACTAGACCACAACCGTCCCTGCTAGAAACAGTTTGTATGAAGCGATGCAATACTCACGGACGTACTTCTATGTTGTAAAGTAAAGTGATCCCACAACAGACCCGGAGGCCCTTGGGGTAGTAGGAGGTTAAGGCTCCCACTTTTTCTAGACAATCGGTACTTTATGTCAGCCGGGTTGTCAGCCCTGCGTGACGGCCGCCTTTACCCCCAGACAAGTGTCTGGTACTCATTTCCGTTAGAGGCTGAGTCGACCCCAGGGCCATAGTGCCGCCAGTATGTTGACATTACATAATTATTAACTTGACTTAGTTTAAATTAATCAAATGCGTTTTGTATTAGTTGTGGAAATAAACATTCTTGTTATATGCCTTATGTTTTGTAAACGAAGTAATAATATGTTACAATAGTTGGGAAGAAAATGTATTTACCTATATGTACAAATTTTTTTGTATGTCGAGCCAACCCACAGGTGTCAGGTATAAGTTTTTGCACGTTGTGAATAAAAATTAACAAATCCATGCTGTACATGACTACGTGTGAATGAAAACTAAACTAAAAAAAATCGAAATATTAATGAAATATAAATAAATCGCTTACATGAAGAAAATAACTTACTTTTCGTAGACGTAACCGCACTCAGAATTCGGATGAGATTCTGTTTCAACCTCTGGCGTTCGAATGGTCTGAAAAAGAGGAGAAAACCATAGAATAGTACTGCTAATGGAGCTGTTTTCTCAAGAAAATTGTGATATGGACTATCCTTATGGTAACAGTTATAAAGGTTATAGTTAACTGGAGGGAGTAATGTGCACACTTGAACGCAGATCTTCAGCATTAAACGCTGGCGCTCTGCCATTGAGATACTTACGCACACCTCCCGAAACAAGCACAAATTCCTCTCTCTTTAATCTCCAAGTACCCTGTAAGCAATAAACCTTGTGTTCACAACACTTAACGGGGATGCTTGTACGACGAGAAACCATTATAAAAGAAGGACTTTGTCAATGCTAAGTTATTTAAAAAGAAGACATTAAGAAAAAAAAAAATATATGGCCGAATATTTGAGAAGGAAGAATAGCTCTGAGCTCTATCACTTGTAGGCCTCGTATAAGTCTTCTGACGTGTGATGAAGGAATTATGTGTGCCCAGGATTTTTGGTTGGGTTTAGATTTTGATAGATAATTCTGTCTTCAAGTTTTTACAGCCGTCTTCCCGTGCCAAACCTCCAAAGCCTACGATATTGGGCATCTTCAATGCTTAGCCTTCTTGCTTGCATTACTATCTTCATGCTTTCTTTCCATGTTAGCTTTGGTCTCCCTTCTTTTTCTTCTTTCTGCTCGGTTGCCATTGATAGTTTCGCCATCGCTCATTGGATAGGCGATTAATTTAGGTAAATTGCGGTAGAGCTGTAGATTCTCTTCTCAGATGCCAGAGGTTGGTACACAGGAGACGCTTCATAAAAAAATTGTTTTTGCAGAAATAATTCAGATTTATTCCACACCTTGAATGTCCAAGAAGACTAAGTAAATTTCGGTGGTAATATTCTTCACTATATATATTATTGTCCACCGCTGTGGTCTCGAAGTAGCGTGCTGCCTTGTCACGCAGCGGGCCCGGGTTCGATCCCCGGTCGGGGTAGTTTTTCTGGGTGAGGTTTTCATCGGGGTTTTTCCTCACCTGTAAGACAAATGTCAGGAAAACTTTAAGGCACAAACGGTCCCCGAAATCATATGGCCATCATCATCATTATCATCCTTATCATTACCATCTTCATCATCATCCTTCACTGGTGTGGAAAGCAACGGGAAGCTACCACACCTACATCTTCCTAGTAAAGCTGCAAGCATAGCATGGAAATGCTATGGTTGGAGTGAAGGACCTGCCTTCGGGCAGAATTACTATGGATGGATATATGTTATATAAATATATTCCTCTTATTAAATATCGATGATTAATTTAGTTTTAAATATAACATATTAACTTTTCTCTATCCTTGAATCTGAGAGATTATTAAATTTAAAAATTTTACTTGAAGAGCTAATATTGCTTCCACTCAAGTGAAAAGTCGACACAAGAATGGATATATGTATATATTGATTTTTAATGTTTACACATCTTTCTGTGCCTAACGTTTTATGTTTCTTCTCCACTCGTCTCTATCCATCCACTCCATGTCCTCCAGTCCTCTTGTTCTCATTCCAGTTCTTATTCCTTGCATCCATGAGTGTTTTCAAAATGCCCCAGATTGTCATTTTGACATTTATGGTTTTCTCTCCTGTATGGCGTACTTGTAACCACTTCTGAGGTTGGGGCGCCTGGAAGGCGGGGTTACGCTGCCCCGGTGATATGCGAGTTCATGAGGTGGTAATAATGCGCCAGGAGAGGCCTTAAACTAAACTTAAGCTAATTAGGCGAATATGACATTGATGGCCAGATGGTGTTCGGGGACCGTTTGGGCCTTATAGTGTCCTGACATTTGTCTTACAGGCGAGGAAAAACCCCGAAAAAACCTCACCCAGGATACTTTTCCCGACCGGGGACAGAACCCGGGCCCGCTGCGTGACAAGGCAGCAAGCTACCTCGAGACCTCAGCTGTGGACTCAATAAATGTAACATGTTATAATATAAAGTTTATTTAAAGTTTATTATTACGTCACATTAAATTATTATTAATTTATATCGGTTAATAATTATATTATATATAACGTTAGATCCGATTGGTCATATAAAATAGATAAGTGCTTTTAATTCCAATCACAATGTAGTTATTTTTTATTTATGAGAGTATAAAATTATTCAGATTTTATTTTTAAAGGCAAAACAAAAATGTATATTTAGAATCTGGCAACAAGGATTTGGGATAATTAAAAAAAATATATTATTAAGAATATCTTTTTCATAAGTAATGTCACGAGTGATTTCCAGATCATCGGTAAATTTGCGAGTCGCTTTGTCACTCGTGAATTTATATAGAGGATTTGGAAATCAAAAGTGGCATTTGTTAGGACTATTTAACGAATAAAATTAAGCTGTATACTCACAAATCGTTATTTAAATATAGTTATTTTAAAATATTTATATATTTAATGTAAACGACGATGTTTGAAAGCAAATCATAAATGTGTGGTTATGTTTCATTTGTTTATCCACTGCAACTTGATCATATTATTTATTGCCAAATAGAATCGCAATATTGTAAGAATGCTTCTTAGTGGAGAAAAAATTAATATATCAAAGTGTATATTATAGGTTATTAATTATTGTTTTAGTAAATAACTGAATAAAATCATTAGTTAAAAGCACAATTATTGAACACACAGTTATTAAATGTGTAGTTCGAAGGAATCTGTTCATTATTTGTTATATTCAATGCATTTGTTGGAGAGTCAATCACTGAAAAATAATGCTCTGACCTGTTCAGAATATTAAAAGGAGGAGCTTTCTTTCTCACAAATGCAGGAGGTGGTTAAGCAATTCGATAAAGAGTGAGATGAAACACGACTGTCATCGGTTGTAAAAAAATCATTGAAACTCTCATTTGGGGCATGAGTTAAATAGTCCAGTAAAATATTTGTATTATTATGATGCAAATTTTATTTGACAATAACTAACAATGAAATATTTATATTTTTTATTGTAAGTTAATATTTATGTATGAAAAGAATTTTAAAATTCAAAATCATTCATTAACTTTAATTTTATTATTCAAACAATATTAATTTCCTACTTTACATGGTTGCATAAATTAAAGTTTTAAGATTGCGATGAGTAGGACACGTACAAATATGACTGAAAATGAGATACCCAGGTCAATTATGGAATGAAAATTTGAAGGAACAAGGAATATGGAATTTTGGATGATCTGAGGAAGCCGAGAATCGAGGGAAGGTGCCTGGTTGCTAGAGACATAGATGCTTGGAGGAGGGTTCTGAGGGAAGTCGGGAGGCTCGAATCGGGCTGTAGTACTGCTGCTGATGATGATTAGAAGTAATGGTAGTAGATTGACGTTGGCAAGTCATGTATCTCGAATGCTAGAGGAAAGATAAACTTTCAAAATTTTTATTATGGAATCCTTGAAAAAAAATTATTATCAGAGGAGATGGTAATATTTGGATGGATCTTAGGAGCTGGATATAGTGTTCAATGACCGAGGTTAAGGACCAGTGGATGTTCTTACTGAATGTGGCCATAAGTCAAAGTGTGAGCGAATGAATTACTTGCTATTTTATTTATTTTTCCGTTTGATAGATATTAGTAGGAAGTCCAAGACAGGAAAAGGAAGTCAGATAACTTATAAATTATTAACGCAATGAATAATTGAAAAAAAAATTACTATGTAGAGGATGTAATGTTTTTTCCTTTATTAAACTAAAGTTATTAAATAAAATAAGGAAATTTTGAATTAATAGTCTTTAGAGTTTCGTCACGCAGGAACTGGGTAAACTAAGTGAATTTTGCAACAAGTCGAATTTGTGGTCGGTGTTTTCTGGTTTACGGAATATATTTCTCTCTTGTTAATTAAAATTCTGTGGTATAAGTTACATTTACATTGCGACAAAGTAAACACGGCGGCTGCTAGATCGATATTTTAATTTGAAGTTTCTGTAAACCCCCACTTCTAATGGTAGGATATCGCTGATTTTTGGAGCATACATAGCTCTTTTATCTAGTACTAGCTAATACTCGGCGAGCCTAAATAAATACAATACGCCTAAATAAATACAAATGAATGTGTTTTTATGTTTAGTTGAATAAGTAATAATAAAAACAATTATACATTTATATAGTAATTATTTTTAGATACCCCGTGCTGATTAGCCGGCGTTGCCCGGGAATCAACTTATTCCGATCTTCTTGGCATAAATGACCTGAAAGACGAAAATTGTGTTTATGTTTAGTTGAATAAATAAAAGGAGAATTTTATATCGTAATTATTTTTAGAAACCCCATGCTGATTTCCCGGTGTTGCCCGGGAATCTACTTATCCCGATCTACTTGGCATAAACGAGCTGAAATACGAAAACTAATGTGTTTTATGTTTAGTTGAATGAGCAACAGAAAGGAAAATATATATCATTATTTTTAGATATCTTGTGCTGATTACCTGGTGTTATCCGGGAATCTACTTATCCCGATCTTTTTGGCATAAATGAGATGAAAGACAAAATTTATTATTGTGATATATTCGTAAAAGAATACCCTCCGTGCGCTGTTACGCTTGCCCGGGAATCTATTTATTCGGATCTTCTTGACATCAATAGAAGACGAAAATGGTTATTGTGAGTTATCCGTAAAAGATAAACATATGCTGTCCCGGACTTTTTTGTACAGTGTTTTGAGATATTAAATCTTGTGTACATTAATGTTGTGTATTTGTTATGGTTTAGGCTCCGTAAACCATTTAAGCGCCCAAAAAAGTCACCTTTTAATGTTTTTCACTACATAGGGCGATTTTAAAGGTGAAGGGGTCGAATATTACAACTCTATAACCATCCCGGGAAACTCCTGAACATTTTACAGAAAGCCCCATCACAATCGAATGAACGATATGGCAGCGCATAAAATACGAACAAACAAACATTCATTTATATGTATTAAACATTCAGAGTTCTGCTGCGAATATAAAAAAATTACCATTGTTAGACTTTTTTTTATTTCAGGGAACTCCTAATGGTCCTATTTTGTTAGTTTACGTATTATACCTTTTCTAAATTATATCCTATAAACCGAGATTGCTTCCGAAAAAAATATAATTGCGTTAAGTTAACCAACTAATTAATTAACTCATTAGAACTATCGAACCCGTAGGTTCAATATCACGCGGACTTAAGATCTCCATACATCCCCATCCTGAGCTGAATTATCCAACCATCCCATATAAAAAACTACTTCCTTCAATTTAGGGTTAATATCATGCTCCCATCTCAATCTGGGCCTAGGGTAAACTCAGTTGAATAGGGACACAGGGTTAATCGGGACACTTTAAATGTTTTTTCTCTCCATTGAAATTTAGGCCTCTCAGCGAACCTCCTGTCATCTGTCTACTAAACTCTGTACTTCATGTATCAAAGCCAGTTGTGTAGCATTTTAGTTATCTGAATATTTCACTACAATAATTGGTGTTCCAGGCAAGTGAAATAATCGCTTCGTACATTTAATATTTTCGTTTTTTCTTGTGCGTGTCTCTTATTAACTAATGGCCTGATTACGAATTAAATTTTGCTAAATTATTTAAGTACTTATCCCCAAGAGATTCCGATAATTCCCGTTATTGTCGACAACAATTTAAGTGTTGCCAACCTAAAATTGGCACACTATATTTCGGGTGAAGAGGGACACTAATTGTCGGCTGAATAAGGGCGGTGTATTTCACTAATTTATTTGTAATTATTGCATTGCAGATATGTAATTCCAAACAGTGTTGGACACAAGTTGGTGTGAGTAGAGCTATTGAAGCATTTCGTTAGGGAAGGAGATTGTATCTTGCGGCAGGTTATTTTGGGTACCTCGTTAGTATCTTCAACGTCACCTTAACAGTGGGAGTGACGATCCTCTAAAATAAGCAGTTGGTACAAAGAGTTCTACCATTGTCTGCACGAGGATTAGAATCAGAATTCAACATTGTAAGACAGACAGCTTTTTGGTATGCGGAGAAAAATGCAATAAGCATAAATTTATCGTCAGAATCTGCATAAAGGTAGAAAATAATTGTGATGATGATACTGGAAAGGTGGAACAGAATAACATTGTGTGGTTTTTGTTAATGAAATGTAGTAATAATTTCATAAAAACAGGGAGAATACATCTGGTGGCATGATAGAGGAGGTAAAGTGTATAATTAAAAGTGTGTTGAAGCTGAGGGAGGAAAGAAATGTTTATAGGCCGAATATAAATAAATAAGAAGTTTATAGAGAAAGTTATGTTATAAAATTGTGTTTAAAATGCCTGAGAAATAAATATTTTACCAAAGAAAGTAATTTGAAAACTGTTCCGCTTTTCCAAAAGACTGTCCCTTTTCACCGTAACAAATTAGGCCACATTATAAATGTCTGTAAAATGCAGTACTGGAATATAAATGCCAATAATTCCTTGTGCATTTAATTGATATAAACTATAGCCTAAATGGTACAAAATATTAATGAAAGATTATGTTAAATCGTGGAGTACAAAACGAATCTGTGTTACCGTTATGAAACTGAAATTACAGATTTTCTTATTTTTGTCCCGATTCACCCGAACTATCCCATCTTTCTGGACTCTTTCCTGCTGGTTTTCCTAGAAGAAAGTTCAATACTCTTCTTTCATTCCCCATTCGTATCACATACCCTGTCCATCGAAGTCTACTTATTTTTCTTATTCTTTAAAGTAAGAACCAATGTTTCGCATCCATATAATATAACTGCGCGCTGCCTTGTCACGCAGCGGGTCCGGGTTCGATTCCCGGTCGTGACAGGCTTCTGGGGTGAGGTTTTTTCGGGGGTTTTCCTCACCTGTAAGACAAATGTCAGGAAGCTTAGGGCCCAACGGTCCCCGAAAATCATCCGACCATCACCCCATCACCATCATCCTTATCATTATCACTATCCTTCACCGATGTGGAAAACAACGGGAAGCTACCATACCTATATCCCTAGTAAAACAGCAAAGCATAGCATGAAAATGCTATGATTGCAGTAAAAGACCTGCCCTCGGGCAGAATTACTGTAGATGGATGGATAATATAACTGAGAGAATAACAATTTTATATATTTTCCGTTTTTTTAGAAATGTTGGTACTACAAGAGTCCTTGTAATGTATAATAGCACGCATTTCCAGAATGGAACCTATGTTTAAAATGTTTGTACATCTAAGTCCTGTTTATAATTATCGTTTGTATTTATTTGAATTCAGCCACTTCTAACACAATTTCCCTCTTTTTCATTAACTGTTTATATCTATTATACTATATAATGTACTTCTGTGGTGACCACTTTTTTATAACATTTCATTTTTACCGCGTTCCATCACAAACAAAGTAATACTTCATGCTTTAATATACAAATCATTTACATACAATTATTTGCATAATTTTCTTAGTTTTACATTAATGTTCTGTGGCCTGTTATATTATTGATCTATTTGTTCCACTTATCTACCCAATATAACACTAAATATTTCATTGAATTGGCTTTGTTTTGTTCTATAATCTGTCTAAATTTATTGAATTAATGTATGAGATTAATTCAAGTGTGTAATCCTGTACTAGTCTTATTTTATTGAATGTCCATTTACCATATTTGTTTATCATGTTGTTCTTAAATAACTGTCTTTCTGTTTCTAGTTTTGTACATTCAAATCATAGATGATCTATCGTTTGTTCTGAGTTTCCTCATGTACACAAGAGGCTGTCTTTAATTTTAAAACGGTAGTAATAACTAGATGTTAGGCACTTAAAAAGTTTAAATTGGCAGTCAAAAACGCACTAAAAATCATTAATATAGGCACTGAAAAATCAAAATAGGCTCTTAAAAAATGGACTACAACATAAAATGTTACAGCCTTTCCTAAATATTATAAACATATGCTATCAGGAGCATACGAAGATATCAGAGATGATTTTGGAACTTGTTTTGCCTTTTTACAAAGAACATATACTTATGTTTTGCAGTGTGTACGTGCTGCGAAACAGGGCACTTCTTCGCGCAATTCACTGAAATTTTACACACTTTGCAAAACAATGTCACTTCAGATTATTTCCGCACCAAATTCTTTCACGAAATTGGTCAGTTTATCTTTGTCTTTGAAGCACCTGTCTGTGAACGAGGACTACAGACTGAATTCAGTGTTACCAATATCAAAAATAATATTGCCAGTCAATTAAAGGTTTCTATGCAATCATATGTGTCATGAAGTTTCTCCATTTCAATTAATTTAATTGAAATACTAAGTTAATTTGGAGAACAAATGGCAAATAGGCATTCATAGGCATTGTAAGCTGAAATACGCATTTATAGGCAAAATTTACTTAATGGAAAACAACTTTAGGGTCGTCGGTATCAACTTATATGAAGTCACTTTTACAATATCTATAATAAATAACTGTAGGCATTTTCCCTAACATCCGGTCTCTAGTAATAACTGTTTATTTTCCCGTGCCTTGTTAAGAAAGTAGTTATTTTTCCAGTTAAAGGTAAGTTTAATTTCAATATTTCCTTCACACTACGTAAAAAGGATTTTGTCACAGCACCTTTTGTGGTGTTTTTCCATTCATTTTCCCATTTATTTACAAGTATTGATTGTAATTCGCGTAAAACTCTGCTGCCTGATTTACGGTCGTAACACACTGGAAGTTCTCTGTTCCCTGCTGCTTGTTTACCGAGTCTGTCAGCTCTCTCGTTGCCATCATTTCTGTTGTGTGCCTGTGTGGTGTCCATGTATTTAGTTTTATTGGTGTTTACTTCCAGCCCCTTCAATAAAATAAAACGTATGTGTTGACCCTTAGTATCTCCTCGCTACGGTCTAATATTACTACATCTTCAGCATAAACTGTCTTAAGATGTATATACACATAGGCTTAATTGTTTCATGATCATTTTCGGTGTGCACTATGTAGAATTGATTAAAATAAAAACATGTGAGAACAACCTCAATTACTTCATTCCTTCGGAATTCGTTAACAGGAGAAAAAAATATGCTTACAAAATAGTAAATTATTTTACAAATACCAAAATTCTACACAACTGCTAGATTTAAAGATAGTATAATACATTTTTGTACAATGAATTATTTAGATCCAATCCAGAGCTAAGAAAACTAAATAGAGATAGAATTAAGAAAACAAATTCTCTCTCTCTCTCTCTCTCTCTCTCTCTCTCTCTCTCTCTCTCTCTCTAACTTATTTTTCTCCCCCTTTATAGAATTTATACATGTCCAGCCACACGGTCCTCATGGAAATAAATTATTTTGATATGTTTGGATATCTTTTATCATGTTTTGAACTTTTAGTCTTTCATTAATGTCAACATTTCTCTTTTTATCCAACCTACTTATACCTAAAACACCTACTTAGAATTGTGTTGCTTATAATTCGGTTTTACGTCTGTGATTAAAAATCAATTTTTCTCCGCTATATTGACTATTACTCAAGAGGGAACATGTGTTATCACATTGGGCAAAATGATGTTAAAAATCAACTGTTCTCCGATCGAATTTTCACTGGTGGCATAGAATAGAAGAAGTGTTTATTGTTATATCATACAACTGTAATTTTGTCTCTTTACATATTTTAAATTACACTATTTTAAGTAACCAAATTTTCTACCTTATAGAATAATCTTCAATTACAATTTGAAATTTTTCAATGTATTTACAAAATGCATTTAATCAATTT
Source organism: Diploptera punctata (assembly GCA_030220185.1). Lineage (NCBI taxonomy): Eukaryota > Metazoa > Arthropoda > Insecta > Blattodea > Blaberidae > Diploptera > Diploptera punctata. The sequence continues at coordinate 391,821 of JASPKZ010006845.1, read as the reverse complement.
TGAAAATTTCCTCTAATGAGGAAAGTTTTATATAATAAAAAAAGTTTTCTTCTTCCTTTCAAGTATTAGTCAATGCGACCTGTTCCGGTCTCAAGTCCATCGTTTCCTTGGCCGCCCCGCGTCCCAAAGATCTTTTTTCCAGTCTTATTAATAATAAAAGTGTGTACAATATAGCCATCTGTGTACAAAAATAGAACCAGATGTTAGTAGTTCCTTCGAACACCACGAGATAGCGTCAGAGCCAAGTTCGATTAATATAGTAAATTTACTTTAATCCATTATGTTTTTAATATACTATAGTCTTAAACATGGAATATGTCCTATATTCAGAAGACTACTTTGTTCAAAGTTACAATCATACAAACACTTGATAAAAATGAATAGAATAAAGTGAATATAATAGTCGATAAGAAATATGTGAAAAATATCACCTCATAACAAATCTATCCGTGCGTATAGTCGTGTATGTCTCTTGTTATTAACAAATCACTGGATAGTTCATTTGTTCATTACTTCATGCTGAATGGTTCAATAGTGAACAATTCCATTTTAAATGTAATAATGGATTTAATATATTTAGATAAGAATTTTCTCATGCAATAGTTAATATAATAATAATAATAATAATAATAATATATAATAATAATAATAGTAATAATAATAATAATAATGCTTTATTTTAGCTGTCAGAGTTGTCATAATGCCTTCTCTTCCACTCAACCAGCGAATAGTAGAATTATATAAACATTACATACATGTTACAATTTTAAGATATTATTACAATACAGACTAAACAAAATACAATGATGATGTGATCTAATACTAGCTACTACTAAAAAAAACATGGAATATAATAAAATTAAAATGATATAAAATAGAGACCTAACTAAAGAGAAAAAAGTAATATAACGTTACCTGATGTTCGATAGCAGGTTCTGTAGTTAATACTGCCGATGGACGTTCTTTTATGGACTCCTGTTGAAGTAAAATTTTAATAATAAGAACAATAGTATATTACCATGCGAGATTGGGAAGTTGTTTTTACAAAAGCGAGGAAATGATTAAAAACCAAGTGACAACAGGTTTTTAATTTCCGAGATTGTGTAAAATACTTCACAAACGTGTATTGTACATTACTTTTTGCACGAACGTGTTTTCAAAATAATAAATAATAGTAGAATAACATCTTTGTTGAAAATATTTGTATTCATTATAAACAATTGACTGACGTTAGCAGTCTGGCCAATGTATATACGCTAAATACCGAAAATAATTTAGTTGAGACTACAGCAAGCTCTGACACCAATCAGGAATAAAATGGCGGCAAGAATGAATTATAGTAATCAAAATGACGAAATTCAAGAAGCGTGGGAAGTTGGGTGTTCTTCTTGAGCGCCAGAGAAATCTAAATCAGGATATGAAAAAAAAATAACATTTCATCCAGAAAGCGGCCGCAGGAGACAAATTGTACTGTAAGTGAAACAAGTATGGTTGCTTATTTCGTGCTCAAGGAGTGAAACTTTAAAGTCTCCAGCGAGTTTGTAGTCAGAATATTCAATGCTGAAGACGTTGATAAATTTAAAAGAAGATATCAATATTGCAGATTTGTTACACCAATTATCTTCCTTGAAAAGAATAATATTTGACATAAATCTAAACATTCTAAAGTTTACAGTAGAATTTTAAGTCAACTTTTAATATTGTTTCAGATAATGTTTAGTTCATTTAAATTGAAGTGATTTGTTTCGTATAATGTATATTAACACTACCTTTTGGATATATTTTTGTACATTGTACATAATATACATAAAGGGCAGTTGTTTAACTTCCCGCCTTAGGTAGGTAATTTGTAATATTCAGTATAGTTATTTATATGTTGGCAACCCCGAAATTTAGGAAATTGAACTTTAAATTATGGCCGCTATTTCTGTAAGTACGACAGAACGCACTATCGTGCAAAAAAAAAAAAAATAAGAAGAAAAAACAGTCATGTTGTATGGTTTCTGCAACTGTGTATTCTTGCAATATATAGGAAATATGGATCAGAGTTAATGTGTGTATTAAGGAAGTGGTTTTTAATTACATGTTACCAATATCAATTTGCAAACATTAAAAATATATTAATATTTTGCAGGAAAATTCACATAATATTTAATTTTTTCCTCATTGTCAGGAGTGACCAATTAATGTATAAATAACTTTATTGTGAAATAACATGGAGGGCTGCTTTGGAAAGTGTTCTGGGAACTGCTGTTCTTAGGAACATTTGTGGACAAAAGAAAGAGCTAATCCATCTATAGTAATTTTGCCCGAGGGCAGGTCTTTCACTACTTTCATGCTATGCTTTGCAGCTTTACTAGGGATTTATTGGTGTGGTAATTTTCCGTTGCTTTCCACACCGGTGAAGGATGAGGATGATGATGGCTGGATGATTTTATGGGACCGTTGCGCCCTAAGCTTCCTGACATTCGTCTTATAGGTGAGGAAAAACCTCATCCAGGAGCCTGTCCTGACCGGGAATCGGATCCTTCATTAACATTCCCATCTTCATATTCACACACACACATACACACACACACACACACACACACACACACACACACACACACATACACATAAACACAAACAGCAAACACAAATTACACACACACATACACTAACACAAACACAATTACTCTCATATCACGTATCATCAAAACAATTATCATTACTTTAAGTATTATGTATATTTATTTAATGTATCACTAAACACAAACTCACAGACACAAACAAACACACAATACTTTTCACTTTATGTAACATCTACACCTCACATATCCGAAATTTGTATGTATTATGTTTATTTATTCAATAAAGATTAGATAGTAGTTAGGGACATAGAGCAGACCCGGGGATAAGGGCATTATGCCCGAGGTAACCCGGGGGGTGGTGGTGGGGCTCTAAATAAAAAAATAATGACCGGCTATCGAACCCGGGCCCGCTGCGTGACAAGGCAGCACGCTACCTCGAGACCACAGCATGGACAAGTGAGCTAAATGGTAGGAAATTAGATGTAATAAGAACATTTATGTCTCTGCAACTGACACGGCATGCAGGGCCAATGGGGAATGAAAGAGGGGCATGGCAACTTTTCGTACGATAATGAAGGGACGTCAAGAAGTAAAATAATATTAACTATAATTCGAGGATGGTGAATTATACAAGGGATGATTAGAAAACATAAGCTCAGAATATATACCCCATGACTGGAGAGTTAGTGACTACACGACCATGAAACTACGGGTTTTATAATGCCAGCGAGATATTTATGTAAAAATCATTAACCACGATTGTTCGCTTTATTAGAGAATTCCAAAGTAATGAAGTTTTGAGGTCGTTCTCATGAAAGGAATTTGAAAAAACCATTGCAGATCTTCATCGTTCCTATTTAGAAGACACCGAAAATGACCATGACAACATTTCATAAATAAATAAATCATTTAATAAATAGGTAATTAAATTAATAAATAAGTAAATAAATAAATATATATCCATCCATAGTAATTCTGCCCGAGGGCAGGTCTTTCACTGCTATACTTTGCAGCTTTACTAGGGAATTCTAGGTGTGGTAGCTTCCCGTTGCTTTCCACACCGATGAAGGATGATGAAGATGATGATGGCCATAAGATTTCGGAGACCGTTTGGCCTTAAAGTTTTTCTGACATTTGCCTTACAGGCGAGGAAAAACTCCGATAAAAACCTTATCCAGAAAAACTGTCCCGATCGGAGATCGAACCCGGACCCGCTGCGTGACAAGATAGCATGCTACCTCGAGACCACAGCAGTGGACATATATATATATATATATATATACACACACACACACACACACTTGTGTTTATGTTTTTAAACGCTCTAGTGGGCAATTTTGGCATTTTTTTTTTCGGAACCTACTCGGGATATAATTAAACGCGTAAGATGGAGATGAATTAAGCAGGAAAATCGGACCATTAGGAGTAAGAGTTAACCTGAAATGAAAATTTAAATATCGATCTAGCGGTCGCATTTTTTTTTATTTTTTGCAACGAAACTAAGTATATTCTATTGAAATATAAGGAAGGTATTTTCCAAAACTTCGACCATTAGAAATGGGGGTTTACCTGAAACCCAAAATTAAAAAGAAATCCCTTTATCAGCTGCGATATTTACTTCATCGGAATGCTGACGTAGGAAGGACCACCTGAACCTGCAGCATATAGTTCACCGGGGAGCGGAACGGGCCAACAGGCCCATACCTTGAAGATGATGATGATGGTTGAATTCTGTATAGAACACAATTTAATTAACCCTTAAATTGGAAATGTATCTTTTAAGGTATCGGCCGCGGTGGACTAGTGGTTATGCTCCTTGCCTCTGGTCTCGAGGGTCGCGGGTTCAAACCCGGCCGGGGTCGATGGATTTTTTAGGACGGAAAAATCCAAGGAGCAAGTCCTCCGGGAGGGACTTTAAGCCGTGGGTCCCGAGTCTGAAGATTTTCAGGCTCGTAAAAAATCCTTATGTCTGAATGAAAAGGCCTCTAAGCAAAATTTACGGAATTTTCCCGTCCTAGTAATATCTTGGTTTCCTAGATGCCAGCATGAGGCGGAACGCTGACCACGGACCACTCAAAAAATGACATCTATACGAAAACAAGTGTAACTAAATTAGTATGGTTCAAATTCTTCCCTACAGGGGGAGAGTGCCTAAATCTCTGTAAAGGGAAAACATGGGCTTACAATACGATAATCGTTTAAGGTAAATTATTTTTTATTCCATTAACTTAATTTAATCTCTCATCTTATAAGTACTTTTTTTACATGGCACACGCCACCTGGGTCTTACAGTGGCACGATCTGTCTAGATAAGCATATTTGGAAAAGCACAAACAATATTGGTAAAATATTGATGGAATCTGTTTCAATGTATTGAAGTGAGGTGTGGACAATAGGGTTATAACTTTTTGGACTATTGTGAAATAAAATATTTCCTGTGCAATGAATGGGTGAACTTTTGCTTAAAACCATTGAATAAGGCTTCATAACACTAAGCTACAAGGAAAGGTCACTCCCAAATCAATAGGCTATTAAATATTTGGTAAATAAATATATTTGGGGGTGACCTTTTCTTGAAGCTCAGTGAAATGAAGGCCTTTTATCAATGATTTTAAGTAAAAGTTAAACATCCATTGCGCAGGAAATATTTTATTTCACACAAATCCAAAACGTTATAACCCTAATGGACAATCAATAAGTACTACAAGAATAAGTAATAGCTCTAGAAATGGATTATTTACGCAGAAGTGCCAGAAAGTCAAAATTAGAGCATGTCACAAATAAGGAAATTAGAAACATAATGATAGCAGAAGAAAGCATAGTTGAAAGAATTGAGGAGAAGAAATTAATATGGTTTTAGATGGCCGAAACTACTATATCAATGGCAACCGACCAGAAAGAAGAAAAGAGGGAGGCCAAATTTAACATGGAAGGAAAGCAAGTGATGCAAGCAAGAGGGTTAAGCATTGAAGATGTCCAAGATAGTAGTCTTTGGAGGTTTGGCACGAGAAGACGCTGCTAGCAGCTGTAAAAAACCCGAAGATAGATAGAGATAGAGACTTTTAAATATGTTTCAGTTGCAGAAATCTTCTCGGCCCCTTTCAACAAGCAATCTTTGACAAACTCTCCATCAGTAAAATATGTATTCTAAAAGTCCGTCACACAGAGAAGTGCATCAGATTTATAATCTGGATATTAAATTATAATTTTTTTGTACCATGTATGCTACCGTCGTCCTCAACTATAATGTTTCTATTTAAAATTGTCGTTGATTTCACTCTAGGCCTTTCTTAGCATGCTTCGTCTTCTGGAGTTGTTGTAGGAGTATTGAATTATCTGTATAGGTCTAGTAGAGGGTTTTGCTCATTAGGCATATTTTCGTTGAGAATTTTTGTATTCTTGGCCTCCTTGATCATTTCGATTTCTTCTAAAATGTTAATTATCAAGGAGGCCAAGAATACAAACAATCTCAACGAAAATATGCCTAATGAGCAAAACCCTCTGCTAGACAATTATAGATAATTCGATACTACTACAACAACTCTAGAAGATGAAGCATGCTTAGAAAGGCCTAGAGTGAAATCAACGAAAAATTTAAATAGAAACATCATAGTTGAGGACGACGGTAGTATACAAGGTACAAAATATTTTTTGCGCGATAGTGCGTTTTGTCATACTTACAAGCAATGGCGACCATAATTGAAAGTTCAACTTCGTACATTTTTGGGTTGCCAACCTAAATAACTACACTGTAATATTACATTTACACCCACGTGCGGGAAGTAAATCCACTACGTACAATGTATATACAAAAAATATCCAAAAGGTAGTGTTAATATACATTATACGAAACAAATTAATACATTTTAAACGAACTGAACTTTATTTGAAACAATATAAAACAATAAATACGTACTTGCGGTCATTATACGACTAGATTGGTGTCACGGCCTCCAGTAATTTCAACTAATAAACATTGCTCACACTGTTAGCGTTAGTTTATAATGAACGCAAATATTTCCAACAAAGATGTTATTATTTTACTATGATTTATTATTTTGAAATCACCATCGCGCAAAAAACAAAATGTACAACGCACGTTTGTGAAATGTTTTACAGAATCTCGGAAATTAAAAACCGAGATATCACTCCGTTTTTAAACATTTTTCCTCAATTCTGTAAAAACACTTCCCAACCTCGCATCGTAATATAAAGTGAAATGATCCCACTACAAGCCTCAGGAGGCTCTTGGGGTAGTAGATCATGTAGCTCACCTTTAACGAATACCGAAAGAAATGTATTATTGAGGTTGTTCTCACCTTATCTAATACAGTAGACACCGAAAATGACTACGACAAAAAAAATATATTAACGCTCTAGCAGCCGCAATTTTTTTAACTTTTAAATAAAGTTGATAAATTTACAGAAAACAGAATATATGTGTTTGGGAGAGGATGTGGATGACCTCATACTTCAAACAGGGAAAATAAAAAAATGTGAATTTTTTTTTAATATCTTGGGTCAATAATTACAAGTTTAGGTACCTGCGAGAGAAATGTACAGACTAAAATTGCAATGGCAAAAAATGCAACTAAGACATTACATGGAATAATTTGGGATAAAAATATTACAAAGGAAACTAAAATGAAAATTTATAAGAGCATAATACAGAATATTTTGTCATATGGAAGTGAAAGTTGTTCTTTGACGGAATTACAAAAGAATAAAATTAGAACACTTGAATTTGATTATTTTAGAAGAAGCCTCCAAAAAACGAGGCAGGATAAAATAAGAAATGAATTCCTTTTGAGAGAAATGAATGACACCACATCTGTTATTAAGAGAGGATTGAAAATCAAACGCTTAAATGGTATGGCCATGTACAAAGAATGGAAAATGAAAGATGACCAAAAATATATACCAATGGTCACCCCGTGGAAGAAATAAACGTGACAGACCTAGATGGAAATGGAAAACCTACGTCAGAACTATAATGGAAGTGGGAGATTGGAATGATAGAGATAAATGGAAACTGACGACGGCAAACCTATAAGTAGGGGAAAGCCGAAGAAGAAGAAGAAATAAAGTTGATAACCTGTATAATTAAATAATGCGAGAAGGCGTTCTCTAGAAATTTGCGAAACCTGAATTCTAGAAGTGGGAGTTAACCAGAAACCCGAAATTAAAAAATCCTTATAGCGGTCGTTGTGTTTGTTAATTTTCTGCAACCTAAGTCTATACATGTGATTAAATTTAACAAAATGGATTTACATTTCGTAAAGCAGCTAAATTAGATTTACTGAGGAATTCACTTAGTTTTTGCAGTTTCTGGGAGACATACTTCTGTTTCATGTATGAAACCCAATTATTGTCGCTGAAATTAATTACAATTGATTTATGTTACCTGTTCTTGAAAAGCTGGTTCTGTATTTAATACGCCCTTAATAGCTCCGTTTACAAATTTCTGCTGAAGTAGAAGTGTTAATAGTAACATTAAAAACACATTAAATTGATAGGCAGCCATGTTTGTCTGATTCCTAACAACTGTGTATCTGACAATTTATAATTGTTGTATCAGGATAAAAGTTTAGGAATTAAGGAAGTGGTTTTTAATTACACATTATCAGCCTCAATTTACAGATATGAAAATAAATTAACATTTTGCAGAAAAATTCATTCCATTTCTGAATTTTCCTCGTTGAAAGGAGTGACCAAACATTTAAATAATTTTATTGCGAAATAACATATACGACTGTTTTAGAAATTGTTTTGGGATCTGCTAACATTATTTAATCTATATAAAATCAGTGTGCAACAGGCGACACTGTGCCTCATTGCATGTTTGATATCGTCGCAGTAACGATCGGCCAGCACGGCCAATCACAGCAGGATTCTTTTTGACGTCGTCAAAACACTTATTTTTTGAACACTTATTATAAAAACATGCCTTTTTCAATAAAATGATACGTATACAATTGTTTGTATGCAATTCCGACCCTTGCAGGAGAACACTTTCATTTTCGCATAACTCATAAACGACGTGTTTGCGACTATATGTTCCTTCACAAAAAATGATCCTCTCTGCATGGTCTATCATCCCTATCATTTTGTCGGTGAGGTCCTGTTACACCATGTGTATATATATTTCGATGTCACAATTACATTTTGGCATTAAGCAATGACAGCCAAATATGTTATTAATAGAAACATTATTGCCTGCACCGGGATTGGAACTCATGACCTCTAACTCTATACGCACTTTTAATAGATATAGTGCTACTACTAATTGCAAGTTCATAATATATTCTTATAAAGTTATTTAAAGTGATATAATTTAACAATATATGTGTAATGAAATTAAATAATTGACTAATAATGAAATTCAGGAAACGTATCTAAATACAAAAAATGTAAAAATTTAATAATAATAATAACTGACGTTCTAGAGAAAAACGGACTCCAGACCTGTAATCAGCACACTTGAATTAGGTTAGATTCACTTGTTTTTGTTGAGTAGCAAAATCACTGTAGACCAGTGTTATAGGAAATATCGCTCTGAGATTTATTTAAAATATTAATTACCTACTTCACAGGGATATCCAGGTGATTTCCGTATTCACGATATTCATTTTACTCTTTGCACTTTTTTCGAATATGACTAAAAAAATAATTTTCTACTTTAAAGACAATTAGGATTAATAATAAGACATTTATCATTGGCGTTTATAGATGTAGTTTTTTTTTCTTTAAACTCATGTTTTCTTTAAACAATTATTATTTATATTGAAGGTCGTAAGTCAGACTAACAGGTACCTTGGTCATAAAAATACAACCGTCAAAAAACTGGAGTTCCACTGGGGTAAAATTTTCCAAAGGTAAAATAGTCCCCCATTCGGTTTTCTGGGCGAGTATTATTTCTGGAAACCCATTGCAAAGACTCAAACACAGGGAGATGTTTCTAGGAATATGGAATGTTAGAATATTACATAATAGTTGGGCACTAGATTAAACTGAAAAATGTATAAAACTGTTATTCTTCCATTTTATATTATATGGATGCGAAACATAGTTTCTTACCATAAAGGAAGAGAAGTGTTTACGAATATTAGAGAATAAAGTTCATAGGAAAATGTTTGGGCCAGAGAGAGATGAACAGACAAGCAAATGGAGAAGACTACGTATTAGTGAGTTATATTATCTTTATGGAACACATGATGTAATAAGAACAGTTAAGGCTCGTATACTGCGATAGGCAGGACATGTAGCACGAATGAGGAATGAAAGAGGGCATGAAACTTGAGAAAAGCTCACTATGCAGGCCAAGAATGAGATGAGAGAATGATTTTAACCATGATTACATGATTACCGGTACATTAAATTATACAAGGTATGATTGGAAAAGATTAGCTTAGGACAAGGATGTATGGAGAGCTTTATGTCAGCATGGGTATCCTACAGGCTCGACAGTGCCAGGTAGTTATTGCTTTATGTCAATAGTAGTTACTAAATATATTTTTTCTGTATGGCATAATGTAGGAACTAAGATGCATATTCCACCATGTACAGTACATACAAAGTTGTAATTTTTACGTAATGAAAATTAGTATCTTCTTTTCCACATGATTTGAATCTGAAATATAATTTAACTTTATAAAAATATTGTAACATGTTTCACTATGTTGTAAATTTATTGATAAGAATATTTAAGTTAATAACAGTAATAAAATTAGAAGTGCTCCAGTGATACTCGATAATTCCGATATGTATTCCCTCTCGAGGTTCAGGATGGCCCAATCACTCGGATTCATTTACTCGATACAAAGCAAGCAGAATGATTTGCTGTTGTGACCACAAATATCAGGAGTTGTTCATTTGCTGTCCTGTTTCCACACCACATTTTAACCAACATCATTGTGTTGTTGGATAAATTAACCTTTTATGTACATTTTTAGCAAAATAATTATCTTCTGTAAAGCATAGAATAAATATTAGTATTTAAAAATAAAATTCCAAAGAAAGATATTATGAATTTGAAATACGGTAAATGATGTTTCCAAATATTATGCCAACTGAATATAAACTCAATATTTAAACGATCATTAACTCTTAGGCCGGGTGCCCACTAAGATGATCGTGATATGATAGTGATACAACAAATACACTGATCTAACACGGACTATGACAGCAAAGTGACCTGACGCTCACTGGACTGATTCATAGTACAACATGTCGTCGTCGGAGGAGGATTTTCTCGATCTAGTTTATTTAGCTAATATCAATTATTACAACAGAAAACGTAAAAGGCGATTCTGGGTGCATACTTTTTGGCTTGCTAATGTAGAAGAAAGTGGTGCTTTTAATGTGTTCAAAGAATTAAATACGTATTAAATAACAATTGGAAGAAATATAAGATTTCAGGAAAAAAGAAAGTAATTTATATATGAAGTTATTTAAATTTTAAAAAAATTATAAATAAAGAAAATGACCAGCTTCATGGGCTAGTGGTCAGCGTTTCAGACTACAGTTCATGAGGTCCCGGGTTCGATTCCTGGTCAAATCTTAGGAATTTTTCTTAAAGGGAATTATTCCTGTGGTTGCCCGTGGTCTAGAATTCAGGTTAAGAACTCTCCTGGTGCTTCATTATCATTTAGCACCCATCATATCATCGGGGTAACGTAACTCCGCCTTCCAGGTGCCCCAACCTAAGAAATGGATTATAATTCTGCAAAAGCCAGAGAAGAAAGCCACAAATGTCATAAGAGACAACCTGGTGGCATTAGACAAAAAAAAAACAAATAAATAAAGAAAATAGATAAATGAAGGAGTCTATAATTACTGTTTGCATATTTGTAAATATCTCAATTACATAGATTCGTATGCAACGTCACAGTTGCTTTTTCTACAATCATTTGTTCGGAAATTCACTTGTTACTTTTACATTTATTTATCTATTTATTGCGGGCAAGTGTGTAAAGAGTTTGACGTAAGTTAAAAATACTTTAATATTTTCATAATTGAGCTTTATTTTAATCTATTTTGTGAATTGTGGGCTTGACAGAAAATAAATTATCATGGCATTAAAAAATGTTCGGAAATTCAATTGTTAATTTTAATAAGTTTTTATTTTTAATAATACAATATTCATTATTTACCATATTCCGACAATTCCTTGGCATGCCTGATCTTGAACATTTCTGTTACTGTATTGGTTCAATGTAGTATCATAAAGACAAGGATATTCTTTAATAAGTTCAACAAATGTTATATTGAAATCAGGATCTTCACACTTGTATACGAGCAACTCACAACTGACACGACAAAAAGTGGAGCATGCAGCACTTTGAGCGACAGAACACAAACAGTTGGTCTCAAGTTGCTGTCGTATCAGACGAATGGGCTTCTTGCAATTTGATATTACGGGTTACAAAGAAACATACACGCTAGCAACAAGCAAAGCAACAAATCCGTGTCTTGTTGCTGTCGCTTGTCGTTCCAGTGGGCGCCCAGACTTACAGTGCAGATTATGTACTCGTATGTATCTAACCATTTTCTCAAGAAAACACAACTTAAAATAAAATCGCATACAAGTTTTTTTTCTTATATTCAATGGAAAATTTCTTGAAGGAAAAAAGAAAATAAGTATATTACACGGGAACTAATTTCTGAGTACAGCTGTCATTTTATATTTTTTGTCACTAGATATCAATTTGCACTGAATAGAATTCATAGGTTTTTCATACAATTGTAGTACCCATATTCATCTTCACGTTGGTAATTAACAAATAGCACTTCTGCTGTAATTGTGATAGTTCAAAATTGGAGGTTTTCTGGAATTGTAATATAGAGATGCAAATTTAACAAAATTATAACCCCACTTACGTAGATATTGTTCGGTGTAAATATTCTAAATGAAAGATTTTGAATAAATGCAATTTAGAAATGTAATTACAAAAATCGTCACCCACGTAAGTAGATGCTGTTTGGCGTAAAATTGGATGAAGTTGTAGTTAAGATACATCGTCATCCTTGTATTAACAAAAGTTTCACAATGGGTCGCCCAAAAGAGTCTTGTAGCTAAGGTAAAAATTGTGCAGGATGATTGTCTGCGAATCTTGAATTCAAATAATGTACCTAAACAATGCCAAATTCTAGGAAACATGAAATGACATGGTATAGTTTAACTTTCTCCAGATACTCAAAAAACATTATAAATTATATTGAAAAATAGTACATACCTTAATGTTTCATGAAACCTGCATTATACCTGAAATATAATGAGGTATTATTATAATACTGTATTTTATGATACTGAAATTATAAGGAAAATAATAATAAATCATACAAAATCAAAACACCTATTCTAAAATGTAGACTAAACCAAGCTCAGTTGTACATAATTAGCTAACATTAACAAAACATGGAATTATTGAGTGGCGAGCCGTCAATGGAAGCGCTGAAGTGGTGCTTCCCTATAATTAAAAAAAAATACTAATTTAAATATAATTTAAAATTATAAAATTCGAATGTTAAAATGTTGAATTCATTTTAGATAAATTTATAGGCAAATAATTTATAAGTTAAATCTGTACGCTAGTGTCATCTGTCGGATGCTCCCCAAATTATATCTTCCGTTCCTGGTGGCTTGGATACGCCAGGCCTAGCCGCATCATATCACCGACGCGCTTGAAAAAAAAAAGTCCAGTTCGTTGCCCTTAGTTAGTATTGAAATATCAGTTTTATTCATTATTTAGTTTAATTGTTATTAGTATATGGTTTCTATGATATATTTTATTGCGACCTTGTCACTAGACAAATAGTGTGGAATTAAATAGGGAATTTTCAGGCGTTTCTTGTAATTTATTTTATTCCGCTCTTTGTCATGAGTGAATGGTATAGAAACTCGCTAGCCACGAGCTTCCAAGAATTCCTCTCATGCTAGTGCTCTGCCGCGAACTTTCAAACAGAGTTAAGACTTCATCATGAGCCTGTAATATGTGAGTGTGCTTTTACAACACCCGTATAATTCTCTTTCATTTCAACACAAAATAAAATACATAGAAAACTGTAGATCTACACAGCCTCTCACTGAATTAAAAACTCAAAATAAAAGCCGTAAAATTGTCACCGGACTTTTCAATCAAAATTCTTATCAAACAATCCCATGGTTATGTGGTTGCAATAATCAAAAAAAAAATCTGCTGGCCGTGACTTTTGTTTTTGCCTGAAAAGAACTTTTGGAATAAGACAGGTTTTGAGGATTTGGATAATTTTCATGAAGCCCAAAAGAGACAGAAACTCTCATTTCATCACATAATAAGCCTTAAGCAGTTGAAACAGTTCGGCAAAACTATAATTGTTTTATATCTAACATCTCTTTTTTATATAATCGTGTCATTTTTTAGTATTTTTTTATTTTTACTATGGAGCTTCCCTCATCCCCAAACTCACGCCCGCCACTGGAATTATTGTCAAAAGAGTATTTATAAGAATAGTACTTACATGCTAAAGTTAGTGTTGTATTGTATCCCGTCACACAGCACGGTAGTTCCAGTTCTTGTATTTGGGTCGATTACCCACAACAGAGTTATATTGTCTTACTCCAGTTTTCCCCTATACTGTAATTTGCATAGGTTAAACTGGCATAAAGTCACCTATGTTGGTGAAAAAGACCCAGTGATGTCCCTTGGAACCCGGTTTGCCCCGGTTATACTCCGAGGGACAGGGTCTACTTCCTGACGAATCTGGTGTTCGATCACTGTCTCAAGAGTAGCATAATCGGTTATTCTTGTTTCTCGAACTTACATTAATATCCTGAAAACAAGAAAGACATAATGTCAGCACAACACTCAGATATCCAGATATTTATGTCCATTCAAGAATCGGGGTATCACAGTTATGCTTTGGGTTTATCATATTCAGAAAATTGCAGTGGCCTAAATTAAAATTATTTCATCTTGATATTGATTTTTTTAAGTGTAAAAAGTGAATATCTTCTCAGAATTCAATAGAAAATATAAACTAATATAGGATCCAACCATGCACTACCTTGATCCACAAGACTCTATTGGACAAAATGTGGAACTTTTGTGAGCCATGAATTGGCATATTGTGCAAGTTATTACAACTTCATCCAATTTTACGCCAAATAATATCTGCTTATGTGGGGTGATTATTTTTTATTTACATCTCTATATTGCATTTCTAGAAAGCCTGTCATTTTAAAGTATCACAGCATGACAAAGCGAGAATGAAGGTGTTGTGCTACATTGTTTGAAGCATCTATCAATTCTCCACAAGGTAAACGATTCCGTGACAGAAAACCAGCAGAAATTGGTAGGTGTACACAGAATTAATTCCCATGTAATATTTTTTTTTCTTTCTTCATGAATTTTCAGTTAAATATACAATCAACCTGTATGTGATTTCGTTTGAAGTTGTGTTTTCTTGAGCAATGGATCTGAATGCAAATAAATAAATGTATATTAAATTATTTTATATTTAAATGTATATAAAATGACCTCTTATCACCATAAAGTTCTTATAAAAAATGTATGTATTGCGTAATGAAATAATCCATTCTGTTGCATCCATCTAGGCTGCAATATTCTTACCAAATATTCCTCTACTTTTTTCCGTCCTCATATAATTTATTTTAGACACTCATAGTGCTGGAATTATTTGAATGATTTCCATGTACTATTGTTTTCAATCTTACCACCTTCAATTTTGCCTTGTTTTTCTTCATTGTATCACATTTATTTTCAAATATAGTATCCTAGAAAGATAAAAGTTTATAACTGATTAGTATCTAAAATATACATTTTTACAGTTATTGTGGTAACTTATTTGTAAAATTTATTTTTTCTAAATATAGGCCCTTAATATATGCAAATATCAACAGCCTGTTATGGAGATTTTGATGAACTGTCGGAATTCAAATAACTTGCAACAGAAAGAAAAAAAATAATTAAACATAGGATCAACCCTGGAAACATATGATATAGGCTTTATTATATATGACGAAAAGTCTTGTCTCAAATTCTCTCAAAAATGTTAAATTAATAATATATAAAATTGTAGTTCTTCAGTTTTTTATATTAAAAGGATGCGAAACAGTTCTCTTAGTTTAAGACATAGGAAAATTGGGTATTTTAGAATAAAGTGCATACGAAGATTTATTTACCAAACAGAGACATCTATCATTTTTAACTGCAAGCCATTAAAATCCAGCGCCAAATCTCTCATTTAAACTTTAGGAGAGTAATACAACTCATGGATTGATAAATTGTATAAGCCTCACTATCAGTCGTCCACACCGCGTCCCGCCTCGTTTCACTCTGCTCTTACTCATGTAGGGAGTCCATCTGCTCCATATAGTGGGTTGCCACTGCTAGATTCTAGCTTCAGATTTTGTGCCTTGCAGTTAAAAACGGAAGACAAGGTTTTTGGACACAGCCTTGGTACATCAAAATTTCTGTGGGAGAAATTTCAAAGAGGGTTTCTGCATGTAATGGTTGACAGTTCCCTTGTAAGTTTGATATTGTACTAAATATGAAGAATGAGTAAGGAGAGATATCCATTGTTAGCCAGGAACTATCAAGCAAGAGGAAGGCGTGATGTTGGAAGACCTAGAAGACGTTGGGCTGATGCAATATGAAGTCGGAACGGGCAATTGCCTAATCCCTGGAGTGATGATGATGATGACTAAATATGAATGTATGAATTTAATTGTTGTGGAAATAAGTCCCGCGCCGTAGCCGAGCGGTTAAGGTAGGAAGCCTTGGCGTAGAGCTACGGGACTTGCGCTGGTTCGAGTCTCCATGGGAGAAGAAATTTTCTCATGGTATTTCGGCCAGTATGGGACCGGTGCCCACCCAGCATCGTGAGGCAATTGGGTAGCTACAATAAGTAGCGGCTCCAGGTTGAGGAACCAGCTATAACGGCTGGGGGACTCGACATGCTAACCACATGTCACCCCTACACTGGCTGTTGATCATCTACCTCTGTGACTGACACATGTGGATGTGAAGGGCCAGCAGCCGGCTGGTAAAAGGGCAACCGCTGAAAAGTGGAAAGACCCTCAATCGGAAAGTAATAAGAGTGGTACATGAATGCTTCTGTAATAGGCTACTGATGTTTCTGCTATAGCTAATAAAAGTGGCTCCTCTGATATCAGTTAAGTAGAAAATAATTCGTACTGGCAAAAGGGATTAACTGTGGAGAATAAGAAACTGTAGATGTTCTGTGCTGATAATATTATGAACATTAGCTGGATTCAAAGAAATTTAAAGTATGATAAAACTTAAAAGTATCAAAAGAAGCCGTTCTGGGTTTATAAAGTAGTGTTTAAATTCCCAAAAATGTCTTTGTAAACAGGAAACCGCAATTTGCGTGATCGAGCAAATGTTCGTAGCATTCGGTGATCGAGAATTAACAATGTATAAGAGAAAAAATTGGAGTTTGTCAGGTAGCCCAGTGGTAGAGCATAGGTCTAGTAACCAAAGGTCCTGGGTTCAAATCCCAGTCTGAGCGTATAATTTTTCTCTTCAAATATAACTTAAAAGCGTATTTAACTTTTTTTAATATTTTCAATTTGTACTCATTTGTTTATATATACAGTTGTCTCCCTCCACTTCTTAAACATACTTCTTTACATGATTTTTTTATATCAGGGCACAATTCCAATGAAATCAATAGGTTTTAAACTTGGTTATAGTGCCTAAAATTCCCAGTTTTACTGAGTATTCCCTAATTTATTAAGTGTTGATGTTATTTTAGGCACATCAAATTATAAATTTTTAGTGCTTCAAGTCCGATGCCTAAGTAAATGGATGTGTACAAGTTTAATTAAATTTTGTGTTAATTTATTCTCGTAGACTTTCGCGGCCGGAGTTGCTATGATGTTCTTGAAGAAGATTTTCGGGCTGTAGGCCGTGGTCGTGAGGTTTGTAGTACCCCGACGTTTCGCCAGAGACTGCGTCTGGCATCCTCAAAGGTTGTCTTGAGAGTCTACAAGCATCCTCAAGACAACCCTTGAGGATGCCAGACGCAGTCTCTGGCGAAACGTCGGGGAAATTCAAGCCTCAGGACCACGGCCTACAGCCCGAAAATCTTATTCAAGATCATCATATGTGGTAATTATTTACTTGTCAACCAACGAAATCGTATAATATAGATTTTCGTTTTTTTATTATTAAGCCTGTAAACATTTTTTTTATGTTTGGTAGTTTCAATCACATTATTCCATTAAGTTATTACTATTGTTGAGAATTTGTTTTATTTTTTATTGTAATTGCTTATATAATTTCAAGACGAAATATGAGAACACCTGGTTGAACTATTTAAAATGTTGTCTCTTTTCCTTTCATCTTTCTCTACCTTATTTATATATTCAATTCTCTACTGCGCATCTATATCTACTTCCTAGCTTACGTTTATACAGTAAAACTTGTTCAAAGCGGAATTGCATGAGACCAATTTTTTTCCACATTATAAAAAAAATTAACCAATATTAGATTATAGAGTATATGTCTTTTTACGTACCTTGGATTAATTGTAGATCCGCTGCCGTTGAAAAGTGAAGTATAGTATGTATGAGCGACTTCGACGGCAACACGCGCAAAAAAAAAAAAAAAAAGGAACAGTCCCGTTTCGTCAGCATTAAAAATGTCTCTTAGGCGCGTGTCCTGAAATTAAATTATGCAGTTTCGGTTTCCACTCACTAACTATGCCGTATACTTTCGTCCACATCCTTTGATTCCCCGCAAATTTGATCCCACACTACATTGTGTCGTCTTTTAAAACTGTCCAGCCAAGCTGAAGATCATTTGAAATCGTTATTCCCTAGGGATGTAGCAATAGCGAGAGATTGACTTTGGAGCATCGGTTCGGAAATTTAGAGATTTTTTGATGATCGTGCACTTATAAAACACTCCCATGCTATTTAGTTGATTTCTTCATTTCTTTATTTTATATATATATATTTTTTTCTTCTTTCCACTTCATTTGATCATTTCCTTGCATCCATTCATCAATTATTTTTTCTTTGTGTTTTAAAATCACATAAACTTGGATTTATCCACATTTAAATTTAGTCATTATTTCGCGTACTGAGAGTTTGTCTTTCTTTATCTTCAATCACTTTTACCACTTTTTCGTTTAATGAGGATGATACATACGATCTAGCCATCTTTATTCCGGAAATCCAGAACGCTACCAGTGAATGATACGTACACAATCGATCTCAGATCGTAAACTAATTTAAGATTTTACAGTGCACTGGTTATTTGTAAGACAGGTGTCACACGCCAGACATTTGTTAAAAGAAACCTATATTTTGCATAACGGGTGTGCAGTGAGGCTGAAAGAAAATTTCAGATACAGGTGAAACTCTACTTCACCCGGCGGCAGAAATCACCCATGTTGTTATTTCGCCTAACGGGAATGTAATGAAGTGGAAACTAATTTATTTCTCTCTCGGTCTTTCCGCTTTATAAACTTTTATTATGAATTGTGTATAAATATTCTTCCGTTTCCGTGTTGGACAGATTCCGTTTTATACAAAAAATACACGTAAAATTACATTTATTTTGCTAGGATCAAAAAATTGTTCACATTGTTCACGTTCCGGATTAAACAAGTTTTACTGTATTTTTAATTAAATTAGTTCTTTATTCAAGCAATTACTGGCCAGAGCACTGCAACTCGAAACACTATTCCAGAATGAAAGTCTATGAGAGGTGTAGGTCGTCTTCCAGTTTCAGGTTCTTCTACCATGACCCATACCACCATTTTTTGGTGCAACACAGCAAGTAATATGTTATTGAAGTGTTTGTATGTTAAACCAAGATAAAGTGAAGACTTAATTCTCATTATGAATATTGCAGGCTTAATTATTAACCTTAAAATATTAATCCCAACATTAATAATAATAATAATAATAATAATAATAAATATTATTATTATTATTATTATTATTATTATTATTATTATTATTATTATTATTATTATTATTATACACATTTTACCTAGCATAGTTAATGACTTAGGGTCAGTTTCACCAACAGAGGTAACCTATTACGCCAGTTTTCCCCATGTGTAATACAAAGCTTGAACTGGCGTAATACAGTTACCTCTGTTGGTGAAACCGACTCATAATCTCTTGTCTCTCTCTTAAAACAAGTTATATATTTTTAAAATACAGTATTAGTCTTATTACTGTGCCTAAGCTACATATTTAAGTGCAATAAATAGTTACACAGATCGACAATTTTTTTACATGTTACCTGAGGTTTGCCTGAAAATGTGAATTTTCTCACTAAATTGATTCCGCTCATCAGGAAACGGAATCCTGTTTCTCTACAGCACGTCAGGTTTTTGCACAATCATCATATTCATCCTAAATGAAGTCGGGAAGCAATTATAAGAAGCTAGATGCAAAATGTAACACATAAAATGCCAAAAAAGTAACGTGAGAGACATTTTGTGATATTAGAAAAGAAAAAACGGTGATGTGGACACTTACTATATGGAGGTATTTCCGTTGACTTATGCCTGTGAATGATCGTTTGATGCCTTTCTGTTTGTGTGTCAATTCTCCTTCATGTTTGATACCCCAGCAGTAGCCAGACGTCATATTTATTCCCCAGCGACCTTGATAATGATGTTCCAGGTCCAGGTGTTTCGGACAAATTTCCTGAAAATTATCTAGGTACGACATTAGAAAATATAGTTTTGAGCTCACCCTGCATCCTAACTGTTTAAACTTCTCTAGCACATTTCAACTAGTTCCTGTAATCAGGCTGCTTACTCTGGCCAAGGAATCGATACAAAACTTTTTTTAAACTTCTCCATGCTTGCTGTACTATTTCTGCAATTATGCTTTCAAAGTGTTCACCAGACATCAGCTGGTCCACCAAGTATCCCCCTTTTTTAACTTTGCAGATAGTAGATTTGCAATTTAGATTTTAGTATTAGATTATACATGAAAAAATATATATTTAATTAAATATTAAAAATGGCGTAACTAACATAAGAATATTCTGATAAAAATAACGTATCAATATATTGGAGATTTTATATTTAAAATAATTAGTTTATCTTAGTCCCTATTTAAAACGGTAAAAAAATCGAATCATGTAGTCCGCAAACGAATTCACCTCACCGACAGTGGCCCTTTCAAAGAAGTTAAGATACGCCTGTTCTAATTCTACACACTAACTTTGTTTCATATTTTAAATGTAACTTACTTATCCTGGATATTAGGGAAATTTTGTACACAATGTTTTTAATTAACAGCCTCTTTGGTTGTGAAAATATTTTGATTGTGTTTATGGTAATCCCGATTTTCGTGAAATAAAATAACGCGAAATTGTAACTATTTTATAGCAAAACAATTTTGGAAATATTATTCATGCCGTAACCATGTAACCGTGATACTATTGTTGGCCCGCAACGTTCAATTGTCTTAACTTATTTTATTGAGAAGTGATCTCCCGCATTATTATTTTTCAAAAAAAGTAATAAGAGTACTGTATGTAGTACAATTTGAAACAGATCTATAGTAATGTAGATAGCAAGAATATTATTTATTTATTTATTTATTTATTTATTTATTTATTTATTATGAATTACACAAGTAATTTAATAAGAACTTTACGATTTCCGCGAAATGAGATAAAAATATGTCATGTTTGTCATTTCATATCAATGCAATCTTAGGCGAATAAAAAAAACTGGTTATGGAAGAGGAATATATTATATACTCTACTCGGAGATAAGTTACATCAGGGCCTTAGCGTAAAAAAAAAATTAATGAGTATTTTATCTTTATGATTTGCTGGATGGAATTGTAGTTTTTCTCATCTTTTAACCCAACCAGTTCGAGGAAGAGTACCCACGGTGTCGGACGAAACATATACCATTATCAGTTGTCAAATTTCTTCGATTCAATTAATTTAAACGTTTTACATTTTGCTATACGTCCGACATTTTGTACGGTTCATAGTTTAAAATTTTGATCAGTTTCATGTTTACGAAACTAGAATGAAGACCTCGACTTCCACAGGCCCTGTTTGACAAACACCATGACATGTGTCAAACTAATATACAAGGAGCCGTCTTGAAAATAGCTAATAATTGGATGTGTATGTAAAACAATAGATATGAAAATCTTTAGTTTACTGTTCATATATAATTCAGCGAACAAATTGTTCAAAATAACCTGCCTGTGCAAATAATTACTAGCGAGGAGATACTAAGGGCCAATAAGCACACTCTATTGAGTAACACTAAGAAATTTGGATTGGATATAGACATCAATATAACTAAATGTATGGTCACAGATAGAAATACATTATATACTTGAAATGGATAGCTAATGACAAGTGAGGGAAATTTTGAAGACGTGGTTGAATTCAAATACTTAGGAACAATAATTACAAATAGGAATGAGATGCACACAGAAATTAAACATAGGCTCAATTCTGGAAATGCATGCAATTTGGCATTACAGGGACTTTTGACGTCTCAACTCCTTTCAAATGACATTAAAGTGATAATATGTAAAATTGTTATTCTCCCAGTTATATTATATGAATGCGAAACATGGACTCTTACTTTAAGGGAGGAAAGAAGTTTATGATTATTTGATAATAAAGTTCTTAGGAACAATTTTAGACCAAAGAGACATGAACACACCCGTGAATGGAGAAAACTACATTACAGTGAACTACATGGTTTTTATAGGAAGCCATATATAATAAGAACAGTTAAGTCTCGTAGACTGCGATGGGCAGGAGATGTGGCACGAATGGAGAATGAAAGACGTGCATTGAAGCTTCTTGTAGGAAAATCAGAGGGAAAATGCCCAGTTGGTAGACCAAGAATGAGGTGGGAGAAAACAATTAAACATGATTTGAGGGAAGTCGATTATATAGAGAACGATTGGAGAACATTAGCTCAGGATAGGGATGTATGGAGAGCTTATGTCCACACGGCCAGTGAACCTACGAGTTCGTTAGAGTCAGTGAGTTAGTTATTTAAGAGTTAACCTCTTGCTTTTAGGTACTACTTTTAGATCTCCTATACCACCCGGACGTTATTAGTAACACGACCTGTCGGTAGAGCATGTTCAAACTTTGGAATGGCAAAAGAAGCTGCTCAAGACGAAGGCATTGAGATCGTTTACAATAAGATCCCAAAATCGGCCATTACAACGGCAGTAAAGGAAGCGGGATTAACAGAATGGCAGCACAGATGGAGCAACTCAATAAAAGGAGACATCACCAGGTCCTTCTTCCCTACTGTCACAGACAGACTCAAGATCAAGTTACCCGCAACCTCCGAGTTCACCGCTATGATCACAGGACATGGTCAAACCAGGAGTTATCTTTACAAATTCCGCATTATAGAAGATCCAACCTGCACTTGCAATAGAGCGGAACAAACAATAAATCATCTAATATATGAATGTGAAGATCTAAAACACCAGAGAATGACATTAATAAATTGTATAAAACATAATGGAGACTCTTGGCCTTGTACAAACAAAGAATTAGTTAATAAGCATTTAATAGCATTTAGGAAGTTTACTGAAACTATAAAATTGATAATGTAAATATATATTATAGTATATAAACAAATATGTATGATTATATTTAGAATTACGTAAATTAAGTAACATTGTTATTATATAAATCATCATCATCATCATAGTACATTCACGAATTTAGGCCATTTGTTGACCTGTTTCGGCCTCAAGAGAAACACCATCCAGAAGTCTTTTGAGTGGACGTCCTGGTCTTCTTCTTCCTGCAGGTTGATTATTCCTTCTGGCTTTTTTCGTGTTGAGACTTGAAAGTAGTTTTGAAGTTCCTTAGGACAGGTTACTGGCCCGACGCTAAGTAGTCCAGTGGTAGGGCTGCTACCTTTTAGTCTCTGGACAGATATTAGGATACCGCATTTACTCAGTACCTGATGGAACGGTTATACCGCCGTGACTCGGTCCTCAGAGCCTCGTTTGTGAAAACAGGTTGTACCACGAGAAGGTGAGGATGAGAATTGGGTAGGAGAGGTTATACACACGTCACTACCCCTTACAACCCTATTATATAAATAGAAATCGAAAATAGGTATTAAGTTTAGAAATAGTCAGAATTGATAATGTAAATATGTAAATATGTAATATAGTGTATAAGCAAAAGTATGATTAGTATTAGAATTAAGTAAACTAAGTAATAAGGAACAGAAAATAGTCATTAAGTTAGAGATAGTCAACAATTTATATTTGAAAATGTACACCGTATTATATGAAACGTAATGTAAGACAATTTGTATCAGCTTTTAAAAAGCATGTAATATTACTTTGTAATGGGGCATGCTGTTGATTCAATAAAGAAAAAAAACTTTGGAACGTAGGCTATACATACTTTTTTGAGCGTACAAGGGCACGCAGGGCTTCGCCGAATGAGGAATCAGCTTAATCCAAGACCTCCTCCGAGACAAAACGAACATTTAATACAAGACACGCCTTTCAATCACACATTTTGAACAAGGCAATATGATAATGAATTATGATGGCAAGATATTAGTTTGGTGCTATTTGGGCGTTAAAGTTTACGTGAGTCCCGCGCCGTAGCCGAGCGGTTAAGGTAGGAAGCCTTGGCGCAGAGCTACGAGACTTGCGCTGGTTCGAGTCTCCATGGGGGAAGAAATTTTCTCATGGTATTTCGGCCAGTATGGGACCGGTGCCCACCCAGCATCGTGAGGCAATTGGGTAGCTACAATAAGTAGCGGCTCCAGGTTGAGGAACCAGCTATAACGGCTGGGGGACTCGACATGCTAACCACATGTCACCCCTACACTGGCTGTTGATCATCTACCTCTGTGATTTACACATGTGGATGTGAAGGGCCAGCAGCCGGCTGGTAAAAGGGCAACCGCTGAAAAGTGGAAAGACCCTCAATCAATCGGAAGTTTACGTGAGATGTAAGAGGTAGAGATGTGCATTCTATAATCTCTCCTACCCAATTCCCAACCTCACCTGCAAATGGTTCACCCTGCTATTAACTGACGAGGTAATTGTGACCGAGTCACGACGGTATAACCTCTCCATCAACTGTGGAGGAAATATATTTTGAACGCCTGGCTGGAGTCTATAAGGTAGCACCCCTACAACTAGTCACGTTCTGCGGATGCTGGTATCCAACCCAGGAAACTTCTTATTGTTCGAAAAAACCTAATCAAAGGCTGGAGAAATCGTAACAATCAGAATAAATATCCTACGACATAATTTGACTATAATTGGAATTTATGCCCCAATAGAAGGAAAGGATCCATAGAATTTTATATTTTACAAGAAACTAATGACAAGGTAAATAAACAAGATTATCTCATAATTCCCTAGTAAAGCTGCAAAGCAAAGAATGAAAATGTTATGATTGCAGTAAATGACTGCCATAAGGCAGAACACTGTACAAATCTCATAATTCCCTGATGGTTTTAATCCGAGAATCGGAAATGGACCGATAAGAGAATGCATTGAATGAGGTGGTGAACCAACTTGCAACAATAATGGTAAACTGCTATTAGATTTTTTCGATAATTTAAGGATTTCAAACCCTTTCTATAGACACAAGGAAATTCACAAATATACATGGGCAACAAGGTGATCAAAGTCTATAATAGATTATATATTAATTAATAATACATTTAAAAAGTCTGTAAATGACACTTGAGTGTACAGAGGAAGTAAAATTGATAGCGACTATTTTCTAGTTAAAGCAAAATAAAATGATATCACCAACACATCAATACAAGAAGAAAACAAGCAGACGATACAAAATAAAGTATAACAATTTTAATTCATTTATTGGAAGACCAAAATACATAAATATTATATTATACTATAATAAAAAATAAACTTAAAACAAATACTGGCGATATTGAAGAGGACTGGATAAATTTAAAACAATCAATCATGGAAGCAGCATGAGAGTCTCATATACAAAGAAATCAAAAACAAAGGAGATTACGAACTTGGAAACCATAATTAAAAGAAAATATCGAACAAAAGAAAAAAACCGTAAAATGTATTTACAAACTTACTTACTTACTCACTGGCACTATCGAACCAGTAGGTTCATGGCCGCGCGGACATAAGCTCTCCATACATCCCTATCCTGAGCTAATGGTTTCCAATCATTCCCCGTATAATCTACTTCCCTCAAATCATAGTTAATGTTATTCTCCCACCTCATTCTTGGTCTACCAACTGGGCGCTTTCCCTCTGGCCTTCCTACAATAAGCTTCCATGCAAGTCTTTAATTCCCCATACGTGCAACATGTCCTGCCCATCGCAGTCTACGAGACTTAACTGTTCTTATTATATCTGGCTTCCTATAAAGACCATGTAGTTCATTGTTATGAAGTCTTCTCCATTCACCTGTCTGTTCATCTCTCTTTGGTCCAAAAATTTTCCTAGCTACCTGGGTATTCTCAAATACCTGTATCTCCCTTCTTCCCTTAAAGTAAGAGGCCATGTTTCGCACCCATATAGGCCTAATATAACTGGTAGAGTAATAGTTTTATATTTTTTCAGTTTAACGTTTTTTGAAAGGAGTTGGGACACCAAGAGTCTCTGCAATGCATAATAGCACGCATTTCCAGAATTGAGCCTATGTTTAATTTCTTTGTGCATCTCATTCCTAATTGTGACCATTGTTCCTAGGTATTTTAATTCAGCCACTTCCTCAAAATTTCCCTCATTCGTCATTAGCTGTCCATTTCCATTATATAATGTATTTATACGTGTGATAATATATTTAGTTTTATTGATATTTACTTCCAGTCCTAATTTCTTAATGTTACTCAATAGTGTGTGCGTGTTGTCCTTTAGTATCTCCTCGCTATCGGCCAATAGTACTACATCATCAGCATAAACTAACAGCTTATTAATACCATTGAGTTGTAAGCCTTCCTCATTCTCTAAAGATTTAAGCTAAACAAGAAAAACATTGCACAGAAAATAAAAAAACTCAGAGCTAAGGTACGAAAATTATCTAGAAAATAGAGAAGGGATGATTGGGATAAATTTGTAAAATCCTTAGAACGCGATATTACAAGGAGTACAAAGACAGGGATTTAAAATATTAAAAAAATTACAGATGGAAACAAAATAAGAACTTAATGTTAATCTGATACCAAAACAAGATTGGATTACATATTACAAAAATCTGTAGTTAGGACCTAACACCCAAACTAAAGAAATTACTTCGAATCTTACTTTTGAAAATGAAATACATGAACCTGACATAAAAATTGATTAACTAGAAGAAGTTTTAAAGAAGGCCAACAACAGGAAAGGTCCAGGTTTAGATTATTTAAATTTATAACTTTTTAAGTATGGAGGAACTGTCTTGAAAGAGAAACTATCAGAACTTTTTAACAAACTTATTAACAAAATTCAAACCGATTGGGAAACAGATCTAGTAATTAATAAACATAAAAAAGGACAGGAAAACAAATGTGATAACTACCGAGGCATTACCCTACTTCCAACTGCATCTACGTTAGGCGACAACATAATTGAACATAGATTACCAGTAAGCAGCCAATCATTTTTGGAAGAAGAACAATGTGGTTTTAGAAATGGAAGAAACACTATAAATGCAATATTTACTCTGCAACAAATTATAGGAAGAAAGGAGACAATTCAACCTCCCATTAAATTACTTATAGATAATGAAAAGGCATATGATAACGTAATCCAAGGTAATCTTTTTTGGCAGATACTGTATGAAGAACATATACACCACATGTAATTAGAACCATACAAAGTTTATATCAGAATTCTAAAATCAAAATTAAATTACCGGATGGAGAAGTAACAGAACAGATAAACACAATTAAAGGTGTTCATTAAGGATTTGGACTTTATCTACTCTTATTCAATATATACATTAACAGATTAGTACAATAATGGAAAGAAATAATAAACAGTAGAATTCCGATAATTATAAATAAAACAGGTCAAAAAATATTATATGCTGATTATTAAATAATATCAGATTCCGAAAAATCAGCTTACAAATGGCAGCGTAACAATTATTCAAAATTGCCAGCAAATATAAAATGAAAATTTCCACTTCAAAATCTAAAGCATTGACAATGTGTGAAAAAATTAAAAAAAAACATAAAAGGGTGAAAATTGAGATGTATGGAAGAAATACAGGAGAAATGTCTGATTTCTCATACTTAGGAAGTGTATTTGCAGAAATAAGATTGACATTGATTCAACATTACAAACATATAATAATATGGGGTAGTAAGAAGATATTTTGGTAAACAAGTGAGGACAGATACAAAATTATCACATCAAAAGCTGCTCTAAAATGTGGAGTGAAATTTGGATATTAAATAGTAGAAATTCTCATAAACTTAGAGTAAGCCAAATGCACTTCGTACGTTCACTGTTATGAATTAACAGTCTGGATCAACACAGGAACACTATTATCAGAGAAAAAATTGGAGTACCAAGTTTTTATGAGGATGTAGAAAGATAGCAACAAGAATGGAAAAATCATCTAAAAAATGTAAAGACCAAAACATCGGTGGAAAGATTAAGACCATCTTCGTTAAGTTTACAGTGACAGGTCACACGTCGCAGAAGCGTTAGTTCTTACGTAAGATACAATTATTTTGTGACCAAAGTTTATTAAAATATAAAACCCAAGACATGTATTTTGTAATTCCTCCTACATGTACTACATTCGCAATTACTTATTGAATAAAAATTGAAAACTTCACAGATATTACTATTTTACTCTCACTCTGTAAAACTACATAAAACCGTACAATTTTATGTACAATTGTGGAAGATAGAAACTCCGTATTTTCTATTACTTTGTTATTAATGTATTCTCGGATGAGATGTCAAACATAATTCATATTATGTAAAATTGTAGGCTTTCACGGCGTCTTAATTCCTGTTGGTTCTGTCTTTCGGGCTGAATGGAGAGGTCTGGTTTTCTTAAAACTCAACGTTTGGTCTACTACTGCGGTAGACATCCTCAGAAGTTCATAGAGCACGCAGAATCTTCTGAGGATGTCTACCGCAGTAGTAGACGAAACGTTGATTTTTAAGAAAACCAGACCACGGACATTTAGCCAAGGATAAACCCATTAGAATTTATATTTTTTTGTAATAAACACTATCGGTACATAAAATTACCGATACAGGGAGTTAAATGTGCCAGACCATGAACAGAGTTAGTGATGATGGGAGGAGGAATTTTTTCCTGAAACGTTTTCTAACGTAAGCTATATCATTCAAGCGATGCTTTAGTGTATTTCCAACTACTTATAATATTTTAATTGTCACGAAATATAAAAACATCTGGACTCTATGTTTTGGTTCTTTTAATTATCTTGGTTCATGTTTGACGTCGATGATCTAGGGGTTATGTTACTTGCCTCTTTTCCCAAGGGTCGTGAGATCAAATCCACCGAGGTGGATGAATTTTTAGGTTGGAAGAAATCAAGGGACCCGTTCTCCAACAGAGACTTTAAGATCCGAATCTGAAGATTTTCAGGCACGTGAAAGAACCACAAGCCTAAACTAGTGCCTCTGAGCAAAATATAATCTACCTTCCTCCATCCAAGTAATACCTTAATCTCCTACTAGATGCCTCTTTGAGGTTATGTGCTGACCACTAGCTGACATATGTAGTAAAATAAGCATAACTAAATTAGATTGGTTAACAAAGTCGTGTTAGGGAACACCCATGTCCTCACTCGGGACGTACGAGAGTAAACAACTACTACTATATCATCATCCTCATCATCATCTTCATGGTAGGCCCTCGGCCTGTTCCGCTAGAATTCATCTTCTCATCGTCTTCTAGGACGTCCCACATCTCTACAGCCTTGAGGATGGTACAACAGTGCTTGTTTTGTTAGCCTAGAAGAGTCCATTCTTAAAATATGTTCATGCAATTTTTGTTTATAGTTTTGTATTTTTTCACTTAGATTAAACATTTTGAGTTCTTGCCTGATTGTTTCATCAGGCATATGGTTTTTTAGTGTATATCCTGCAACGTATCTGAGGAACTTCATCTCTGACGTTTCTAGTAATCTTCTGTCTGATCTATTGATGACCCAATTTTCTGATTAATATGTCACAATGGGAATTGCCATTACTTTATAAAACTTTAGCATTGTTTCATTTGTTGTTTTTGTTTGTAGTCATCTTTTAATAGTCCCACACATACTTTTAAATATATATACATATATTTATATAATTTTCCCAATTGTAAGATATGTGACATCCTAAATATTTAAAACTCTGTACTTGTTCGATAATTTCATCGTTCAAAACTATTTTTGATCGATCTGCGTATTTTCCCCGAAAGGCCACTGTTATTGTTTTTCTTCGTTGAAATCAGGAGATTGTATTTATCCATGGTTTTCTTGAGCAGTAGTGTGACTTTTTGTACTTGATTTTCTGATTCTGCACATATGACCTGATCATCTGCAAACATACTTGTGTCTACAATTGTAGTTCCTAGTTTAAAATGTTTACTTAGCTACTATATTTACATGGAAATAACTGAATAGAATGTGGTATATGCCTATGAAATAAGATTACACTAGGCAATAGAACGTATCATGCTAACAAATCACTTCTCGGATCCAAGAATAATAAAGTTAGAATATATCTTACGACACGTGTTGGCTTATGGCTGCGAAACCTGAGTTTGAAAAGGGCGAAATAAAATAAGTATTAGTTTTATAACCGAAAATATTTGGGAACATTTTTTGAGCCAGCAGTAATTGGAGATGGACCTCGGATAATTTGAACAAATTACGAATTGAATAAAAAAAACTTTATATAGGCCTATATATAGTCCACCGCTGTGGTCTCGAGGTAGCGTGCTATCTTGTCACGCAGCGGGCCCGGGTTCAATCCCCGGTCGGGACAGTTTTTTCTGGGCGAGGTTTTTATCGGGGTTTTTCCTCACCTGTAAGACAAATGTCAGGAAAACTTTAAGGCCCAAACGGTCCCCGAAATCATATGGCCATCATCATCATCATCCTTATCATTATCATCATCATCATCATCATCATTATCCTTCACCGGTGTGGAAGGCAACGGGAAGCTACCACACCTATAATTCCCTAGTAAAGCTGCAAGCATAGCAAGATAATGCTATGATTGAAGTGAAGGGCCTGCCCTCGGGCAGAATTACTATGGATGGATATATATCCAGATATATATATATATATATATATATATATATATTCTTAATTCCATAAGAGTACAACGATTAAATTTGGTTTAGCCATGAATGCAGAATATGTGATGAAAGACTTTTATTGTTAAAAAACATTTCCAGTGAAACCTTTGAACGACTAGCCTCTAAGTCAGACCTAAAATTAGATGTATTGCAAGCCTGAATAAACTTTATTTATCAAAATTGAGCCTGCATATGTTTGTGACTTCTAAACCCCTCAACCGATCTTCATGAAAATTTGTACATACATGTTTTCAAGTACGCCGATATTAAGCCACTATCTATTATATTCTAAAACCAGTAAGCAAAGGAGTTCACCTGAAATTAAAATTAAAAAGTCGCTCCAACGGTCTCGAATTTCGGTGTACACAACGAAACTCAGTATATGCTATTAAAATAAGTCGAAGTAGGTATAATACAAAACTCAGCGATATCCGACCGTTTTAAGTGGGATTTACGTGAAATCCGAAAATAAGAATTGACTCTAACAATCCACCATGTTTGATTCGTCGAAACGTATAAATTTGTGTACACACATTTTCTAGTACGGTGAGTGTTTAGCTGCTATTATGCTCTAAAAACATAAGGTATAAGAATTTACCTGAAACGAAAATTTAAAAATCATATTTGATTTATTTAGGCGTATCACAGCAGTCCGGCCATTAGATAGTTGAATACAAAAAATTGGATTAGTTATGCCAGTGATTGGAAGTGTTGGAAATAAATCTTTAAAAAATCTAAGTATTCAACCAAATGAAGCTCCCTTATCTAATAAGATGTATACTTTGTGTACGGAATTACTGTATTCTAATATGAATTATTTGTGCGCATTTCTGTAGTCTCTATAATGAATGTATTTAAACTTACCTAATTTCCATATCTCATTTTAAATATAGAACCTAAGGGTTCATGATCACGCAAACACAAATATTTTATATATCGTTATCCTGAGCTAATATTTTTCAATCCTTCAACTGGCATACTACGATATTATCCATCTGAAAATTTAAACCATTCAATCGTTGCTACGCTACAAACAATCCTATCCAATACTGTTATAAGAAGTCAATAAAAAACCCAAATCAACAAATTAAAATTTAAAAGAGTCAACTAGTTTCGATAGCGAAGCTATCATTTTCAATAATTAGTTTTCAAAATTGTGACTTCGCTATTGCAACTAGTTGGTTTTTTAAATTTTAATTTGGTGATTTGGGTTTTTTTATTGACTTCTTATATACAAATTTATCATAAGTAATGCCACGAGCGATTTCCAAATTATCGATAAATTCACGACTCACGAAGTGAGGAGTGAATTTATCTAGAGAATTTGGAAATCAAGAGTGGCATTTGTTAGGACTATTTAACGAATAAAATTAAGCTGTTTACTCACAAATCATTATTTAACTATAGTTATTTTAAAATATTTATATATTTAATGTAAACGGCGATGTTTGAAAACAAATGAGAAACGATAGGTACGCTTCTACTGCTTCTTTTGTTTATCACTGCAACCAGATCATACTATTTATTGCCAAAGGAACGCAATATTGTAAGGAGGAGCTTTCTTTAATATGGTAATTATAACAGTGATAAATATTTGGTGAAACACGACTCTGATTGGTTGTAAAACAGAAATCATTGAAACGTGATTGGTCATTGACTCCCATTTGGGGCATGAGTTAAATAGTCACCAAGAAGATCCTACTATTGTACTAATACGATCCAATACTACATCGTCGTCCGGCGATCAATACCCCGAAACTCCATTCAAGAGCATAATTTGCATCTTTTTATTATTCGATAAGCAAATGCATCGTGTCACATGTCCTGCTAATCGCGGTCTATTAGGCTTAATGTTTATTATATCTGGTTTCCCATATATATGGTTCAAATTCTTCCCTGTAGGGGAAGAGGGCATAAATCTCTGTTAAGGGAAACGTGGGCTTACAAGATACAAGAAGATACATTAGTATAGTGTATATCTATATTGTCAATATTTATATGTATTTGTGCTGGTTGAGCGGAAGAGAAGGCCTTATGGTCTTAACTCTGCCAGAATAAATAAAACATTATTATTATTATTATTATTATTATCATCATCATCATCATCATCATCATCATCATCATCATCATCATCATCATCATCATCATAGTACATTCACGAATTTAGGCCATTTGTTGACCTGTTTCGGCCTCAAGAGAAACACCATCCAAAAGTCTTTTGAGTGGACGTCCTGGTCTTCTTCTTCCTGCAGGTTGATATCTTAACATTTGTTTGGGTATTCTGTGATCTTCCATTCGATGAACATGTTGTATCCATCTTGACTTATAATCAAAAATTTTGTTTTCTAAAGATTCCATGTGTAATTCTTCTAAGATATCTTCATTTTTTTTGTGATATAGTAGATTATTATTATTATTACTATTATTATTATTATTATTATTATTATTATTATTATTATTATTATTATTATTATTATTATTATCGTATACATGTATTTACAAAAGAAGCTAAGAGTGTTAGCTTATTAGCGAGGAATTAAGCTGGTGTGATTTACGAAAGTGTTATAGTTACTTTTACGTATATCTTATACGCCGTATTTTATATAGATTTCAATTAATTAAATTTTTTTTAGATTTTATTATATAATTTTGTGTTGAAAAGGTTTTATTATCAGTTTAGGGTAATTTAGTTATTTATAATTTTTACAATTCTTCAACTTTTAAATATATGTTGTGATAAATTGTCAAATCTTCCGTTTATAAATGAGTAAAAGCTCTCCTTTCTATGCCGCTTCTGTTCCATTTGAGAGTATTGTCGGAAGACAAGGACACACGGTAACAGAAGCAAGAAATAGCCTAAGTGGCAAAAGAGTTGAACAGATGTCTTTTTACAAGTGGCATTACATAACTATGTTGCAACAGTTTGCATTTTTCAGCGTTTTAAATGTTTTATGCAACGGGCGTTTATAATAAACAACTTAAAGTTGTAATGTTATAAAAACTAGTATTATTGCAAGAAACGCTATGCGCTATAAACATAGTCAACTCTATATGATTTTTTAAATCTTGGCGCTATTGTGAGATCACTAGAAAGCATATAATTGGTTACTCTTGAACTAGCTCTTATTCTAAGCATGTCATTGGCTACTCGCGAGCGAACTAACTTGACATGCACAATCGTGTTTCACCGCACACGAACTAAATCACCAGTTCAAAATTAATGTGCGAACTATAGTTAGTTATTTTTAATGTGCAGTTCAAATTAACTAATACGTTCACTAACTATCCATCGCTAATGTATACCATTCAGTTTAATCAATCTTAGATTGACAATTTTAATTAGATGATACATCATTTTAATAAAGGTGTAGAAAAATGAATGAGTAGAAATGATTTAAATTTGTGTCAAATTATACAACAATATGCAATAGGCAATAACATGAGGTTACTTTTTTTCACTGCATTACGATACATTTAAATAAGTTGGCACAAGAAATTGAGTTTTTTTTTTATTTAAAGGTTTACAATATAATTCGACGTGCTGAAGAATTCGCTTAGTTTGCGCAGTTCTTCCGAGACGAATTTTGTATCTTCAAAATTTTGCAGACTACATTCTGCACTACGATCCTTACATTTTCCATTAAATCGATTTTATTTGATGCATAAACTTTATTTTATTGCTAGTTGAAGGGAAGAGAATGGTCCAGCCATCCATAGTAAATCTGCCCGAAGGCAGGTCCTTCACTGCAATCATAGCATTTTCATGCTATGCTTGCAGCTTTACTAGGGAATTGTAGGTGTGGTAGCTTCCCGTTGCGTTCCACACCGGTGAAGGATGATGGTGATGATGATAAGGATGATGATGACCATATGATTTCGGGGACCGTTTGGCCCTTAACGTTTTCCTGACATTTGTCTTACAGGTGAAGAAAAACCCCGATAAAAACCTCACCCAGAAAAACTGCCCCGACCGAGAATCGAACCCGGGCCCGTTGCGTGACAAGGCAGCACGCTACCTCGATACCACAGAGGTGGACAAGAAAATGGTATGATTAGGTAAAATCTTGAAAACGTAGCTTATTTATTTATTTTTTTTTTAATTTGAAAGTAGATCTGCACTTTTCTATGTTAGCGAATAATTTCAGAAGCTTACGTATGTGATCTTAGAAGCCTTTTAAATGCTATTAATGTATTATGAATTTTTATTTATATATAAATTGTAATATTTAATTGCGTTTTTCCATACGTTTTTAATAATATGGCAGCACAAAAAGATGGTCATAGGAAACCCATGGGGAAAGTACCCAGTACGTTGCCAAGAATTAGATGAGAGAATGCCATTAATATAATTTGAGGGAGATAAATTATACGGGGATGATTGTAAAACATGGGCTAAGAATAGAGACGTATGGAGAGATTATGTTCCGGCGGCGATGAACTTATGGAATTGATAGTGCATGTGTGATAGTTATAGCAAAACAAAGTTGATATAGCTTTTGAAGAATGGATACATCTGCATGGAATTTTGAATGCATTTTATCTATACTTCCATTAAAAATGTTAAATGTCCAAAGTTTGCTCTTATAACTATTTGATACGATATCCAAAAATTTAGTAAAAAAATATTATTACAAAACAAACTTTAAATATTTTACTAATTATATTTTACTTTAGATATGTGTTACTAAAATCCAAAATAGTATTGTGAAAGCATTTTAAATTTATGTTTTAAAATAAAATTGACTGAGTTATATAGCATATATCTATCAAACACACAAAATCTATATATATAAACTCACTTGCACTATCGAACTCGTAGCTTCATGGCCGCGTGGGTATAAGCTCTCCATATATCCCTATTCTGAGCTAATATTTTCCATCATCCCTGTATAATCTACTCCCTGAAATCATGTTTAATGTTATTCTCCCACCTCATTTTTGGTCTTCCAACTGCACGTTTTCCTATAACAAACCTCCATGCCCCTCTCTCATTTCCCATTCGTGCCATATGTTCTGCTCATCGCAGTCTATGAGATTATAATTGTTCTTATTATATTTCGCTTCTATAACGATCATATAGCTCACTGTTAGGAATTATTCTCCATTCGCCTGTCAGTTCATCTCTCTTTGGTCCAACATTTTTATTAAGAGCACGCCGTAGCGTAGTGGTTAAGGCACTGGGCTACAAGCCGGAGGGTCTAAGGTTCAAGTCCCGTTGGGGTCAGGAATTTTAAACTGACCCAAACCCTCTGGCGGCACTATGGCCCTGGGGTCGACTCAGCCTCTAACGGAAATGAGTACCAGACGCTTGTTCTGGGGTAAAGGCGGCCGTCACGCAGGGCTGACAACCCGGCTGACATCAAGTGCCGATTGTCTAGGAAAAGTGGGAGCCTTAACCTCCTACTACCCCAAAGGCCTCCTGAGGCCTGTTGTGGGATCACTTTACCTTTACTGTTTTCTCAAATGCTCGTAATCTTTTCCCCTGACTTAAAGTAAGAGTCCATGTTTCGCATCCATATAATAGAATTGAGAGAATAACATTTTTATATATTTTCAATTTTTCAAATAGATTGTGAGACGTTTGGACGACAAAATTCCCTGTAATGCCTAATAAGATGGATTTCGAGAATTGAGCCTATGTTTAATTTCTTTGTGCATCTCATTCCTGTTTGTAATTATTGTTTATAGGTTTTTGAATTCAGCCACTTCTTCCAAATTTCTCTCATTCGTCATTAATTGTCAATTTCCATTATATAATATATTTCTATGTGTGAGCATATGTATATATATATATATATATATATATATATATATATATCAATTTGATTCTGAAATAATTATTTCTCGGCTGCGGTGGTCTAGTGGTTATGTTACTTACCTTTAGTTCCTAGGGTTGCGTGTTCAAATCCCGGCAGGGCCATTGGATTTTTAAGGATGTAAAAATTCAAGAAATAAGTCCTACAGCAGGCTCCTAAAATAACATTAAACCTGAAAAATATGCCTCTATGTAAAATTTACCGATAATTTTCCAAGTAATATCTTGGTTGCCTACTAGATGTCTCATGGGGTCAGTATGCTGACCACATGCCATTTATGACATATGTAAGGAAATAAACTTAATGGTGGGACATACTAGAAGGCTCTTGGCCCACCGTGGCTGCTGGCCTCTTATCCACATATAATCTCAGATATTAACGATCATCTGCAGTATAGCGATGACATGTGGTCAGCATGCCTATTCCCACCCATTATAGCTGCTTTTCTGAACTTGGAGCCATTAATTATTATAGCCATCCATATTCGTAACGATGCTGAATGGCGACCGGTCCTATATTGGCCGAAAGTCCATGAGAAAATTTCTTCTCTTAAGGGACTCGAATTAGCGCATATACCGTAGCTCTGCGCAAAGGCATCATGCCATAAATGGATCGGCTACGGCACAGAACCTCTAAGGAAATTAGCATATCTAAGTTATATTGGTCTAGAAACATCTAACAAAGGAAGGCTATGGTTAGATTGAAAGGGCTGTATAGTCAAAAAGTATTATTCTGTAAATTTCCATTTATATATTTATTTATTTATTTGTATTGGTTTATACTTACCAAACGTGTAGAATGGTAGAGTTTTGCAACAAATAGGGAATAAAGTTAATTCCATGGCCTCTTCTTCGGTATATTGTATACGAAATGGATTTAAGTTTCGCAACAAATATAACTAAATCACTGGTACTACCGAACCTGTATGTTCATGGGCGCGCGGACATAAGCTTTCTCTGCATCCCAATCCTGAGCTAATGCTTTGCATTCATTCACTGTATAATCTGCTTCCCTCACATCATGGATAATATTTTTCTCCAACCTCATCCTTGGCCTACCTATTGGACGCTTCCACTCTGATTTTTCTACAAGAAATTTCCATGCCTCTCTTTTCATTCCCCATTGGTGCCAGTCTACGAGTCTTAACTCTACTTATTATATCTGGCTTTCCATAAAGATCACGTAGCTCACTGTTAAGTAATCATCTCCATTCGCCTGCCTGTTGATCTCTCTTTGGGTAAAATATGTTCCTAATTGTAATCTTTTCTCCTCCCATATAATATGACTGGGAGAATGACATTTTATATATTTTCAGTTTAATGTTTTTTTAGAGAATTTGGGACAATGAGAGTCCCTGTAATGCATACTAGCATGCATTTACAGAATGAAGCCTATGTTTAATTTCTTTATGCATCTCATTCTTGTTCCTAGCTACGAGTATTTGAATTAAGCCACTTATTCAAAATTTCTCTAACTTATTAATTTCTATTATATAATACATTAAATTGTTTATGCATGGCCATACATTCAGTTTCATTGATGTTTACTTTCAATCACAATTTCACAGTCTTTTACTCAATAGTTCGCAAGAAATGTGATGATCTTCTTCTTCTTTTTCACTTCACGGGCTAGGCAAAAATTACCTGTTCCGCCTCACAGTTGTTCTGTCCATGTTGTCACTGGCCTTCCTACATTCCTTGAACCTCTTGGTTTGTAGTTGAACGCTGCTCTTGGTAATCTTGTTACATTCATTATTTCCACATGTGTAAACAATTTCTCTATATATTCTCTGATTTTCTTATTCAATGGATATATATTTAACCCTGTTCTTATATCTTCATTTTTATCCGATCCAATCTTGTGCAGCCTTTTGTTCTTCTAAGGAAGTTCATTTCTGCGCTCTGGATTCTACTTTGTAATTTTTTAGTCATTACCCAAGTTTCGCTCCCATAAAGTAATGCAGGAACTGCCAATGTTTTATAATACTTCAATCTAGTATCTCTTCTTGTTTTATTATTTAATGTTTTATGTAGGCCTATAGTTCCGCATATCATTTGAAATTTCGACAGTTTCTTATTTATGTATCTTTCAGTTTTTGTGTTTATAGTAAAATTACAACCCAAATAATTAAAATTTGTTACTTTTTCCAGAGGTTTGTTGGCTATTTCGATTTTTTATCTTATATGTTCGTTTCCCCAAAATGCCAATATTTTTGTTTTTTCTTTTGATATTTTAAAATTATATTCTTGGCATAACTGATTTAATTGATGTAAAGAGTAGTGCAAATTATTTTCAGTTTCTTGAATAATAACCACATCGTCAGCAAACATTAAAACCTTTAATAAATTTCATGATTAAAATCAATTAAGAACATTAATTTGAGGTAAGATGTCCCCATTCACACAAAAAAAGTTGATGATGAAACTTATAAAAATACTTTTAGGAAGGTATTTGGAAATATAAATCAGGAGGTTTGTATATACTTTATGCGTTGTGTTTATTTATTTACTTACAGAAATAACATACAATTAAATTCCAGAGGAAAAACAACCAGTAGATAGAATATATTTCTAATTCTAGATAACTAAGTATGTTGACTACTTAAGACATGGACTACCTCCCCGATGAGTGGTAAAACTCAATGTCGAGATTACCTCCGAAACAATATGACATTCACATTTAACTCATATATTTTTTTCTGGATAAGGTGAATATTATGTGATGTATATGAGTATTTTGAATGTTGAAGTTCACTTATCGGGGATTGAACTCAGGAACAAATAAAGAATCAAGAATTTAAACATCACGTTAACATCGTTGAACAAATGTAGCATGGGTATTCTACTAATAACTAATAAAAGAAGTCAATACTCCAGATAGAAAAATCTGGAGTTTATCAAAATAGTTGCAAAGACTGGGATGGAATATTATTTAAACAAAGCGGAATTTAGACACTCTCACAAAACAACACTTTCGAAATATTAAAAATGGTGAAATTGAAAAATCAGCAATTTTAGATGATAGTTTGGTGGAGAGTAATAAAATTGAAAGAAAAAGTGCTACAATTTTGAAACATTTGGCAAAACGCTTGGTTTTGACAGTTTGGGAAAATATGTACTAGATTGAGAAGAATAAATTTAGATCTATGAATTTTGAAATTCCCGACCAGCAAGATTTAATTTCAAGGTTAATGAAATCAACACCAGACGGCAACTTTCAGGATGAAGATGTAGTCCGAAATTCAGCAGTCGTAAACATGGCAGTAGATGAGAGGGATGCCTCTTGAAACTGCAGTAGTATGCTTGAAGATCACGGAATTCACGACGTGAGATTTGACGATCAGCTATTCATTAGTTATTATAAGGAGTACTAGTTACAAGCAATGGTGTGATGTTTTCTCGAGTCCACAACTGTATTTGTTCAATTTATCCAGTCTTCTGTATTTGTTCAATTATCCAGTCGTCTGTATTTATAATATCTATTCCTTCGGGAATACTCTCATTAGGGCAGAAGAATCGACTTGATCCAATAATATTATTTCCCTTCAATATTACTACGTGATTCTGAGAAGTGTTTAGTCCAAATCTATTCAATTTATTAAATGACGACGAAGGAGACGTGTATGTTTGAACCTGAAAAAAAAAATTATCAGTGGCAGCTGATGGAACCGGTTTATGTATTCAATTTAACATGTGGTTACAATAGACACGTGATTGTAAGTTTTATGTACTGGAAGTTTAAGATGTTTTAGACACATACAATTCAAATAAAACGTTTTAACGAGGTGGACCGTTACTGAGTTGTATCCGCCTAACGAGATCTCATACCAGCCTGATTCGGTTTCGGTAGCAGAGGGTCCTAAATACCTATTATAATCTGAGTTTGTAATCAGGTTGTGCATATTCCGGACCTCGACTTACATTAACTACGTCAAGTGATTACCGCTAACCGTCTCGGTGGTCGCGAGGCTGCTCCGACTGGGATCCCAGGTTCGTATCCTGGGGGTACCGGAGGGATATTTACCGATATTTTTCGGGTTTGTATCTGGATTTTTCTGTTTTCCGAATTTCATCCCAACACTCTCCATTCTCCCTTCCTTCCCATTCATGTGTATTTCATTTATAATTTCAAAATCTCTCCTCGCACCATCTCGTGTTAGGAAAAATAGTTTTATTAGCAATCCACAGGTGATGAAAATACGTGGCTGCGGGGATCTGGTGAGTTTACACCAGGGTCCTGACTCATCACTTCAAGCCTAAGCAATAACAAGGGCAAAAGGGTTCAACAGAAGGCTTGTAGTCCCCCTTCGCGGCCACGGGCCTAACCCCTTAGAATACTGGCGCCATAGATCATGGGAGAAGAACCTGATGGGTCGGACCCGGAAGACGATCCACAACCTACATAATACCGTAGAGTAGATTTTTATTCCATTCACCCATAATATGGTGGAATAGCGAAAATATATCTTTCAGGTTGCGGTACGCAGGACAGTCTGCCCGCCCAGTCTGAATGAAGAACTGAGAATTAAGATTATCGACAGAGAGCGTATTAGAGTTCAACATTAAATTTAGGATCTATTTGAAGTGCTTTGAATTTTGTTAGGAACTTGTAACATGTTGATAAGGACTTTAAGTTTACTGATAAAGATAAAGATAATCTGTAACCTGATTGTATATACATACAACGTACTTGTAAAGTAAAATCAGTCTTGAAACCTGAGAACTGACATTTAAGACTCCATCCATCCACAGTAATTCTGCCCGAAGTCAGGTCCTTCACTGCAATCATAGCATTTTCATGCTATGGTTGCAGCTTTACTATGGAATTTTAGGTGTGGTAGCTTCCCGTTGCTTTCCACACCGGTGAGGAATGATGATGATGATGATGGCCATATGATTTCGGGGACTGTTTGGGCCTTAAAGTTTTCCTGACATTTGTCTGAAAGATGAGGAAAAACCCCGATAAAAACCTCACCCAGAAAAACTGCCCCGACCGGGGATCGAACCCGGGCCCGCTGCGTGACAAGGCAGCACGCTACCTCGAGACCACAGCGGTGGACTATTTAAGACTCAAAGGTATGTAAAACTACATTACTCAACTTTACAACGTTCATTTTTTTAAAACTAGAACATCATTTTAAAATTAACTAAACTATGGTAGTTTTGATGGAATAACTATAGACTATTTTTATAATAATAATAATAATAATAATAATAATAATAATAATAATAATAATAATAATAATAATAATAATAATAATAATGATAATGATAATAATGATAATAATAATGATGATGATGATGATGGTGATGGTGATGATGATTTATATGATGTTATACACAAATACATTTAATAATGCCAGTAAATTTAAAACTTGCTTATAAACACTGACGTTGTGAAGCCGGGAAATTTTTTGAAAAGACTGAGAAAATTTACCTTCCGCCGTTAATTCGCTCACCCGCCCATATATTATATCCTTTTCATGTATATACTTGTTACTTTTTTTTAATTTTAAAAGAAATTTAGGAAAATTTTGAAAGTAAAATGGAAGTAGCAGTAAGAGTGAGTATGTATGTATATATCCATCCATAGTAATTCTGCCCGATGGCTGGTCTTTGACTACAGTTATAGCATTTTCATGCTATACTTTGCAGCTTTACTAGGGAAGTATACGTGCGATAGCTTCTCGTTGCTTTTCACACCGGCGAACCATGATGATGATGGCCGGATGATTTTCGGGGATCGTTGGGCCCTAAGCTGCCTGACATTTGTCTTACAGGTGAGGAAATCCCCGAAAAATCCTCGCCAAGGAATCTGTGCCGACTGGGAATCGAACCCGGGCCCGCGGGCGAGTCGCTCCTGATGAGTTAGATTACCCGCGCAACCTGGGAAGTGTCTGGAGTGTGTTACCAGACGGTTCAACTAGCTTCTCCCTTCCCCTTGGAGAAGGATCTATGCTAGAGGATTCTGAGCTTCGAACTGCCTAGAAGCTGTTTCTGGGAATCTGCTCTGCGCTTATATAAAAGAGTGGATGCAAGGAGACCGCAATATAGTTTGCAACATAGAGTCTCCTAGTGAACAGTGTGACGATAAGGCGTGGAGAATTGATTTATCAGTGAGTGGAAAAATATTCTAACTGAGATAACAATTAAAGAAGATTAATATTTAATTTTAGGAAGTTATATTTTGAGGTTATTTTTATTATATTATTTTTAAGTTTTCATTATTGATTTCGTACATCTCAATGATGGATAAATCATATTTGAAGAGAAAAATTATACGCTCAGACCGGGACTTGAACCCGGGACCCTTGGTTCTCTAGACCAAGTGCTCTACCAACTGAGCTACCTGAGAAAGTACCGATCTACACGCCCCGGGTTCAGGTCCCGGTCTGAGCGTATAATTTTTCTCTTCAAATATATTATTTTTAGTCTGGATATCTTACCTCAATATTAATGTTGATTTGTTCTTGAACATGTTTCAAAACAATTCTGTTTTATCGTCAGCTTTCCCAGACTGG
Organism: Diploptera punctata; assembly: GCA_030220185.1. Taxonomy (NCBI): domain Eukaryota; kingdom Metazoa; phylum Arthropoda; class Insecta; order Blattodea; family Blaberidae; genus Diploptera; species Diploptera punctata. The sequence goes on along the minus strand of JASPKZ010006845.1, from coordinate 348,620 downwards.
TTTTATTTATGTTGCATTATGTTGCACAACCTGGATGTCGATGTCAGCTCCATCCTGTGGTTGGCCAAAGAACCTCCAAACAAGGTCACGCTCCATCGGTATATCAAAATTCATAACTCTGTTTCTGTTCTTCTGAATATAATTTTTTTCCCAAATAGCTCTTTTGTATTTTCTAACTGTTTTAATAATTTAGTGTCTGATTTTATATTATGTTTTTCAGACCAAACATGAGCAGAAACTGCAGATTTTTCAATTTCTCCAATTTCAATATTTCTTATGTGTTCTTTGGTTCTAATTTTTAGGTTTCTTTTTGCTTTTCCTATATATATATTTTCACAACCCATGCATTCAATTTTATATATTCCTGACTTTTTATTTTTATCAGTTTTTTTCATTTTTGTTGGTTTTTATTAGTTTATTTAAACTGTAGTAATTTTTTGGTGCTAATTTAATATTAAACTTACTCAAATATCTTTTGAAATTTACTATGTACCCAAGGGTGATATGTGAATTTCCTATATAAGAAGTAATCTTGAAAAAGAAGAACCACCTATGAAAAAATATAGGAAATTCACATATCACCCTTGGGCACATAATACATTTCAAAAGATATTTGAGATGTTTAATATTAAATTAGCACCAAAAAATTACTACAGTTTAAATAAACTAATAAAAACCAACAAAAAAACTGATAAAAATAAAAAGTCAGGAATATATCAAATTGAATGCATGGGTTGTGAAAAGTTATATATAGGAAAAACAAAAAGAAACCTAAAAATTAGAACCAAGGAACACATAAGAAATATTAAAAATGGAGAAATTGAAAAATCTACAGTTGCTGCTCATGTTTGGTCTGTAAAACATAATATAAATTCAGACAATAAATTATTAAAACAGTTAGAAAATACAAAAGAGCTGACTATTTGGGAAAAAAATTTATATGCAGTAGAACAGAAACAGAGTTATGAATTTTGATATACCGATGGAGCGTGACCTTGTTTGGAGGTTCTTTGGCCAACCACAGGATGGAGCTGACATCGACATCCAGGTTGTGGAACATAATGCAACATAAATAAAACCAGTCTGGGAAAGCTGACGATAAAACAGAATTGTTTTGAAACATGTTCAAGAACAAATCAACATTAATATTGAGGTAAGATGTCCAGACTAAAAATAATATAATTAAAATAAGATTATTTCGGGAATTATAGTTGTGTATAAGAGTTTGTTAATAATTGAAGAATTTAATAAAGTGTTAAGTGAAATTTTGAATAAATGCATTGTGCTTATTACGGCTAAATAACCTAGAAGGAAAATCGAGGCTAACACGATACAATATATATATATATATATATATATATATATATATATATATATATATGTGTGTGTGTGTGTGTGTATTGGAAAATAATATTACAATTTTTATATGAATTGTATACTTTCACGGCAGGTGTCTTGATTCATGTATTTTATGTCTTTCGGGCTAAATGGCCGTGGTCTGGTTTTATTAACATTCAATATTTCTTCTACTACTGCGGTACACATCCTCAGGAGATTCTGCGTGCTCTTAGACCTCCTAACTCTTCAAATGTCGGCTGCAGACTGTCTGTGCGTTGGAAATCGTGTCCTTATTTATAGTTGAGTATTGTGTGATGATGTTTTCTACACGGTCCGTTACTTTGGAGCTATTTTTTGATTGGTTGTCATTGGCGTAAGTCATAGGTTTTATTCTTTGGAGCTATTCTTTGATTGGTTGTCACTTGTGTAAGTCATATGTTTTATTCTCGTGAATAAAACCTATGACTTACGCCAGTGACAACCAATCAAAAAATAGCTCCAAAGTAACGGACCGTGTAGAAACCATCACCACACAATACTCAACTATAAATAAGGACACCATTACCAACGCACAGACAGTCTGCAGCCGACATTTGAAGAGTTAGGAGGCCTAAGAGCACGGAGAATCTCCTGAGGATGTGTACCGCAGTAGTAAACGAAACGTTGAATGTTAATAAAACCAGACCATGGCCATTTAGCCCAAAATACGTAAAATACATGAATCATTACAATTTTTGTTAGTAGAAATAGATGAACTATGTAAAGTTATATAATTACCTGCACTTTGAGTTGATTACGAATGGTACGCCAGAAATCTGCATACGTACTTTGACAATTTGGATTACGCATACTATAAAAAACCTCCACTCTGAAGTCTCCAGCATTTGAGTTCTTAGAAGAGGGACGCTGTCTTGGCGAATTCTACAATTAAACAAATAATTATATATATATTTTTACCAGCTCTGCTACAAGTATCTTGAGTGTTGCACCGCATATTGGCTGCATGGCACAATCCTTCACAATCACTCACCTTATGACTCATAAACGTGTACATTCAATGCCGGATTCTCTAATATTCTCCTTTGGCCTCTAACTCACTGGCTCTACCGAACCCGTAGGATCATGTCCGAGCGAACATAAGCTCTCCATACATCTCTATCCTGAGCTAATGTTTTCCAATCATTACCTGTACAATTATTCATCTCCCTCAAATAATGGTTAATATTATTCTTCCATCCCATTATTGGCCTACATAGGGGTGCTTTCCACGTGTTTTATTATCATTTAGCATTTCCCCGCTAATAATACATCATCAGCATAAGCTAACAGTATGTTAATACCATTAAGGATCAGTTTCACCAACAGAGGTAAATGTATTACGCCAGTTTCTCCCTGTAAAAAGCATAGCTTAAACTGGCGTAATGCATTTACCTCTGTTGGTAAAACCGGCCCTAAATTGTAACCCCTTTTTATTATCATAAGATCTGATGGAATGCTGTAGTACAAAATTGAACAGTAGAGGAGATATTGAATGTTGTTGCTTCAAACCATAGCGAACTTCAAAAGTATCTAAAACTGTTTGCTACATGCATCCCTGCTTTTTGTACCATTTAAACATATTCGAGCAAGGTTAACGTTAATAGGATCACAGAATTCTAGCAGAAAACTATACAACTCTAAATTTAATTGTATGCCTTTCTGGAGAGGAATAAATCCATATAAAAGTTAGTAGTAATTTAAAAGTAAATAATCCTACTTATTTAGATATAAATCATTTTATAGCAACAAAGTGAAAATACTCAATAGAAAACACAATTTATAGAATAATTTAAATGAAAAAGTTTTATTACATTTTGAAAGTCAATACATCTTGGTCCAGTTTTCATTGAAAGCGTCGCCCTCAATGTGCATGAACATTATTATTATGAATCATTTGATACATTATAATTAAACCAAATTAAATTTAATTGTAAGTATTATGACGCATTGTTTGCTGACTTTTGAGTTTCGCGGGCGATGGCAATAGTCGGGTCTTCCCTAGTATGGCAGAGCTGATGACTCACGAATCAATAAGCCCGCAGAAAAATTTCCACATGCGTCCCTACCTCAATTGTGAAAAAGTCTATTCTCAATTCTTCGACCCGAGAAATGTCAACTGTGATTCTAGATGGTTTTGACCATCGCATATGTAAGAGGATGCGAGGGTTGGACCAGTCAGTCGTAGCCGTGTCTAGAAAGTGTACGAGTAAGTTCGACATAAGTGTAAAGACAAAATGTTCTAAGTGAAATAGTCGGCTAGTGTGAAGAACTGAGCAATAAAATAAATTGTGAAGAGAGACTTTATTAGCAGCAAATTGTCAAAATCGGTGAAATTATGTGAAATAAATAAATAAAATTTAGAATTTTTTTCTAAACATCGGAGAAGTCAATTCCAAAAAAAATAATTGACTGTTTTTCCTCTATACGGTAATATCGACAGTATATTTTAGACTAAAATAATATAAAATTATATTATATTGGAATACTATGTAAAATTGTAGGCTTTCACGACTGGTGTGTTGATTCTTCTTAAATTGGTTTTCCAGGTTAAATGGCCGTTGTCCAGTTTTGTTGAAACTGGAAATCTGAGTCCTAATACCATGTTTATACTAGTCGTGAAACAAATGTTTCGTCAGATAAATCGATAGAATGCTGCTTCTTTAATAATTGTGCAGGTTGTATCCTGTGATTGTTCTGTTTGTAGAATCTGACAAAATTGTTACCTCCTAGGATCATTCGAGGTATTTTATTAGAACCACTTATTTCTGAGCAAACAGGAGCTTTTCGACCGCTCCTTTTCCCACAAATGCCTTTTTAAAAATTAAATCAGCATCTGCAAATCACTAATAGTTTAATAGATGTGCGGTGGAAATAACCCTCCAAAGTACCCCTATAAAAATAATGGCTCAATTTTTACAAGGTAATATTTTTTTCTTCAACAACTTGCATGTGATTTTTATGGTTTGAAGACATGAACATTACGGAAGCAATTGTCGCTTTGTCTTTTCTGCAGATCTTATTTTAGAGCCAACGGTTAGAGAAACCGGCAACCAGGAGGTCTCGTTTTGGATCTGAGGTGGCATTTTTTAAATATATATTTTTTTATTTAAACGGTCGTATACTTAAAAAATAACAATAAAATGGTTATAATTTTATAATAGTTTATGCCGGACCTGTACCAAAAATAACGGTACTTGGAAACTGATTTTATTACTTACTTACTCACTGGCACTATCGAACCCGTAGGTTCATGGCCGCGCGGACATAAGCTCTCCATACATCCCTATCCTGAGCTAATGCTTTCCAATCATTTCCTGTATAATCTACTTCCCTCAAATCATAGTTAATGTTGTTCTCCCACCTCATTCTTGGTCTACCAACTGGGCGTTTTCCTTCTGGCTTTCCTACAAGAAGTTTCCATGCACGTCTTTCATTCCCCATACGTGCAACATGTCCTGCCCATCGCAGTCTTCGGGACTTAACTGTTCTTATTATATCTGGCTTCCTATAAAGACCATGTAGTTCATTGTTATGTAGTCTTCTCCATTCACCTGTCTGTTTATCTCTCTTTGGACCAAAAATTTTCCTAAGAACTTTATTCTCAAATACTCGTAATCTCCTTTCCTCCCTTAAAGTAAGAGTCCATGTTTCGCACCCATATAGGCCTAATATAACTGGTAGAGTAATAGTTTTATATATTTTCAGCTTAACGTTTTTTGAAAGGAGTTGGGACATCAAAAGTCTCTGCAATGCATAATAGCATGCATTTCCAGAATTGAGCCTATGTTTAATTTCTTTGTGCATCTCATTCCTATTTGTGATTATTGTTCCTAGGTATTTGAATTCAGCCAATTCCTCAAAATTTCCCTCATTTGTCATTAGCTGTCCATTTCCATTATATAATGTATTTCTACGTGTGACCATATATTTAGTTTTACTGATATTTACTTCCAGTCCTAATTTCTTAGTGTTACTCAATAGTGTGTGCGTGTTGGCCTTTAGTATCTCCTCGCTATCGGCCAGTAGTACCACATCATCAGCATAAACTAACAGCTTATTAATACCATTCAGTTGTAAGCCTTCCTTATTCTCTAAAGATTTAATGGCATGCTCTAGTACAAAATTAAATAGTAGAGGAGATAGTGCATCTCCTTGCTTCAACCCATTCTGGATTTCAAAACTGTCTGAAAACTGTTTGCCTACACGCACCCTACTCGTTGAGCCATTTAGACACATGATTTTATTATCATAAATAATAAAATAAATAGCAAAAAAAATCGCTAAAATAAATATAAAATACTATAAGGGTAAATCCGTTCACTTATTTCTAAACTAATCAAATTTAAGTTTAATTACGTAATGTACACCTGCCAGGAAAATGTTTCATGTCGCTACTTACACAGAATTTATGGACATGCAGTGGCTCTGAAGCAGAGTAACTGACTTCAGAACCTATCATTGCACCGCTTTGAACTAGGCAAGAGCAAAACATTAGAATTGTTGGATTGTCCTAAAGAAGTAAGAACCGAAAACCCGTAATCTCATACTATACTTACACCTGGATTACGATTTGGAGTTTGTTTCCTTTGTGACTTTTTACCGTGTCGGTCTTTAGGTTCCTTGTCATCACCTTCAGTAGAATCGTCTTCTGAATCAGAATCGCTAAAACCATCAGAATATCTGCCACCGTCATTAACATTTGTGTTTTGGGGAAAATTTTCGCCGTTATTTGATTCATTTTGTGCGTCTGGGTAAATGGTTTCTGGTGTAGAGTTGTTTTCGCCGTTATTTGATTCATTTTGTGCGTCTGGGTAAATGGTTTCTGGTGTAGAGTTGTTTTCGCCGTTATTTGATTCATTTTGTGAGTCTGGGTAAATGGTTTCTGGTGTAGAGTTGTTTTCGCCGTTATTTGATTCATTTTGTGAGTCTGGGTAAATGGTTTCTGGTGTAGAGTTGTTTTCGCCGTTATTTGATTCATTTTGTGCGTTTGGGTCAATGGCGGTAATGGTGTCTGCTGGCAGGCATTGGACTCCACTCAGCAGAAATAAGCATATCGAGATGACTGCCTTCATAGCTGCAACATGTATAATAAGAAGTAATATAATAACTTACATTACACCAAATAAAATTTATATTACATTTATCATGTTATTCAGTATTTTTATCTAATCGTCTGATTAATAAAACTTAAAATAAAACTTCAGAAACGAAAAGTTATAAGATTTTCTTACAAACTATAACACCGAAGTTTTCTCATATAGTACAGCACCAAAAGTAAAAATGCCTCTCTATATTAAAAAAAAGAAACAAAACAAAAGAAGAAAGAAACAAAGTCCATCATGCAGGGAGACTGCGAATTCTTCAGCAAGTCAAAGTTATGGACCGATTTTGCTGGTTTATGGAATCTATATTTATTTTTATAAACCTTAAATTATAGAAAGTCAGTTTCTTAAGCCTACGTATTTAAACGTATCGTACTATTGTGAAAACAAACTATGCATAACCCTAAGGTATTACCTACTGCATATTACGAGGTATTGTACAATTTAACACAAATTTAAATAATATCTATTTATTCATTTTTAATTAATTTCCGTGGCGACTGTTAGAGCTTTTTTTTTATTTTGAGTTTCAGATAAACACCAACGTCCAATGGTGAGATATGGTTGATTTTTAAAGAATAACTTCCTCGTATCCTTTTATCGTCCCTTAAAATCGATCGCGTATTTCACATCCATATAATATAACTGCAATAATAACAATTATACATATTTTTCAGTTTAACGTTTTGAAAAAGTTGGGATTATAAGATTCCAATTAATGCGCAATAGCATGCAATTCCAGAATTGAGCCTATGTTTAATTTCTTTGCTCATTTAATTTATGTTAGTAATTATTACTCCTATGTATTTGATTTCAGTCAATTGTTCCAAATTTCCCTCATTTTTCCTTAACTGACCATCTCCATTATATAATTTGTTTCTGTGTGCTATCAAATATTTAGTTTAATTATTTTTTACTTCCAGTCCCAATTTCCTAGTGTTACTCAATAGAGTGCGTGTTAGGTCTACAACAGATCAGATTTTTAGCTTAAGACATATTTTAGAAAATAAATGGGAGTGTAATGGTACTGTACATCAACTATACGCAGGCTTCAAAAAGGCATACGATTCAGTTAAGAGGTAGAAGTTATATAGTATTCTGCTGGAGTTCGGAATTCTTAAAAAGTTAGTTAAACTTATACGATGTGTCTAAATGGCACAAAGAGTACAGTGCGTGCAAACAAACAGTTTTCGAATACTTTTGAAATCCACAGTGGGTTGAAGCAAGGAGATGCACTATCTCCTCTACTATTTAATTTTGTACTAGAGCATGCCATCAAAACTTTAGAGGATGAAGAAGGCCTACAACTCAATGGTATTAATAAGCTGTTAGTTTATGCTGATTATGTAGGCACTATTGGGTGATAGCGAGGGGATATTAAAGGCCAACACGCACGCACTATTGAGTAACACTAAAAAATTGGGACTGGAAGTAAATATCAATAAAACCAATATATGATCACACATAGAAACACATTATATAATGGAAATGGGCAGCTAATGAGGGAAATTTTGAAGAAGTAGTTGAATTCAAATACCTAGGAACAGTAATCACAAATAGGAATGAGATGCACAAACAAATTAATCATAATCTCAATTCTGGAAATGCGCGCTATTATGCATTGCAGAGACTCTTGACGTCCCAACTCCTTTCAAAAAACGTTAAACTGAAAATATATAAAACTGTTATTCTACCAGTTATATTATATGAATGCGAAACATGGACTCTTACTTTAAGGGAGGAAAGGAGATTACGAGTATTTGGGAATAAAGTTCTTAGGAAAATGTTTAGACCAAAGAGAGATGAACAGACAGGTGAATGAAGAAGACTGTATAACAGTGAACTAGGCCTACATGGTCTTTATAGGAAGTCAGATATAATGAGAACAGTTAAGTCTCGTAGACTGTGATGGGCAGGACATGTGGCACGAATGGGGAATGAAAGACTGCATAGAAGCTTCTTGTAGGAAATCCAGAGGGAAACGCCCAGTTGGTAGACCAAGAATGAGGTGGGAGAATAACATTAACTATGATTTGAGGGAAGTAAATTATACAGGGGATGACTGGAAAATATTGGCTCAGGATAGATATGTATGGAGAGCTTATATCCGCGCGGCCATGAATATACGGGTTCGATAGTGCCAGTGACTGAGTTAGTTGGTTGTTAGTACTTCCTCGCTATCGCCTAATAATAATAACTTACGTCATCAGCATAAGATAACACCTTATTAATACCATTAAATTATAGGCCTTCTCTTTCCTTTCAAAGTTTTGATGGCATACTCTAATACTTACTTACTTACTTACTCATTGGCACTATCGAACCCGTAGGTTCATGGCCGCGCGGACATAAGCTCTCCATACATCTCTATCCTGAGCTAATGCTTTCCAATCATTCCCTGTATAATCTACTTCCCTCAAATCATAGTTAATGTTGTTCTCCCACCTTCTGGTTTTCCTACAAGAAGCTTCCATGCAAGTCTTTCATTCCCCATACGCGCAACATGTCCTGCCCATCGCAGTCTACGAGACTTAACTGTTCTCATTATATCTGGCTTCCTATACAGACCATGTAGTTCAATGTTATGTAGTCTTCTCCATTCACCTGTCTGTTCATCTCTCTTTGGTCCAAAGATTTTCCTAAGATACTTTATTCCTCAAATACTTGTAATCTCCGGCATACTCTAATACTCGCTATAAAAGTGAATAGTGATCAGTGATGATAGCTGCATCTCCTTGCTTTTAACCCATTGTGATTTTTTAAAACATCGAAGTATACGAACTTAAAACTGGTTGATTCTATGTCATCGTCATACCGCCTGCCCATAAATTTAAATAAAGAACAGAAAAACGCCCCCCAACTCATTCGTAGCCTAAAATGCTGAACAATTACACCGGCAGAGATATATGTACGACGTATATGATCTTTTTTTATTTTTTTTTTCAAATGAGAAATTTATTAAAATGAAGTGAGAAGTTGAGCTGAAAGTAACCTAAAATCACTATATTTATAATATAATATATATGTAATAGTTATTTGTTCAAACAACTTGCACTCTAATATATGTGGGCTACTGGTATAGAATCCCCTTCTGTATGAGTAGACATGATGGCAATGGGTTTCCTTACGAAAAGTAAAATTATAGATTTGAAATATCACAAAAAATGGATTATGGCGAAAATCGTAAGTTTCTCTGACAATTTTAAAAAAGTAGGTTTTCAAATCAACACCCTCTGCCAATTTGATCACGGCAGGCGATCTGTGACGTCACGATTCACTCGTCCTAATATTTACACACGGCGAAATCACGAACTAAAGCTTGGCTTAAAGCTGCCCGCTGAAATCTCCATGATATGTGTGATATACACACATCACAACCCCTTTTTATGAACACAATTTCGATGTAAGTAGTTTGGTTATGATTTTTTAAAATTGTAATTCAATCGCTTCCGCAATTACACAATTACGTAAATTCTAAATAATGTATTTTTATACAAATAGTACAGTTATTTAACTGTAACTTTTTATCACTTTTTCACGTTTAGTGAAATGATTAATTAGTATTCAATATTAACTTTGATTCCACTGTCCTATTATTTCACAGCTTTTCTTATTGTTTTAATTAGGTTAACCCTTTTAAACATGAGATAAGATTTAGAGTGAAGCGTCATGCCAGTTTTATTTAATATCTAACCGACGGACGATAATTGTAACATCTCATTTTAAGTACGAATGTAATATTAAAAAGTGAATATTGTACGTATTAGATAAGAAAATGTTGTGACCAAAAATATTTTTAAAGTAATTTGTCATAAGTAATGCCATGCGTGATTTCCAAATTATTGATAAATTCACGACTCACGAAGTGAGGAGAGAATTTATGTAGAGAATGTGGAGATCAAGAATGGCATTTGTTAGGACTATTTAACGAATAAGATTAAACTGTTTACTCACAAATCATTATTTAACTATAGTTATTTTTAAATATTTATATATTTAATGCAAACGGCCATGTTTGATAGCATATGAGAAACGATTGGTACGCTTCGTTTGCTTCTTTTGTTCATCACTGCAACCAGATCATATTATTTATTGCCAAAGGATCGCAATGTTGTAAGAATGCACCCTAGTGGAGAAATTTATAACCAACGTTATAGGTATTAATTAATTTCTGACGTCCTATTGTAAATATGTCAATTATTTTTTTCTGCAACGTCATTTCCTGGAAAATAATTCGTTTAAGAAAGTGCAAACAGTGGTTTCTTTTTTTGTGGTATAATCAATTATAAATAAATAATTCGTTTAAGAAAGTGCAAACAGTGGTTTCTTTTTTTTTTGTGGTATAATCAATTGTTACAGATGTTTTATATTATGTCACGCATGCGCTTTCTGTTGACATTCATGTACTATATATACAATCTGGTAGCCGTATTTCTTAGAGAGCTCGTTCTCTATGTTAGAGAGTCAGTCACTGCAAAATATTGCTATGACATATTCAGAATGTTAAAAAGGAGGTGCTTTCTTTATTATGATAAACTTTAGTTGGTAAATTCTAGGCGAAACACGACTGTGATTGGTTGTAAATAAAAATAATTGAAATGTGATTGGTCATTGACTCCCATTTGGGGCATGAGTTAAGTAGTCATAAATAATTATTTCGAAAGTTATTTGCCACATAGAGTACTCGTAAGAGCATATTTGAGTAAATATGACACTTTTTTCCATATATATTTGTGAGAGTGCATGTTTAGGTCCATGGAGTTCGCGATATTTAATGTCAAGCTTACTATCACTGGATTCAGCTCATCTGTGATTATCATCATTCAAAATCTTGTCGCAGATGCTGGGACAGTCTTTGTTATGGTGGGATAGGGTAATAGACATCACTATAGGATTCATATTCGTTACTACCAATACCAGAAAAATCATTACTTTATCCTAATAAGTATAACATGTCTGCAACTGTAATAATATTAGCCACTTTATAGTGGGCGTATACAAGCAGCACTCTACACAGTACCAAACTAAGTGCGCTCCAAGTAATAACTCTGACGTAGACTGCCGGGGATTACCGTACTACAAATTAAATTCAGTAGAAAATCGACTATCTTTGGAAAAGTGAAATCACATATATACTAGAAGTCCCGGCCACGCGTTGCTGTGGCTAAGGTATACGTTAAAAATAAAAATTAAGTTGCTGTCTTTCAGCCAGATTACTTAAAACTAATACTTACACACGAAATTAATAATATTGAAAATAAAATAAACACTGAACACACTTAAATTATGAAATAATCAATATTTGTAATTCAATTGAAATTCGCGGTTGCAACAAAAAGCACAGACATCTGGATCTTTCTTTGTTAAATAATAAACCAATTCCCTTACCAAATTACCTTACACCGCATCTGTTAGAATCGTATGGAAGTCACAGATAATCACACCGCCATCTGTTAGAATCATATGGACTCACAGATAATTATAACTCTTTGTTAAATAATAAACAAATAATTTGCAATAAAAAAATAATGCGACAGTAAATTTAGTTATAAACTACCCTAAGTCTCAAGTTGGATCAAACTGCACACAGTGTGCAAAATGTTATTAAAATCGGTTCAGTAGTTTAGGATTCCATCGTGGACAAACAACGTGACACGTAATTTATATATATATATATATATATATATATATTTGAAGTTCCATACTGACTTGTTTCCTACTGTCCTCTGTTGACAATTATTCACACTAAAAGATAATGAATTTGTTTTTTTCGGAATTCTACGATGATGTATATTGTTACGCAGTGTTTCAAATATATATATATATATATATATATATATATATATATATATATATATATATATATATACCTGCATAAACTAGTTGGTTCTAAATATTTAAAGATAGCAAAAAATACAAAACAGAAAAATAATGTATTAGGACACGTCAAATGCGCTTTCAAAGAACGTAATTGGCATACATGTTTATACAAGGCGCGGCAGAAATAATGACTCATTTTAAATTGTCCGCCATTATTGGTCACGGCTTCCTAGAGAATTAATGTTGGTACCAATGCGTAGTGTAGTTCAAAGCATTGCCAGTCAGTATTGAACATTGGTCAGACGAACACCGTCGTGCGTTTGCAATATAAACGTTTTTCAAATACGATTGGCAGTGTCGTACGGAAACAGCGTTTATTCCGGCAACATTTTAACATTGTTCGGAATGATGAAGTTCCATCTCGAGATGGGTTCCAGTAGTTCAGATCAACAGCGTCTGCAACAAACAATAAGCCACCTGGCAGGCCACGTACGGTTCAACATTGCAAGAGCAAGAGCTGCTTTTACAATGTCAACTGGCCATCCCGTTCGCCAGATTTATCGGCTTGTGATTTTTTTTTTTTTCTGTGGGGATTCTTAAAATCCTAAGTGTATGCTAACAAGCCAACAACTCTTTAAGACTTGAAAAACAATATTCACGCCGAAATCGAGGCCATAACAGATGACACTCTTCGTAAGGTTATGGAGAATGTGCGTGTTCGTGCAGAAAATTGCATCGCCAACAATGGTGGACACCTAGAGGACATAATTTACAAAAAGTGACATTGTAATTAATGGTAGGATGTTCTTTCGAACAGTGTACACTAAAAACGTGTAGTTGTATTTATTCATGCCAAAATAACATGTTTAAAACGGGTTATTATTTCCGCCACACCCTGTATTTACTTGCAGTAAATTCATATTTTTGCAAAATAGCTCCAAACTTCTATATGAAATAATTATTTGTATTAATTAAAAGTATCACTTCCAAATGAAAATAAAAAACGCGTAAATTATGTATTTCGCTTTCTTATCAATCATGATGTCACGGAATGCTCGGAATCTTCGGTAACGTTTGGCTCGTGATCAGAAGTCACATTTTTTCGCATTTCAAAATTCAATTAAAAAACATTTAACGAAGAGAAACGGGATTTTCATACATCACAATTAATTGTAATAGCTATTGTTGTGATATAATATTTGCTTAAATACGTGTTATTGTACGGATCCCCATTGGCTCTAGCGGGGACGTGTGCTATAATATTGGCCAAGATGACGTTAGGGGTCACTTGTTCGCCATTCGAATATTCACAGGTAGTACTCTAGTATAGAATAGCGCATAGATTAATGTATTTGGGACATTCCATATCAAATCGGACAGCAAAAAATCTTGCAATTTATTTTTTTAATTTTATGTATCCCTAAATATAGTGAATACATTTATAAATGTATTAATACAGAAATTTAATTTTTATCATTTATAGGTTCGTAGTTATGATCTAAAATTATCGTAAATATGATAAACTAAAACGTTTACTAACTAATATTTTTGAAACAGTAAACAGCAAAAATTTGTTTCAAACATATTTATATAGGTGATAACATGTAGTTTAAGGGTGTTATTTTTATAATTAGGATATTTTTATTTTCGGTGTCAATTTTCTGTTTTATGGCGGTTTACTGCAGTACATATCAAAAAATGAAAACGGAAAAAAAAAAACAGGATACTATTCACGTAATAAGGATTAATTTTCAGCAATTACCCTTTTGGAGAGTTGAATAGTTCAGACAATATAAATGTTTTTTATTCTATTTTCGTAAAAAAACTCGCGGGTCCACGGCGCATCAGATTCATTTCACGACCAAGGTCGCGCGCGTACTTTATTAAAAGAGCTTCATCAGTGACTTTTTCAACTGCCATTAAATCGAATAAATTATTATATGTTGTGCTTAATGGAACAGTACCGTAAATTTATAAAAGTGGCGATATTTTAATTCTTACGCAGTAGATATTTATTTATCAAATTTTATTGCTGAAGTGAGAAGTAAAGAGCTCTGTTACTTACGTTTACTATGAACTATTAAACAAATTATTTATAACTAACTCACTCACTGGCTCTGTGGAACCTGTAGGTTCATGGCAGCGCGGACATAAGCTCTCCATACATCCCATCCCGAGCTAACGTTTTCCAATTATCCTCTGTATAATCTACTTCCCTCAAATCATGTATAATGTTATTCTCCCACCTCATTCTTAGTCTTCCAACTGGGCGTTTTCCCTCCGGTTTTCCTACCAGAATTTTCCAAGCACCTCTTTCATCCTCCATACGTACCATATGACCTGCCCATCGAAGCCTACGAGACTTAACTGTTCTTATTATATCTGGCTTTCTATACATATCATGTAGCTCACTATTATGTAGTTTCCTCCGTTCACCTGTCTGTTTATCTCTTTTTGATCAAAATATTTTCCTAAGAACTTTATTCTCAAATACTCGTAATCTTCTTTCCTCCCTTAAAACAAATTATTTATTTTGTTACAAATTTTTCATTGCAATTAAATGAAATATTATAATAAAAACTCTTAAACCATTAATTGAATAAACTGGTATAGATTTTTATTATGTTATAATTACTAATTTCAATCTTAAAATAATGTTTTATTGAGTGTACTCTATTGTACCCTGGAAACTATGACGAAATAGTGTTGTTACAAGATATCACTTCCAAATAAAACCGAATGTTTTAATACTTGTATCACTTCCTAACAAAACGAATGAAATGCTGAATCAGCGCGTCTTCTTAAAACATCTGCTCCTCTATCAACAATTCTCAAGTTCAGATTATTTACTAGACAGTTGATTTAAATCAGTACGTGTGTTTAGTGTGTCACCTCATTATTTTAAGTATTACAATCAAATTTAAAATAATCTTTTATCGTTTTTAACTAACAAGTTTGCAGATTGAAGTGTTTTATTTTATTACCGTACATATAATTACACTGTCTATTATGAATAAGCCTAACTGGTGTTATGTGAATGGAAAGTGTTTCAATCCACTTGGACGACGACATAAGAGTAGTTTAAAAAGTTTCAGATCTGTCCCTCCATGGAACTGTGAGGAATTCGGGGTACCCCAAGAACACTGGCTCTCGGCAAAAATATGTAGTAATTGCAGGCTAATTTTAGAGGGTAAGAGAAATGTTGAGGATGTACAGCCTAACAGATTAACTAATACTGAAAATGAGGAATCCGATGTAACACAACCTAGTAGCAATAACGATAGTAGTTCCGACATCGTTAAAGAATCGGCTATATCAACATTAAATGAATCATTTAAATTGATAGGGGAAAGTCCCATTAAGAGAGCAAAAATGTCTCACAATAAATATGCGAAAAATAAATATAAAAGTGTAACTGAGGCAATTAAAAATAAAATTTTCCACCAATTTGACTCTTCAAGTGAAGAAGAGGATAAATATGAAATTGAGGTTTTGGAAAATCTTAAGAAGGCGTTTGCTGCTAGCAGTGATAAAAAAGATAAAATCAAGATTCTAACGTTGCTTCCACTCTCCTGGTCAGTAAGAAGAGTACAACAGCATTTTTATGCATCAAAACATAGCATTAAAATAGCAAAATAGCATTCAGAATTGTTACGCCTTTAAAATTCCATTGATTCCTATCGAGTTTGAACCCGCGAACCTCGGAATCGGAGGCGTGCAGAGTAACCACTAGTCCACGATGATGATGATGTAATAATTGTTATAATGATAATAAAAATAATCTAATGATGATAATAACAATAAAAATATTTGTTAGTGCGCAAAGGACTATTACCAAGTAATTCCGTCATTGTTTGTACGAGCGAGCGATCTCCACTCACGCGAAAGGTATTGCGGGCAGTCTACACATAGGAGATTTTAGGAAAAATAATTATTTTTGGTAGTTTCCTTTCAAGACTCCACTTTAATACTAATTACAAAAAATTAACTGGTGTTCAGGTAATAATGTGGCACTTTTTGATTTTATAATTTTTTTGGTGAGGAAGGTCAATTGCATATTAATAGCATTTACGCCCTTCAGAAAAACGTAAATATTAACATACTAATTTTCACGCGATAGAGCATAAAATCATCTATAATGTGACTATCTTTTCAAGTTGAGGGAATAGCCATACTTCGAGAAATGTATTTTATAAAAGAGACTATTTAAAACAATACGATAAATTGACAGCTCTATTACTATTTAATTACACCAAGCGAAGACTTGAAATTCGGTACAGATATTCAGTACATCATAAAGTTTCACTGTAAAAAAAATGGTAAACTTTTAAAGATGTGAGTTCATTTTTCACAATTTTTTTGCCGATTTCGTATGGAATGTCCCATTTATAATTTATATATTATAGTATATTAATGTGCGTGTTCGTGCAGAAGACTGCATCGTCAACAATGGTGGGCATCTAAACGACATAATTTACAAAACCTGACATGTGTAATTAATGGTAGGATGTGTTCTTTCGAACAATGTACACTAATAACGTGTAGTTGTATTTATTCATGCCAAAATCTCTCTAAAATACAATTTAAGAATATCTACATCTGAAACAAAAATATTAGCTCTGAAAGGAAAATGTGCAATAGGAACAAAAATAATGATAAACAATGTAATTATAGACCAAGTTCAGAATTTTAATTATTTGCGATGTCATTTAGGCAATGACAGAACTTTAGATAAACACACTAAAATACAACGATTCAATTATCTATGTGGCACAATTAAACGCACTTTATTAAATAAGACTAGAAAAGAAACTATTTTGAAGTTTTACAAAGTATTGGCAGTTCCATCTTTTATATATGGATGTGAAACCTGGTCATTAACAAAGGCAGATAGTAAACAAATAGAGGCTGCTGAAATGAAGATGTCGAGAGCAATAGCAGGATACCAAAGGACCGATAAAAAGAAAAAGAAGATATATGAACGGAACTTATCTCTGTGAAAGAATAAAATATTATCAACATGCTTATCTTCAGCACGTGCTACGAATGAATGAACAGCGCATACCAAGAAGAATGTATAATTATAAACCAAAAGGGAGAAGAATGTTGGGAAGACCATTGAAGAGATGGAAGGACCAATTCGACCTATAATGAGATCGGAACGGACCATTGGGCTTAATCCTTGTTGTTGTTGATGATGATAGTTTAATAACATAATTTTTATTGAAACGGAGAAGAAATTATCAGTTGGTATTGAAATTCATCCTCTCAAAAATAAGCTAATCTCGGAATTAGGGTAAAGAATCCTAAGCACGACGAAAGAGGCTTCTAGCAATATTTATCGACTTCCATCCCCAGGTAATACCTTCGTTGCCTACTAGATGTCTCATTTGATCGAAATGCTAACCACTTACCATTCTGAACATCTGCAGAGAAATAAGTGTAAGTAAATTAGGTTGATCTAGAAACTCCTAACAAAGCAGAGGCTATTACTAGACTCAAAGTGTCGTAAAGCCGACGTGAATAAGTCGGATCTATAAACCGTCCGTCGAATTTAACATCGCTATGATCGATCATATAGCTCAGATAATGCCATATGTGGAATATTAACAAATCTGCTACCATAAACATCAATCCACTGGTAGATACAATAATTTCTTGGATTACAGAGATTATAGCTAAACTTGAATATACAATGCCAATAATCTAACATCAATTAATGATCGCGAAGCGAAGGAGAAACTAAATGAAACAAACTTTAAGTTCAACCCTAATTTAGAACAAAGGAGAGAGTCTATGCGCTGGGCCCCGCAATATATAGATATGTTTCATTACTCTAATATGCAATCTACTAGGCATAGCATAAATGTTCAAATAAATTCCAGAAATTTCTGATCTTATTAATTTAGTTCATATATAAATTCATGAGCAAACATCTGGGGAATATTCTAGTAAACTGTATCACTGCAATAAATTAAACATAAGACGATCTAACTAACTAACTCATTGGCACTATCGAACCCGTAGGTTCATGGCCGCGCGGACATAAGCTCTCCATATATCCCCATCCTCAGCTAATGTTTTCCAATCATCCCCTGTATAATCTACTTACCTCAAATCAGAGTTAATGTTATTCTCTCACCTCATTCTTGGCTACCAGCTGGGCGCTTTCCCTCCGGTTTTCCTACAAGAAGCTTGCATTCATGTCTTTCACTACCCATTCGTGTCACATATTCTGCCCATCGCAGTCTACGAGACTTAACTGTTCATATTATATCTGGCATCTTATAAAGACCACGTAATTCACTGTTATGTAGTCTTCTCCATTCACCTGTCCATCTCTCTTTGGTCCAAAAATGTTCTTAAGAACTGTACTCGTAATCTCCTTTCCTGCTTTAAAATAAGAGACCATGTTTCGTATCCATATACTATAACTGGTAGAATAATAGTTTTATATATTTTCAGTTTAACGTTTCTTGAAAGGAGTTGGGACGTCAAGAGTCTCTACAATGCATAACAGAACGCATTTCCAGAATTGAGCCTGTGTTTAATTTCTTTGTGTATCTCATTCCTATTTGTGATTATTGTTCCTAGGTATTTGGATTTAGCCACTTCTTCAAAATTTCTCTAATTAGCTGCCCATTTCCATTATATAATGTGTTTCTATGTGTGTTCATATATTGGTTTTATTGATATTTACTTCCAGTCCCAATTTTTTAGTGTTACTCAATAGTGTGTGCGTGTTGTGCTTTAGTATCTCCTCGCTATCGGCCAATAGTGCCTACATAATCAGCATAAACTAACAGCTTATTAATACCATTGAATTGTAGGCCTTCCTCATCATCTAAAGTTTTGATGGCATGCTAACTAACTAACGAACTTACTCTCTGGCACTATCGAACCCGTAGGTTCATGGCCGCGCGGACATAAGCTCTCCATACATCCCTATCTTGAGCCAATGTTTTCCAAACATCCCCTGTATAATCTACTTCCCTCAAATCATAGTTAATGTTATTCTCCCACCTCATCCTTGATCTACCAACTGGGCGTTTTCCCTCTGGTTTTCCTACAAGAAGCTTCCATGCACGTATTTCATTCCGCATTCGTGCCACATGTCCTGCCCATCACAGTCTACGAGACTTAACTGTTCTCATTATATCTGGCTTCCTACAAAGACCATGTAATTCAGTGTTATGCAGTCTTCTCCATTCACCTGTCTGTTCATCTCTCTTTGGTCCAAAAAATTTGCTAACAACTTTATTCTCAAATCTCGTAATCTCCTTTCCTCCCTTAAAGTAAGATTCCTTGTTTCGCATCCATATAATATAACTGGTAGTTTTATATATTTTCAGTACAACATTTTTTTAAAGGAGTTGGGAAGTCAAAAGTCTCTGTAATGTTTGATGGCATGCTGTAGTACAAAATTAAATAGTAGAGGGGAGAGTGAATCTCCTTGCTTCAACCCATTCTGGATTTCAAAAGTATCCAAAAACTGTTTGCCTACACGCACCCTACTCTTTGTGGCATTTAGACACATTCGTATAATTCTCACATTTTAGGAATTCCGAACTCTAGTAGGATACTATATAGGCCTAACTTCTCCCTCTTAATTGAATCGTATGTCTTTTTGAAGTCTATGTATAGTTGATGTACGGTACCATTATATTCCCATTTCTTTTCTAAAATCTCTCTTAAACTAAAACTCTAATCTATTGTAGACCTTTTTCCTCTAAATCCACATTGATGATCTCCTAGAATGTCATCAATATAAGGAGTAAGTCTGTTTACTAATACATTTGTTAGAGTTTTGTACGAAACTGATAGTCTATTATAAGTCCGTAATCATTTTTATTTATTTATTTTAAGTTCATGTTAATTACTGAGATTGGTTGGAGAAAACCTTCAATGATGAGGAAAATTCTCAAAATGGATGGATGGATGTTGTACGAAGTTGGAAGTAATAAGATGTCCCTATAGTTGTTGCAATCAGTTTTATCTCCTTTCTTATAAATTGGTACGATAATCGATTCTTTCCATTCTCTGGAAGAGATTCTTTTTCCCAAATCATATCAAGCAACTGGCGCGGCGTATCTTGTTCATCATTTTTTCTTTCCCTGATTTTATCAGTTCTGCTGGGATCTCATTTGAACCTGATGCTTTTTACATTTTGAATTTTTCTATCGTCATTTCAACCGCTAATGCACTTGGTTTTGCGACTACCATTTCAGCTGTCTGTAAATTATCCTCCTCAATGTCCTGTTCTGTATGCATATTTAATGGCTATTAAAGTAACTTTTCCATCTATTTAATATACTCCTGGAATTTGCAACATATCCCCATTTTCTTTCCGAATTATGTTTGTTGTAGTCTGAAACCCTTTCTTTTCTATCCTAATTCACTTATATAATTCTCTAATGTTCCTATTTTTGGCATTCATTTGAAGATCATTAATCTTCTCTCTCAAATATTCCCTCTTTTTACTCTTTTCTAACCTGGTGGTTTCCCGTCTAATACTACCCAATTGCTTTAAATTTACCTCACTTGGCTCGTGTAACCATTTCTTTTTGCTAGCTTTCTTTTCTTTACAATGTCGGCACATTCCTAATGAAACTGTAATAGGGTCCTGCTACACAAATGAATAATAAATAACATAAATTAAAATGATAGTAAGGTATATATTCGAAACAAAATAGTAATGATATCAATTATATGAAGTTAATATAAAAAAACAAGATTAATTGCTGTGACGACTTTTAACTAACAAAAAATAAAGTTAATACACAAAATATATTAGAACAATTCTTCCTCGAGATACTTTACAAGAAGTAGCACTAGTAGTAGCAGTAGTAGTAGCAGTAGAGTAGTAGTAGTAGTAGTAGTAGTAGTAGTAGTAGTAGTAGTAGTAGTAGTAGTAGTAGTAGTAGTAGTGGTGGTGTTGGTGGCGTCAGACATGACATACCATTTAGCAAACACATCCATATTTCATCACTTTTAACAAAGTTCCATTATAATATTATCATTTTATTGTGAAAAGAAAAATTAATATCTGAACCAGGAATCGAACCGTGAACCTCTCCTTCTCCGTGTGAGTGTGCAACCCACTACACTATTCTAGACTTGGTACAAACATTAGCAATTCTTTACACATATACAAAATCTATAATTGTCGTTTCGTCCGCTGCCATGTAGGTATCACTACCATCGCCAACGGCCGACTTCGTTTAGAAGTATCTATATTTGAAAATTTTAATCTAAATGAAGCCGGCCTTTGGCCATGGTAGTGACACCTACTAGGCAGCGGACGAAACGAAATTTATAGATCTGTATATGTGAAAATAATTGTTATTGTTTGTACCAAGTCTAGAATGGTGTAGTGGGCTGCACACTCCTACGGAGAAGGAGAGGTTCACGGTTCGATTCCTGGTGCAGATATTAATTTTACTTTTCACAATATCATTGGGCAATTCCATATGTGACTGACTGGCATTTACAATACACTTTTGCAGCAAAATGGTTGCATAAATATTACAATTGATTGAAATTAGGGGTGTTATCTACGTGATATGACAGAGGAATAGTATGTGGTTAAGACTGTACATAAATACACAACTTTTGAAGAAAAACAGTGCTATTTATTATCTATCAAAGTATGTGTGACTGACTGACATAAATGTCAACTCATCATGCAGCTTAACATGTTCATCTGCATCATTCTCTGAAGTGTGATTCCTAACTCAATTTTCCAAAATACCGTTTGGATGACACATTTCAAGTTACATTCTCAATAAAAAAACTAAACAAAAATCACAATTAAGACAGTTATAACCTAATATGTGATGTGTGACTGACTGACTACATTCTGTGACTGACTGAATATCAGAATTTTATTAAGACTTTAATATTGTGGAGCTGCAATATTATACAAATATTACAAAATAATATGAAATTATAATAGATAAGTCCACCGCTGTGGTCTCGAGGTAGCGTGCTGCCTTGTCACGCAGCGGGCCCGGGTTCCATCCCCGGTCGGGACAGTTTTTCTGGGTGAGGTTTTTATCGGGGTTTTTCCTCACCTGTAAGAATGTTTCAAAATATTTTCATGAGAAGAACTTCAATTTCTACATTCCTTCTGAATTTGATAAAAGCGTATAGAATTAAATACGGAAAAAAACTAAACGAAGAAAAAATCAACAGATAAGGATAATTTTTAATTTATCCAAATATGTTTATGAATATTTTACTTTGAAATAATAAAAAAATTGTAATTTACAAGATAAATATTTTTTTGTAATATTTATTCTTGTTGGAATATCTCATGAGTGCAACAGTTAAGAACGAAAATGATAAAAAGAGGTCTAGACAACATTCAATGCAAATAAGGGACGAGTCGAAGGCAAACACATGTGTAAACATTATAAATATCTACATTAATAATATAATATATATGATATAGTAAACTTATTTTCAATGCATTTTTCTTTACATTTTGCAACATTATGTAAACAGAAAATACCACATTTTGACACGCGAGCGCATGACGTTGTTATATTTCAAGATTATGACTAAGAAGATACATCATTATGTAATTAAATACATGCACGCAAGTCTTGACTCATTTCCGGAAAAAACACTAATTTTGATTCCTCAATTGTAGGTAATCTCAACGATCATTACAAAACAATGAATAACGGCAATTTCCGGGATAGCCGGTTGACTGTCCTTCGCTGAGGTCCATGAACGGTTTCGCCAATATTATCACAGATAATCCCCAAATCCAGAAAATCTAACTTATGATGAATAAGTTAAAGCGAACTGGGGTTGTCCTTGGCGAGAAACGGTTCAGAAGGCCATCGGCAGGTGATTGAGCAGGTCAGAATGCATCGAGACGTATCTTTCGTGGACATGAGATCCTGAAGACCACTGTGTGGGAAACCTTTCTCTTCGTACTGAAAAAAGAAAAAAGAAAAGAGAGAGAGAGAGTGTGAGTGAGCGAGAGAGAGAGAG
Organism: Diploptera punctata; assembly: GCA_030220185.1. Lineage (NCBI taxonomy): Eukaryota > Metazoa > Arthropoda > Insecta > Blattodea > Blaberidae > Diploptera > Diploptera punctata. Next base: position 325,317 of record JASPKZ010006845.1, on the reverse strand, counting down.
AGAGAGAGAGAGAGAGAGAGAGAGAGAGAGAGAGAGAGAGAGAGAGAGAGAGAGAGAGAGAGAGAGAGAGAGTGAGACACGTTCTCTGGACGCTGGATTAGAAGGTTCACGATTATGGTCAGCACACTCGCCCTGATTTGACATCCTTTGACTTCTCTCTATGGGTTTACATATAGTGTCAGGTGTACAAGTTCAAGAGTGTGAAACGCATAGTGGGAGCGGTAAATACCATCACCCCGTTAATGTTGTAAAAAATATTGAAGACTATCGCAGAGAAGGCAACTACACGATGGTCATGTCGGTTACCAACAGCTTATTAATACCATTGATCTGTACGCCTTCTTTATCCACTGAAGATTTGATGTCATGTTCTAGTACAGAATTGAATAGTATAGGAGATAGTGTACCGACTTGCTTTAACACATTGTGAATTTTAAAAGTGTCTGAAACCTGTTTGCCTACACGCACCCTATTCCTTGAGACATTTAAAAAGATTAGACTACATCTAACTTTTAACTCCAGCAAAATACTAAACAACTTCTTCCATTTAACTGAATATCATGCCTTTTTTTAAGTCTACATATAGTTGATGCAAAGTAATATTATATTCCCATTTCTTTACTAAAATCTGTCTTATACTAAAAAATGTATCTATTGCCGACCTCTTTCTTCTAAATCCACATTGATAATAACTATTATGTCATTATTGTAGGAAACAATCTGGATAAAAATATATTTGTTAGATTTTTCTACGAAGTTGAATGTAATGAGATCCCCTTGTAATTGATATAGTCAGTTTTATCTCCTTTCTTATAAATTGATGTGATAATCGACAATTTCCATTCATTTGGAAGAGGTTATTTTTACCAAATCATACCAAGCAAACGATGTATCTTGCCCGTTATTTTTTTCTCCACCTAATTGTATTAGTTGGGAATCCAACTGAACCGCAGTTCTGCGCTAAAGCATGATGCCTTAAACCACTCGGCTGCGAAATATGACATAAGGAGTGTTCATAAATTAAACAATATATTTTTTTTTGTTACACAGAATAAAATATCCTTTTTTCCATTCTTGATTAAAAATACGTAATGCCATTATGATGGTCCGCCACAGATTACTAGGCTCTATATTGTTTTGAGGAAATACCTTTACCTTCTGCTGACGTGCATATAACTTTCATATAATTAACGGCATAGAGTGTCTTCACTTCGGACACCTTCACCAGGGTGCGCATCGGAGAACTCACTGAGTGTCGTTCTCATTGGCGACACTGACAGCGAGAGTTCACCTTATTTCTCATAAGTAATGCCACGAGTGATTTCCAAATATCGATAAATTCACGACTCACGAAGTGAGGAGTGAATTTATCTAGAGAATTTGGAAATCAAGAGTGGCATTTATTAGGACTATTTAACGAATAAAATTAAGCTGTTTACTCACAAATCATTATTTAACGATAGTTATTTTAAAATATTTATATATTTAATGTAAACGGCGATGTTTGAAAACAAATGAGAAACGATTCGTACGCTTCATCTGCTTCTTTTGTTTATCACTGCAACCAGATCATACTTTTTATTGCCAAAGGAACGCAATATTGTAAGAATGCTCTTTAGTGGAGAAAAAATGAAACACATCAAACTGTATATTAATCCATTTCTGGTATCGTATGATGTAAATATGACAATTACATTTTTTCTGGATTATTACCTGGGAAAAAATACATTTAAGAAAGTGCGAACAGTGGTTTCTTTCTTTGGTCGTATAATTAATTGCTACAAATGTTTTTATATTAACTCCTGCAAGCGCTATGTGTTGACATCTATGCACTATATATACAATCTGGTAGCCGTATTTCTTAGTGAGTCAGTCACTGCAAGATAATAGTCAGACCTGTTCAGAATATTAAAAAGGAGGAGCTTTCTTTAATATGGTAAATTTAATATTGATAAATATTTGGTGAAACACGACTGTGATTGGTTGCAAAACAGAAATCATTGAAATGTGATTGGTCATTAACTCCCATTTGGGACATGAGTTAAATAGTCTAAATAAATTGTCTGGTCAGTAGTCTGATGTGCATGTTTTTATTTAACTTTTTAGTATTGTCATTCTTATTATTTTCTGTGTAACACAACCATAAGTTAAAATAACAAAAAAAAAACAAATGATCTTATATGAAAAGATATTGTGTAGGTTTGCCACTTTTACGCGTAAAAATCATAATCTGGAAACTTGAAATCCACTTTTTGACAAATGGAAATTATGATTATTAGGTAATATCGAATCCATAGGGTCATGACCACGCGGACATAAGCTCTCCATACATCCCTATCCTGAGTTAATAATTTCCAGTCATCTCCTATATAATCTACTTCCTTCAAATCATTGTTAGTATAATTCTCGCACCTCATTCTTGGTCTACCAACTGGATCTTTTCCTTCTGGTTTTCCTGCAAGAAGCTTCCATGCCCCTCTTTCATTCCCAATACGTAGTACATGTGCTGCCCATCGCAGTCTACCAGACATGACCGCTCTTTTGTCTGGTTTTCGATAAATATCATGGTATGTACACTTAGCGACAAAAATAATGAGCCCCTTCAAAAAGAAGAGTTCCTGTTATGGCCGACTGCGCATACTCGAAAAGCCATAGCTGAGGTTCATGAGGTAACGCACTGTTAAATGTTTTTAATACGCTGTATTTGGTTTTAATCGTCTTAAATAGTTAAATAACAGTAAAGGAGGCATGTTTCTAGATATTTAAGAGTGTTCGACAAATGCAGTATTACTCAAATTGCGACATTTTAAATAAAGTTCAACTCTCGTTCATAGTAAACAAGGCAACTAGTATCAGAGGTTCGAGTAGCGTAGATCGTTAAACTTCTTACGACAAGGTGAAATGTATGTGAAAGCGAGGGTTCGAATCCTCTGACAATTTTTTTTATTCATTTGTATTTTCGCAAAATACATCCTATAATATTTCATTCCTGCCACATAATCTACGTACGTCCACTTTACACTATCTTAAGTAATATTCCTGCCTTCGTAAACTCTGTAACACTATTTAGCTACCGGTATAAATTTAATTGTGCGTGCAGTACCACGTTTTAATAATAATGCTATAAATTTATGTAATAACATATAATATAGCTTCGTATATTTATGAGTTTATTTATTTATTATGTATTAGTGAGGAAAAAGTTTTACCTTCAATTAAAATATTTAGTTTATACATGTCAAGTCCATTATAATAATAGCTCATAGATGATGGACATGATTAATAAAAAATTATTATTATTATTATTATTATTATTATATTATTATTCATCTATTATCCGTCATCTATAATAATAATAATAATAATAATAATAATAATAATAATAATAATAAAAATAATAATAATGGGATGTATCAATTGATGTGAAGGATGTAATTACCTGGGAATCAAAATTAGATTAAATTTTGGTCAGATACACTAATTTAGACTTGAGGCTATTTATGAGCAAGAAAAATTTCAGACTCGGGATTCAAGGTTTAAAGTCCCTCCCAAACACTTATCCTGCTTTTTTGCATCCTAAAAATGCTTCGAACCTGGCCGGATTGAACCCGCGATCCTCGAAACTAGAGGCAAAGTAAAAAAACACTAGATCATCGAGGCCGATACCTTCTTTGCATTTAAAAGTTATCTCTCTTATTTATTAGAGAAGATTAAAAAACTGTACCTCAATATAGGCATGTGATGACTAGAGACCGGATTATATGCAGCATTGCAAGCTTGAAATATGCATGCAAATATGCATAAAAATGTGAATATATGCAATTGCAAATAATAAAAAAAGAAATTAACATAAGAAAAGAAATTAACATAAGAAAAGAAATTAACGTAATAATTACTATTTTATTATCTATTTATTAATATTATCATTTATCACTGATAAATGATAAATTATTTATCAATCATTATCAAGCAAAAGTATTGTTAACAAATTAAAATATTCTACATTTTGCTACTATTGTAAACAGAAACGATCAGGTACTTTTCCAAATGTTCGGTAGTAAGGTTGTGTCTTCGATCGCTCAAAATATGTTTATAAACAGAAAATGACCGTTCTACGTCAACTGAAGTAATTGGGCAGTATTTGAATTTGGGTGCTATTTTGGCACTTACTATTTCTAGCAAAAGATCGCCCGGCCCATTTATAAAACTATTAATTTGACACAAAGGTTCATAGCTTGGGTTATTGTTAAAAATGTTTACAAACCTTTGTTTAAGTTTTTTCGGTAATACTTCGGCAATAAAGAGTTCAGTTGACGGATTTTATCCATTAACTGAATAGATTCAATCAACGCCAAACCTCTAGTTCCAAGCTTTTTAATAGTTGCAGGTGTATGGGAAGAATGAGTGCTAATCACAGCTATGTTTTTTTTAAATACTGGAATCGTTAAATGCTTCCTTGCACTGGAAAACTGCCAAAGCCTCTGCATTATCGAAATCGTTTACTACACTTTTGATGGCCTCGAAACGTTAATTGTAAAACAACACAGATTTTTGAAAGGTTGTAAATATAGCGCAAAAATATGCGTTATCGCTAGTTTTTAGTTAAAATATGCAATAACAAGTGAATAAGGTATAAATATGCAAATGCATATGCAACATGCAAATTCATATAATCCGGTCTCTAGTGATGACCAAACTTCAATTCAGTGATATGCAAATTTTATCTTTTTGTGTAGGGTTTTTCTCCAGATTTTAATTACGAAGCTAATGTCCTGATATGTTAAAGACGTCACTAAACAATTTATTAACCATATATCATATTCAAGTGAATCAAATTAAATTACAATTAATGATAATGTACCATAACTGATTTAGAACACTTACCTTATGTGACCACTTTTCAGATTAATTTATAAGTCTTAATTGATTCTTGATGTGTGCCAGGTGAAAATGGACTAGGCCTACCTCTTTGCCACTCACTGATGATCTACATTTAAATAGATGCAGTATTTATATACCGCGCGCGCGCGCACACGCACGCACACACACCTAGTTGTGAATTGTACAGATTCATCATGTAATAATGTGTAATAATGCAGTGACTAATTTAATAACAGGATATAATCTTGTACAGATTATCGTTGTGATACCATAATTAATGAATAACAAGGGTAGCATACCTGCGTCACACAGAACAATCTATATCATTACACCATGTTGCGAAATATTGAGGAAAATGCTGTAAAATAAGATATATTAATTTTAGCAATTATAATATGTTGCAAAATATTAAGGAAAAGTCTTATGAAATAAGTTAATTATTTTTTAATTTAATAATCTAACTTATCTTCCTTTCATTTTTTTTTGCGTGTCTCCTTAAACTCCATAATCTGAACGCGACACCCTTGCCACGCTCCGACGGACCTTATTTGGAGGTTCTTTGGCCAACCACAGGATGGAGATGACATCGACATCCAGGTTGTGCAACATAATGCAACATAAATCAAACCAGTGAGGACAAGCTGACGATCAAACAGAATTGTTTTGAAAAATGTTCAAGAACAAATCAATTGAGGTAAGATAATCAGACTAAAAATAATATAATTAAAATAACCTCAAAATATCACTTCCTAAAATTAAATATCGCCGTAGCCGAGTGGTTAAGGCAGCAAGCCTTGGCGCAGAGCTACGGGACTTACGCTGGTTCGAGTCTCCATGGGGGAAGAAATTTTCTCATGGTATTTCGGTCAGTATGGGACCGGTGCCCACCCAGCATCGTGATGCATTTGGGTAGCTACAATAAGTAGCGGCTCCAGGTTGAGAAAACCAGCTATAACGGCTGGGGGACTCAACATGCTGACCACATGTCGCCCCTACACTGGCAGATTATCATCTACCTCTGTGATTGACACATGTGGATGTGAGGTCAGCAGCCGGCTGGTAGGCTAAGGGTCTTGTAGGCCTGTTGCGCCAGGAGTTTTTTTTAAAATTAAATATGGGATATAATATGTTGCATTGGGTCCAAATGCGCTAGTGGGGATCTGTGTTTGAAAAAGTTTAAGTTTTGCCAGGCTGCTGAAAATGGTTGTTATTTGTGTTTTATCAGACCAATATAATTTTGGTGTGGCAATCGCTAGTTGGGATGTGAATTTTTTTTATATATAGGGGAATATTAGATTTAATAGTGTGTTCATGTATCTGCATGACTGTGTTTTTTGTGTTTGTGTGAGTAGTATTGATTTCTGGTGGATGTGGAGAATTTGTAGCTGTTTGTGTTTTAGAAGTAGGAGTGAGGGCTGGGGTAGTTGGTGGGGAGGGGAGGAGTGTGTGGCGGTTTCTATTTTCCTCCCAAGGGGGTGGTATGGATGCTGTGGATGGGCCTAAATGTTTTGTGGTGAGGTCGTGAGTCGCCTGCCGGAACGCGTTCCTAGTTGTGAAAGAGTACATGGTGGACCCGTCGTCTCTAGTGTCAATTTGTACGTTGGATTCACCGACTCGTTTGATTGTTTTCTTTTTTAATTCTTTAACTTTAGATTTATACTCTTTATCTATTTTGTTCCAGTCTTTTTCCGATAGTCTGTTGCTGAGTAGAAGGTGGCGGTCTAGAAGCTCGGTGTCCGTGATGGCGAGATTCTTGCGAGTTGTGTGAATGCATTTTCTTAATAATGATGTCTCAGTGCGTTGGTAAATCCTTTGCGCTTGTGCAGATATTAATGTTCTTTTTATTGCGATGAATTTAGGGATCGTCTTATTCCTTCTGTGACGTAGAAGAAATGTAAGGTACGAGAGCAGTCGTGCCTTATTTTTGAGCAGTTTCTCATATCGTCGTATATATCTGTAGATTTCCTCCCCGTAGAGATTACTAATGTATTGACTTAGGCTGGGGTTGCTATGATGATCTTGAAGAAGATTTCCGGGCTGTAGGCCGTGGTCTCGAGGCTTGAAGTTCCCCGACGTTTCGCCAGATTCTGCTTTTGACATCCTCAAGGGTTGTCTTGAGACTGGCAACTTGTTCACCTATTCACCTCATTGCTGCCAAGTTTCCTCAAGACAACACAAAACGTCTCGAACACTGCTTAACCACCAGCTACTTTCTATTCAACAACGACTTCTACGAGCAAACAGATGGAGTAGCTATGGGCAGTCCCTTGAGCCCAGTAGTTGCCAATTTCTTCATGGAAAACTTTGAGCAAATATGCATAGAGACGACACCTCTCAAATCCAAGATATTGCTACCCTATGTAGACGACACCTTTCTAATCTGGAACCACGGGGAAGAGAAATTAGACGAATTTCTTACACACATCAACAACATAAACTCCAGTATACAATTCACCGTAGAAAACGAAACAGATAACAGCATATCATTCTTAGACATCCTGATCGAAAGAGAAAAAGACAGCAACATTTATCACACTATCTACAGAAAACCTACTCGCACTGACAGGTATCTTCATAAAACCTCGAATTATTACCCTAAACAAAATTTTGGAATCATCAAATCATTGACAGATCGAGGCAAGAAACTTTGTCATCCGGATTTATTAAAAACGAAAAAAAAGAACGGAACTTCAACACCTCCATACGGTATTCACAGCCAATGGATACACCAGGAAAGAAATCAACCGAGCCAATCATCCCAGACGATACAACAGCAACAGTAGCAACGAATCAGAAGAAAAAAACTTCAACCATGGCATTTTTACCGTTCATTAAGAATGTAACGGACCGCATTGCAAAATCCCTAATGAAAGAAGGCATAAAGAAAATATACAGGCCTACCAAGAAACTCAAGAACCTTCTCAGACCTATAAAGGATCAACTCCATCCCCATCAGATAGCAGGCACGTACAGAATACCATGCAGTTGTGGAAAAGTGTATATAGGCACCACTAAACGCATCATCGCTACCAGAATTAAGGAGCATGAAAGATGCAGTCGTCTTAAACAAATGGATAAGTCGATAGTAGCAGAACACTCTTTACTTGATGTCCACATAGTACAATACCAGAATACAGACATATTATCTAACTGCACACACTATTTTACCCGTCTACAACGAAAAGCCATCGAAATATTCAAACATAAAAACAGTTTCAATAGAAAAGAAGTATCATTAAAAGTCAACAAAATATGGCCTACAGCCCTGAAATCTTCTTCAAGATCATCATAATTTAATTGTTTTTTTTTTTAAATCTTGGGGCCAGAAGAGATGGCTGTGTATGATTTTTAATAGCTAGATTGTGCACCAGATTTCTGGATTAAATTGTAAATCTGTCCGCAGTACATATGTTGATAAGTTATCTGGCAGTGTTGATAGCGATTTATTCATTTGACGAGGACGTTAAACGATGGCCACCTTGGTGCTTTTCGACACCAGTAGGCTACGTGTCGACACCGGGTTTCACCTTCTTTGTTTCTTCATCATCCCTCACACCGCACGCTTTACGCTGCATAAACATACACTCATCCTACTCTCCTCTGTACACAGTACAAGAATATATCATTTACGTAGCGTTCGTCTGAAGTGCTGTATATATTAAAAATATACCACATTAAATCCATCTATCTGCCCAGCGCGGAACCCGAAGCACGTACAGTTGAATGGTTGGCATTAGAACACACACACACACACACACACTCACATTGAAATTCATAGGCTATATTTTATATATTTTGTTTATTAATTATAATATACAAATAGCAGAAAAATCAATAACTCAAAATAGCAAATGACATTAAATTTCTAAACAGGCATCAGAAGTTAAAACAGACAAAAAAAGGTAAAATATAAACTGGTCCTATCTCTCCTAAAATTTAGGGAAACATGTCTATATTCGCCCCTGTTTTGATTCTTCCATGTTAGGCAATTTACCTAACTTGGCGGGCTCTAGTCATAATACATTTTTTATTGGAGTTTTTATTTTAGCAATTGAATGTTTAAAAGAAAAGTTTTAGAATCCTGCCAATGTCTTCTCATTTTACAGTACAGTTTTCACAGCCAAAAATTCGAGCTCCAGTTTCAACAGTTGCTTACTGTCTGTTGTTCAGGTCATTAGCGAGTTGACCTGCTGTAGCAATTAGTTGTAAAGACATATGATAACAAATATGGCGTAAAAACATAATATATTTCTTGTAATAGTATTTGTGGCACTGACACTGATTAGGTGCCACACAGTCTGCATTCTGGCATGTCGGGTTGCACTCTGGTACACACGCCAATGGGGACACCTTGGTGTACCCGCTGATGCAGTTGCACGTGTTAGGTGCGCTACATGTTGCATTGTGACACCGAAACTCGCAGATAGGTTCACATTCATCACCAGCTCTTCTATACCCGTGGTGACATCTACAATGAAAAGGTTTCACGCAGTCTCCGTGGTCACATCCTGCGCATCTTGGCACGCATTCTCCTGCGTTAGTCACCTGGTATCCTAAAATCAAACAGAATTCACACAATAAAATTATGTATCGTCTAGAACAGCGTTTCGGTATCTGTGGTCCGCTCATCTTTAAGCCTCAGTGGAAAGAAAGAAGAGATATCGCGAAGAAAATTAATTAAAAAAATATAATATTTATACATATATAATATAGACCGGGGTGGACTAGTGGTTTTGTCCCTTGCCTCGTTCAAACCCGGCCAGGATCGATGGATTTTTTAGGATGGAAAAATCCAAGGAGCAAGTCCTCCGGGAAGGACTTTAAGCCGAGGGTCCCGAGTCTGAAGATTTTTAGGCTCGTAAAAGAACCGCAAGCCTGAATAAGACGAACTCTGTGCAAAATTTACCGACCTTCTTCATTCTAGTAATACCTAAGTTGGCTACTGGATATCTAATTGGATCGGTATGTTCACTTAATACCATTCATGACATCTGTAGGAAAATGAGAGTAACTAAATTAATTTGATCTACTAACTCCTAACAAAGGAGAGATTAAGACACAACATTGATCTGTTACATAATTATAGAGTAGGTAAATGTTTTTAAAATTATCATAATTTTTTTACAAGGAAACTATCAACTATTGTATTCCAAAAACTAACTAACTCACTGGACTTACCGAACCCGTAGGTTCATGGCTGCGCGGACATAATCTCTCCATACAACCTTATTCTGAGCTAATGTTTTCCAATTATCCACTGTATAATCTACTTTCCATCAAATTATGGTCAATGTTATTATTTCATGTCATTATTGGCCTATATACTGGGCGTTTCCCCTCTGTTTTTCCTACAAGAAGGTTCCACGCACCTCTTCTATCCCTCATTCGTGCCACATGTTCGGCCCATCACAGTCAACGAGACATAACTGTTCTTATTATTATGTCTGGCTTCCTATAAATATAATGTAGCTCACTGTTTAGTAAACTTCTCCATTCACCTGTCTGATTCTGATTTCAGTGTTACGCATTGAAGGAAGGATGTATTTTATCTAATCAAGTTTTTAAAAACACTTCGATATCTTTACGCATTGTTGCGCTCTCTTTGTTTGAAAGTTCCCGGACCACTTATTGGGGCGCGACATTAGAAAACCTCCGTTTCTAGAAGTCTCTGTTCGAGAATAATTGTCTTCCCGGAATTTCGCGATCGCAGTCGGTTTTGCACACGATGAGCTTTCCAGAAAATTATCTATCTGCTTTATAATATACAGTAAAAGCTCCTTATTCGCGTTTTCATTATTCGCGGGTTTAAAAATTGCTACACAATTTCTGTATTCGCGCTAAAATTTCTTTTTATTCCCGGATCCAGTCGGTATATTAGGTTTAGTATCCTTTATTAACGCATCGGCAACTTTTTTTTTTACTCTAGGCACGTGGCAGGCTGGCTTTTACAAAGAGTGGTTCAAGCCAAATGGACAAATTAATATCAAAGTGAAACAAACCTTATTGTCACAAGCCTAAAGTTCGTTGTTAAAAGCCACCGCCGCGCCGTTGTATTTCACGTGCCGCCATGTTCGTTGATAAATGCCGTCCTCGCCACGATCGGTGTTTTATTGTTTCAACTTGTCGTTCGTTACAATAATTTTGATTGAATAACACGTGTTTCTTCTGCTTTGTTGTCAATTTATAATGTCGAGTAAAAGGAAAGAAAATTAGTTTCGAAGCGGAAAAATAGTGGTGTCGCTTAAAGTAAAAACAAAAATGCTTAACCGTTTACGCGTTGGCGAGTCGTTTTGCTTCTATATCACGCTGTTTCGATTTTAATGAATCAATTGTATGATTCATAAAAAAAAAACAAAAAGTAATTCTATCGCTGAATTAACAGCTAAATATCAGTATGAATTGAAATAAATTTGAAAAGCAGTAAAACAGAAAACAATTACTAAATTACTAAGCCCTTGCCTAATCCTGAAAGTAATAATTAATAGAAATTGTTAAAAATCTCTCATTAAGTGATTTTATTTTGATAATCTTTATTTTATTTTGGAACCTTGCAACATATCCCCTATATACCCATACAAATTACTAATCCATATTCGCGGCATATTTGCGGAACATATCCCCCGCGAATAAGGAGTTTTACTGTATAGCAATAATGGTTTTGGGAACAGGAAGTAATGCTCCAGAAGTCTAGTGAATTCGAAGAAAGTGTGTGAGATTATATTCGTTGAACATGTATGCATACATATTGCAACTGTAATAATCATCATTATCCAGGGATTAAGCCTGTTGGCTCGTTCCGGTTTCATGAAAGCTAGAATTGTTAAAATTGTTCAGACCATCTTCTGTGTGGGCGACCAACATTTCTCCTTCCGTGCGGTTTATAATTTAGCACTAATTTTGGAAATCTTCCTTCTGGCATTCTATCAATATGCTCTTTCTAGTCGTTCCTATATTTAATTATTCGGTCTGTAAGTTTGAAAATATTTAGTTCCTTTCTTATATCTTCATTTCTTTTCTTATCCAGCAGAGTATTTCCTGCTGTATTTCTTAAAAATCGCATTTCAGCTGCTTCCAATCTTTGTTCTTGTATTTTAGTGATCGTCCAACATTCTGATCCAAACATCAATACAGGAACAGCCATTACTTCATAAAATTTAATTTTTGTTTCTTTTCTTGTGTTTTAAGGGTTCTTTTAATTGTGCCACACATTAGATTAAATTTATTTATTTTGTCATTAATATCTTCAATTTTAACATATGATAAATTGAAACCTAGATACTTAAAACTGTTCACCTGCTCTAACATTTTATTATCAATTACTATTTTTGCTCCTAATGTATCATGTTGTTGCCAACACGGTCGAATTTTGAGTTCTTTGCCTAATATTCCTCTGGTGTGCTGGATTTTATAAAGGGAAATTTAGTTATTACAAACACATGTAATCGGTGAAAATATCAAGTTTATTTCTGTGCTGACTTAACGTAGATACAAATAAGCAGAATCAAATGTTTAATCAACGTCCGTTCCTAGGACTAGAGGGGCCTCGAAGAGTATTCACTTCGGAATAGGCAGCACGTGGTCCTCAATAACCACTTAAGTGTGCCCACCGCACACTGCGAATGCCTAACACGCACTGAGGCTACCTAACGCACACTGCGAGACCCTAACACCCACTGAGCTAACACGAGCTCCAAACACGAGCCCCTAAAACACACTGTCCTCCTAACACGAGCTCCTAAAACACACTGCGAGAGAGCGTTGAAGTCATCTACAGACCTGAGCAATACGCAGAAGTTGGCAATATTATATAACCAAAATGCTACCAACACAACTCAGCATTACTGTATTCAGGCGCCTACAAGCGGCAGTCAGATGAACTACATCAATAGCGTAATAACAGACGGCAGGTGTCTGCTATTACCGACAGAGAGAGCGACTCTTGTCGCAACATACTGCCCCCCGTTGATCTGACCAGATCAAAACTTACACAATTTTACAACAAAAAAAACTTCACCAAATGAAAACAATTTACAAAAAATAAACCCTTCTGAAAAAACAAAAACAAAATAAACAAACAAAAATACAAAATAAACTCAATAACAATACATAATGAAGTTTACAAATGGCTCTATATAATGCATCAAGAGTTCAATTTGGAATTGGGCACAACTTCAAAACTGCCCTCTTCATTATGGCGGTATTTGTCTTGACAGAGACCACTCTGCAAATACCATCGGCACCAGGGTGCAATCCAACAATGATACCTGCCTTCCAAACTAAGGGAGGCAAGTTATCTTCTTTTAGCAGCACTAAGTCTCCAATGCTAACATTCCAGTTGTTAGGCTTAGTCCACTTTCTTTTCACTTGCAAGGAATGCAAATATTCCTTGGACCACAATGTCCAAAAATCCTCGTACAGACGTTGTACCATGTTCCATTGGGTAGACAAGGAAACGGGTTTGATGGAGAAATTGCTTGGAAAATTGTTCAAACTCCTACCTATCAAAAAATGACCGGGTGTAAGATATGATGCATCGTCATGATCATCATTTAATTTACACAAAGGACGTGAATTTAAAACTCCTTCAATTTTTACAAACAGAGTGTTCAACTCTTCAAAATTTAGAACTCTACTACCAATGGTTCTTTTCATTAATTGTTTGCAGGATTTTATTCCAGCCTCAGAAATGCCATTGAAATGTGGGCTGTGAGGTGGAATAAAATTCCAGGTCAAATTTAGATTAGCAAAATGCTCCTTAATCAATCCTTGATTATCCCTGAGGAACGACACGATTTCATTCTTTGCGCCAATAAAATTAGTGCCATTATCGCTCCATAAAGAATGAGGAAGACCACGTCTGGCCACGAACCTGTCGAAAGCTGAGAAGAAATCAGTGGTACTTAAACTTCTCACTATCTCCAAGTGAATGGCCCGTGTCACAAGACAAACAAATAGAGCGATATAAGCCTTGAACTTAACCTTACTACGGGGATTGTCCCCTTTAATCATGATTGGACCACCATAATCGATCCCAATTTTTACAAACGGAAGTTCAGGCCGAACCCTATCTGCAGGCATATGTCCCATTATAGGAGTGTGTGAAGGTGGATTACATCTAAAACACCTGTAACATTTGTGAATGACTCCACGCACAGTGGTTCTACCCCTAGGAATCCAAAATCTTGATCGTAAGGAAAATAATACGGCTTGAACGCCTGAGTGCAGCAGCTTTTCATGCTCAAGCTTTATGATGAGCTTCGTGACAAAACTGGCTGCAGGTAAAATTATCGGATGTTTCTCATTGAAACTCAAGGAGGAATGTTCCAGTCTTCCTCCAACTCTTAGAAGACCGTTATTATCAATGAATGGTGACAAAGTCTTAATCTTACTAGAGGGTGATACTACAGACTGGGAATTCAACTCTGTGAACTCAGTAGGATATTCTGAGACCTGTACCATGTAAATTATTTTTCTTTCACTGGAATTAATTTCTTCCACGGACAGTGGACCAAAATGTCGTTCTCCCTGGGACGAGCGACTGTTCTTAATACATCTCAACACATAAGCATATATTCTACGCAATTTGACAAACGAAGAATACCTTTCCAGATCATTAATGTCAACCTTGACTATAAACACATTTAATGAAGGCTTAGCTTCTAAGTCAATTTCATCCGGGATTTCAAACTCCGGTGTTTTAGCATAATCAATTTGCAATAATTCTAAAAACGGAGGACCAGTCCACCACATTGATAGGTTGGACAATTGAGAGGGATGAACCCCACGAGATAACAAGTCAGCAGGATTGCAATGAGTGGATACGTGTCTCCACCCTTCAATTGCAGTGAGTGACTGGATTTCAGACACTCTGTTGGCAACAAATGTTTTCCAAGTTGTGGATGGTTTTTTCAACCAATGCAACAGAATCATACTGTCAGTCCAATAATGCAACTCATATGGAACAGACAATTTCAAAGAATCGACAACAACGCTGCACAAAGTTCCAATCGTGCAATGGATTGTTGCTTTAACGGAGCAACTCTTCCCTTAGAATTCAACAAAACAACGGACACCTGATTGTCAATCGAAACAGACCTTACATATACACAGGCACCATATGCCTTTTCTGATGCATCACAAAAACCATGGAGTTCTACATATTTAGAACTTCGAAATGGCAATACCTTCCGAGGGAACTTAACATTGTTCAATAAATGTAGATCCTGGTATAATTTTGACCAAATTCCGAAAATAGGGGATGATGGATCAATAGTAGCATCCCAATCCAACTTGGATTGCCACAATTGTTGTAGTAATATCTTACATTTTATTATTACGCAACCGAGAAGACCTAACGGATCAAATATGGATGCGATAGCAGGACAGAATTTTTCTCTTGGTAACACTACCAGTGGTTTGCTTCAAATTAATTTGAGTATGGAACTCATCGGTGGCAGGATGCCAAACAATACCAAGCGTTTTCACATATTCATCTTTAGTGAGGCTGAGAGTAGGCGAACACTCCAGATCTTCAACGGGGATGTCGCTTAAAACCTCAGGAAAGTTAGAGCACCATTTTCTCAAGTGAAAATGAGCACTTTCAAGTATAGAGGATACTTGCTGTTGAAGCTTCTTAGCTCCTTCAACAGTCGATTCACCAAACAAACAATCATCAACATAAAAGCAGGATTTTATGATCTCTGCAGCCTTGGGATGAGAGCGTTCATGCTCCTTAGCTATTTCAATAAGACATCTAGTCGCTAGAAAACTGGCTGAGCTAGTGCCATACGTAACTGTCGTTAGGCGATAATCCTTGATTTCCTCATTAGGAGAATTACGCCACAGTATACGTTGCATATCCTGATCATCAGGATGTATTTTTATACACCTATACATTTTTTCCACATCGGCAGACAAAGCAACAAAGAAAGTTCTAAACCTTAGAACTATCGACAATAAATCAGGTTGAACTGATGGACCAACCATCAACATAGAGTTCAACGATACACCGTTCGAAGACTCACTACTGCCATCAAATACAACTCGCAATTTGGTAGTCGAACTAGACTCCTTGAATACGCAGTGGTGGGGCAGATAATATTTAGTAGAACCAGCAGTTTCTGAATGGATCACTTCCATATGACCCATAGATTCATATTCATTCAAGAAATCAACATAATTTTTTCTAAGAATATCGTCCTTAGAAAATCTCCTTTCCATTTGTAACAATCGTTTCAATGCATTGTTACGAGAACTGCCGACCATATCTACATCAGGTTTGATAGGTAACCTTACCACAAATTTACCCGACATATCTCTTCCAACATTATTTACAAAGTGTTCTTCGCATAATTTCTCTTCAGGAGTGAGCACTTGTTGGGACAATTCTTCTAATTGCCAGAATTTTTTAACTTTACTATTCAACAAATCAACTTGAGTAAAGTTAACATGGCGAGGCTTTGTCACAGGTTTCCTGATTGACCTTTCAGGAAATGGACCAGAAAGCACATATCCAAACCGTGTATTGATTAAAGTAGGGAAACCATTCCTCATTAATCTTTGAGATGACACCACGTGATGATACACATCAGCTCCTAATAACAAATCTATTGCGGAAGGGGTATTAAACGTAGGGTCACTCAGTTGTATATTTTCAGGGATGTGCCACTCACCGACATCAATGGGTTGAGCTGGCAACTGGGTTGTGACTACTGGCACTACAGCACAGCTCACATTAACAATAAAATTAGATATGGGAGAGTGCAATTCCAAACTACAAGTGGAATTCACTGGGGAAACAGTAGAATTTCCTATCCCAACTATCGGTAATTTGCAACGATTTGTTTTGACACCTAACCTTTTGATTAGGTCAGCGGACACAAATGATAGCTGCGATGCACTATCCAACAATGCCTTGGCCATGACCATTCTGCCATTGGCTGCCCTTACCTTGACACAACAGGTACTGAGTAAGACATTAGATCCTAAGCCTGATACTATTTTCAGCGCAGTAGGTGATATTACATTTGAGCCTTCCCTAGCTCCTTTAATTGCCCTGGATCCTGGGCACAACAATGAATTATGCATGCCTTGGCAGTTCATGCATGGACGACCCTTACAATCCTTTGAAAGATGTGTATTTGCAAAACACATGAAACATAGCTTGTTTTCATACACAAATTTTCTTCTATCATCAACAAGAAGCTTTTTAAACTTAAAACAATTACTTATTACATGATTATTGTTCTTACAAAATTCACATGCTAATGACTCCTGTTCATTAGCAATATGAAATGATTTTACTCTATTCTTTGGTTTCTGGGTGCCCTGAGTTTCACTAGTCCTCCTAGATTCTGATAACTCTAACGTTTGAGCCTTTCTTTCCAGAAATTCAATTAAACATAACAAATTAGGTAATTCACTTGATTTGAATTTGGATTCAAACTCAATACGATGATTGGGTCTTATTTTGCTCAATAGCATTTCAACTAACAACAAGTCTTGGATACTTACTCCGGGTTCCAAGTTTTCAATAGCCCCCAAATTGGCCTTAATTTGATTTATTACCTCCCTATAATCGGATGATATACCTGCATCACAATGTTTTAGGCTCAATAAATTCTTAATATGTCGGCCTACAATAAGACGTTTATTGTTGTATCTGCTTTCAATTAGTTGCCATGCAATATTAAAATTCTCATTACAAATGGCCAAGTTATCTAACAATCCCTTAGGTTCTCCTTGTAAAGAGGACAAAAGATAATGAAGCTTCTGTACATTGTCTAACTCATCATTATTAATTACTAGACTGTTAAAGGTGTTCCTAAACGATAGAAACTTGGCTAAGTCCCCCTCAAATACTGGTAATTCTATTGGCGGTAACCTAACCTTACTTTTAGTCGTACTATTCGAAATTTCAGACTGACTGTCTTGCTCCTTCCTAAATTTAGATTCTTCAAAATTATCTAACAGGTCCTGCATTCTCTCACTGATAGCAAAATATCGAGCTTCAAAATTATTATGCTCTTCAATATGAGCCTCTAAATTCTCAGAGTCTATTTCTAATTCTAAGTATTTTCTCACAATGTTAAATTCTTCCCAGGTATTGGATAACTTATTTTTTCTTTCTATTAATCCATTTTTAGATATTTGAGTGCTATCAAAATAAGTTTCCAGGTTAGTAAGAGCTCTTTTTAGGAACCCTCGTTCCTTCACAGCACGTGCTTCCGACACAAAAGACATATTTGCGTCCAAATTACAACACGAAAAAGAAAACAAAACAATACAAAAATTATTTAGGGGCACGTGGTTATTATACCAAACAATATTTATCAATCAAACAATTAAAATAACACAAATTATTTTTGTACCACGTGGCCTATCAAATAAAGAATGCTCGTGATTCATCAAATACAACAAAATATACACAAATTTATTCCTCCAAGGATAATCAAGTATATGCGAACATATAATAAGCTTACCGGGAGTGGTTTTTACAAGGATGGAACAGATACACTTACTTGAGTCAGCATCAGCTATGTCGTCGCCATCTTGAAGATCACTTATTTCTTGAATCACACGCCAATTTTTAACACAAAATTCTTGTTTCACAATTCCAAAATGGTTTAATTTAGAATCCGGCCCGAAGGACCAAAATGTTGTTGCAAACACGGTCCAATTGTGAGTTCTTTGCCTAATATTCCTCTGGTGTGCTGGATTTTATAAAGGGAAATTTAGTTATTACAAACACATGTAATCGGTGAAAATACCAAGTTTATTTCTGTGCTAACTTAACGTAGATACAAATAAGCAGAATCAAATGTTTAATCAACGTCCGTTCCTAGGACTAGAGGGGCCTCGAAGAGTATTCACTTCGGAATATGCAGCACGTGGTCCTCAATAACCACATAAGTGTGCCCACCGCACACTGCGAATGCCTAACACGCACTGAGGCTACCTAACGCACACTGCGAGAGCCTAACGCACACTTCCTAACACGAGCTCCAAACACGCACTGAGCTAACACGAGCTCCTAAAACACACTGAGCTCCTAACACGAGCTCCTAAAACACACTGCGAGAGAGTGTTGTAGTCATGTACAGACCTGAGGAATACGCAGAAGTTGGCAACATTATAACCAAAATGCTACCAACACAACTCAGCGTTACTGTATTCAGGCACCTACAAGCGGCAGTCAGCTGAACTACATCAATAGCGTAATAACAGACGGCAGGTGTCTGTTATTACCGACAGATAGAGCGACTCTTGTCGCAACATATCATTTCCTTTAAATGCTAAAACTTTAGTTTTATTCTTTAAAATTCTTAAATTGTAATTGACACTTATTTTTTCCAAATTAAAAATAGCTCTTTGTAGATCATCTTCTGAACTGGAAATCACTACTTGATCATCAGCAAATAATATTGTATCCAACAGTTTATTATTTATTTTAAAATGTTTATTTAAATTAATCTGCAACTTTAACATAACTTCATCTATATATAAATTAAAATGAGAAGGTGATAAAGGACACCCATGTCTGACACGACGATTTATTGTTTCCATTTTTTTTTGATGATTAGATTTAAAACCCCTGTCTATTATAATTTTATTATTTACATATAACTTTTGTATAGCCATATTTTTTATTATTTTTATTAAGAGCCCCACCACCATCCTCCTGGGTTTCCTCGGGCTTAATGCCCATATTCCCAGGTCTGCTCTTGTCCCAAATTACTCTCTGCTATTTTTAGTTTGTTCATTTTCTGGATACAAGTTTCGGGTGTTTGTCTTAATACTACTTATATACAGTTATGTTTACATATTAATCCTCAACCTAAGTCTTAAATCTTAAATCTACCACCTAATCTAGTAATAATTACATGGTGTTTTTTAACCTAAGCGTTAAAACTAATACTTAATTTACTAACTTACAACTAACTTAATGCTAGATTACATCTAATCCCTTCTTCTTTGTCTGCGGATGTCCTCTTCTTGGTGTTGAGTAAGGACCCATCCGATGAAATATCTCACGAAATTGAGCATATGCTACTAAAACAAAAAAACAGCGAAATCAGATCATTAGAAGTGGGAGTTTATCTAAATTCCGAAATAAAAAAATCGACTCTAGTATAGTTCGTCACAATTTAGGATTAGCGGGGGACGACAAGTATTAGGTAATCTAATATATACAAATGTTTGTTTGTTTGTTTGTTCGTACTTTATTTACGGCCATACCGCTGAACCGAATGTAATGGGACGTTTTGCAAAATGTTCAGGAGATTCCCGGGATGAACATAGGTTATAAGAGAGTTGTAATAATCAACTCCTACACTCTTAGAAATCGTCCTTTGTAGTGGAATACATGAAAAGTAACTCTTTAGACGCTTAAATGGCTTACGCTGCCTAAACCATAACAATTGCACAGATTTAATGTGCACAGAATTGAATATCTCAAAAAACTCTACAAAAAAGTCCCTGACGGATAACTCGCAATAACCATTTATTTTAGTCCACCGCTGTGGTCTTGAGATAGCGTACTTCCATGCCACGCGTCGGGCCCGGGTGCAATCCCCGTTCGGGACAAGTTTCCTAGGTTAGGTTTTTTAGGGATATTTCCTCACCTTTAAGACAAATGCCATGATACTTTAGGACCCAAACGGTCCAACATCATCTGGCCATCATTATCATCAATATCATATTATTCACCTCAGTGGCCAAAAAATCGGTGTCGATCTATCAGTGACAGACATTGACAGAAGTCACCGTGTTGGTGTTAGTAATACAGAAAGACCGCGGGCTATAATAGTGAAATTTGTTAGTTACCGCAAGCGCAGTGAAGTTTTTCTAAGCAAGAACAAGTTGAAAGGAAGTGGGATCACTGTTCGCGAGGACCTAACGAAGTGTCGCTATCGCCTGCTACAAGACAAGATACAAAAATACGGTATTCAAAATGTATGAACAATGGACGGTGCCGTCATAGCCAAAGTAAATGGCGAAAAACGCAAAATTAGATCTTCTACGGATATCAACTAGATAGGACCTGAGTGTAAAATATGTTTACTTTATTTGTCTTTTCTTTGCTAACAATTATATTGTTAATCTATTTCTAATTTAGGTAAGTTTTAAGTTTATTATTTTTTATTTAGGACAACGTACTTGTTTTATTTTCATTTTTAAGTTCTTTGTTTAGCTAAATTATTTTAATTTTATTAGAGTTATTACAGTACATAGTTTATTTTTACTTTCTGCTATTGGCAACATTGAGCTGACAAATGATGACTTGCTTGCAACCCCTGACTCACTCACCTTCTCCAATCACCCTCTTATTGTGCAGACAGCTTTTAACACAGGTAGCAACATTCCTCAATCCCTACCATCCCTTCCAACAACAACTATCAGTCTACTTAAGAATGCATTTTCTATTGATAAATCATCACTTAAAATCGCTCACGTAAATTCACAAAGCATTCTGTCCCACTTTGATGAGTTTGAAACCATATTTTCATCTCTTGGACTGAGCGCCATTTTAATTTCGGAAACCTGGCTTAACGTTTCCATACCTTCGTCCCTTGTTCACCTAGACGGATATGCACTGCTCAGAAATGACAGAATAGATAAAAGAGGTGGAGGAGTTTGTGCCTTTATATCAAATGAGCTTAATCCAAGAATTGTCCATAAGTCCCCTTCTCTATATTCCGCTCGCCCCGAGTTCTTATTCGTAGAAATTTAAGCCAGTCTAAAAAAAAGTCTCTTATGCATTGTATACAAACCTCCAAAAATAGGGCACATTTCGGATCTAGAAAACGCTCTGAACGATTCATTGCCTCATTATGAACACGTTATTGTCGCAGGCGATTTTAATACAAATCTTCTTCAGACTGACTCACCAGCCATACAACTTAAAAATATGTTCCAAAGCTTTAATATGACCATTGTTCCTCTCTCTGCCACACATCATACTGCTAGTACCGACACTCTACTGGACTTAATAGTGACTACACATCCACAGAAAGTACTGTCATATGGACAAATTCCTGCTCCCGGCATATCTGCTCATGACATTGTATTCGTAGAATACTCACTCCAATGTCCTAAAAGACGCTCTAAATTGATTACGTACAGAAATTTACAAAACATAGATGATACTAAACTAAAATCAGACGCTTTAGAACTACCTTGGTACACAATATGGAATCTTAGATCAGTTGATGAAAAAGTAGACACATTTAATACACTGATACTACAACTATATGACAGACATGCACCAGTAAAATCCCGACGATTTTCCCGCCCCCCTGCTCCCTGGATGAATGACTCAATACATGAACTTATGTCAAAACGAGACAAAGCATACCGAATATACAGACGACATAAAAATGACGAGAACTGGCAACTGTACAAACAACTTAGAAACACAACTACACAAACTATACGCAATGCCAAACTACGACACGCCCACAGTATAATCGCACCTGAAATAAGTGCACGGGACACTTGGCGAAATCTCCGTACAATGCGACTTTTAGACAGTTGAATCCCTTAACTGACTCTATAGACATTTCTGTAGATGACTTAAATGAACATTTAACCTCCATACCCATGACACCTCCAGACAACAAGACTAAAATAGACATTCATAAAGACTTATTCCCATCCCCCCATATAGGAAGATATAAATTTTACTTTTACGACATTTCGCCTATAGACGTTAAAAAAGGACTCAAGCGGATTAAATCCAATACAGAAGGAACAGATAACATCAGCATTTTAATGCTAAATAAAATCATTGACATTATACTACCCACAGTGACTCATATTTTTAATGCTTCCCTTATAACTTCTATCTTCCCTACTGTATGGAAACAGTCTAGAGTTCGGCCTATACCAAAAATAAGTACACCTACTAACTGTAATGACTTCCGACCGATTAGCATCCTTCCGATATTATCTAAAGCCCTGGAACATATTGCATATAAGCAAATGACTGAATATCTCCAAGAAAATCACCTCCTTGATCCTTATCAATCCGGCTTTAGATCTGGTCATAATATAATCACAGCTTTGCTAAAAATTACTGAAGATATTCGTGAAGCCGTGGACAGACGTGAATTGACTCCTTTACCCTTACTTGCCTTCAGCAAAGCTTTTGACACAGTAGACCACGACTTACTTATGATAAAGCTCAATCACCTACACTTGTCTGACAGCGCTGTATCCTGGTTCGACTCATACCTGCACGGTCGTCAACAATACATTTCATTAAACTCTAGATCTTCGTCTTGGCGCAACGTGCCGGCTGGAGTCCCCCAGGTCAGTGTTCTCGGACCTCTTCTTTTCTCAATCTACATAAATGACTTACCACTTACCAAGTGTACTAAAGCACTGCCGTTATCACCTCTATGCTGATGATCTCCAAATTTACCTACATTCGCCTCCTCATTCTCTCTATAACAGCTTGACGAAAATGAATGACGGTCTCATATCCATCTTTAACTGGTCTTCAAGTATCGGTCTAAATCTAAATCCTAACAAGTCACAAGTAATTCTAATGGGACAACAAAGACTGCTTACAACCTTTGACATATCTACACTTCCAAACATTACTATAAATAATATAATTATCCCTTATTCTTCTTCGGTAATAGATCTTGGACTACATCTAGACGCAAATTTAACCTGGCAAACACAAGTGAAACACATATGTAAAAAGACTTTCTCCATCTTACATTATCTTAGACGTTTAAAGAATTTTCTCCCAGTTTCGTTAAAACAAATCCTTGTGCAGAATCTTGTGTTACCACACTTCGATTATTGTGACATTATATATAATTATCTAAACTATGACTTGTCGCAGAGACTTCAGCGTGTTCATAATGCTTGCGTTCGATTGATTTTCAATATCCGCCGTTATGACCATATTTCGGAACACTTTAACAACCTCTCTTGGCTCCGTATTACTGACAGACGTAAATTGCACTCTCTTTCACTACTTGTCAAGCTTCTGAATTCCTACATTCCTACTTACCTGGCGTCCAGATTTGAGAAGTTATCCTCTTACCACAATATTGACACTAGGTCACAAGGTAGCAGTCTGCTAACAATTCCTCTTCATAGCACTTCCTCCTATTCTACTTCCTTCACAGTAGCCTCTGCCCGCCCTTGGAATCTCCTTCCTCAAGATATCAGGGGTTGCCGCACACTTGGCACCTTTAAGTCACGCTTATACAGTTACCTGTTGTCTAATAATTAATTTTTCTCTATTTATTTAATTTTATACTATGTCATTAACCTTTCCCTCGTGTTCTATATATCTTGTACATATTATATATTTAATTCGTTAAATTTAGAGTAAATCAAAATGCATTATTAATATTAATTGTATTGTATTCATAACTTGTAATCGTTTATATATACATATTAATTAAATAAAAATAAAACTACGATTTTCATATTTATTATATAATTCAGTGACAGCTGTTTCGGTACACTCTACCTTCTTCAGACATGTTAACAAATTATGAATTGTGTTCCAACTGATCTAAGCAACAATACAACAATATTTATTTAATTTTTTTAATTTAACAAAGGGGATTCATTCAAATCAAGTTGAGAATTTAACAGTTTTTTACTAAAAGTAGTAAAAAACTGTTAAATTCTCAACTTGATTTGAATGAATCCCCTTTGTTAAATTAAAAAAATTAAATAAATATTGTTGTATTGTTGCTTAGATCAGTTGGAACACAATTCATAATTTGTTAACATGTCTGAAGAAGGTAGAGTGTACCGAAACAGCTGTCACTGAATTATATAATAAATATGAAAATAAAATAAAACTACGTTTTATTTTTATTTAATTAAGAAATATGGATTTTCATCAAGTAAACACCAACTCAATTGATTGTTTATATATATATATATATATATATATATATATATATTGTAATTTAGATTTAAGACTATTTTTTTGTATTTTTTTAACCTGGTTGAGTGGTAGACAAGGCCTTAAGGCCTTAACTCAGCCTGGTAAAATAAAGCTATTATTATTATTATTATTATTTATTATTATTATTATTATTATTATTATTATTATTATATATTAAGTTTAGGTTTAAGGCCTCTCCTAGCGCATCATTACCCATCGTCATCACCCATCATATCGTTGGGGCAGCGTAACCCCGCCTTCCAGGCGCCACAAAATCAAAAGTGGGTTACAATACGCCAATGCCAGGAAAGAATACCTGAAATGTCGAATGACATGACATAAAAAATTTGTCTTTCATTGATGACAAGATGATCGAGATAAGATCCTGTGCAAGCATAACACCACGTGGCGGGTATTCTTTTACGGATAACTCACATTCTCGAATTTTGTCTTTTAGTTCATTTATGCCAAGAAGATCGAGATAAGTACATTCCCGGACAACACCGGGTAATCAGCACGGGGAATCTTAAAGTAATTACGATATAAATGTTCCCTTTCACTTGTTTAACTAAACATAAAGCACATTAATTTTCGTATGTCAGCTCATTTATATCACGAAGATCAGGATAAGTAGATTCCCGGGAAACGCCGGATAATCAGTACGCGGTATCTAAAAAGTATAAGTTTATAATTATTTTTCCTTTTACTTATTCAACTAAACATAAAAGTTAATATAAAATTATAGAATATTCACCTGAAAGGTCCGTCTCCTCAACTTAATTATCATTTAACTGTAGCGCTTTCGGGACTTGTCCCATCATCGGCAGGATTCAAAACTGGTGTTTCACTGAAGATCTGGTAGAGCGGGTTGCATGTATTTGGTTCGTTTTCGTTTATCAGGCTGTCGTTGTGAGCTGCTTTCATGATTTCCATCTCTTCGAGTACGTTTATCTTCGCTGGATTATTTTCTCTGTGCATTACTGTTAGGGTGTTTTCAATATTTAACATGCGATGTCCTTCATGGATGACGTGTGAATATTCTATAATTTTATATTAATTTTGAATAAACCTCAACGGAACACATCATGAATCTTATAAAAGTTAAACATAAAAGCACGTTAATTTTCATTTATTTAAGCATAGCAGCGCACGCCGGGTATTAGCTAGGTATGAATAAAATAAAGAAGATTGGAAATGTTTGTGTAAACCGGTGTGAAGTCCTCCTCCTTCTTCTACTACAAGGTTTAGGCTATGCAGCCTGTTCCGGCGAAGTTAAAAGTGGAGTCCATCTTCTACGTGGTCGGCCAACATCATCTCTTGTTCCTCTGGGATTATACAGGAAGGTTCTTTTTGGTATTCTTTCGTTGTTCATTCTCATTAAGTGTTCTGTCCATTTCTTATTATTTTCGCTGATTTTATCTTCAATTTTATATATATTTAATTCTTCTCATATAGTTTCGTTCCTTATTCTATTCGCTCTTGTGCATCCTTTCACATTGCGTAAAAACAGCATTTCCGCAGTCTGTATCCTGCTTTTATCCCTTGATTTCATTATCCAATTTTCACTTCCATACAACAACAAAGGAACAGCCATTGTTTTATATAATTTAAGTTTCGTATCTTTCCTTGTTTTCCGACCTAAGGTTCTTTTTATGGTTCCACAAATAGCCTGGAATTTATTTACTTTATTTTCTATATCTTTATTTTCTCTGTAAGTTATATCACATCCTAAATATTGGAAATGTGATATTTGTTCTATTATTTTGTTATCCAGTACAATTTTTGATCTAATTCCATATTTACCAATAAATGCCATTACTTTTGACTTATTTATTGATATTTTACAATTATATCTATTGGCTATTAATTTCAATTTATATGCTAGCATTTGGAGCTCATTTTCAGATTCTGCTAAAAGTACAACATCGTCAGCGAATAATAAAGCATTTATTTTATCTTTATTATCGATTAATATTCTTTCATTAGTTAAAACCTTCTTCCATTCTTTTAGGATATCGTCCATATAAATATTAAATAATATAGGTGAGAGTGAACCTCCTTGTCGTACTCCTTGGTTTATTTGAAAAAATGTCTTATTTTTAGTCAGTTGTGGGTCAATACAAATATTTGTTCCATAGTACAAGCTCTTAACAGGTTCTATAATCTGAATAGGGAGGCCTTTTAATTTCAGGACATTCCACAATATTTCCCTGTTTACTCGATCAAATGCTTTATCTAAGTCTATAAATAACAAATGTGTTTCCAGGTTTTTTTCTTGTCTTTTGTTTATTATCTGATTCAGGGCAAATACTCCATCGGTACAAGATCTTCCTTTTCGGAACCCATTTTGTTCTTCTGCTAGTGTTACTTCAGTAATTCGTTGTATTCGTTTTGCTATTATTCTAGCATAGATTTTATATCCTCTATTTAGGAGGGTAATGCCTCTGTAATTAGATGGTTGGTAAAAGGGCAACCGCTGAAAAGTGGAAAGACCCTCAATCGGTTTCTTTCTCCTTTCTTGTAAATTGGTTTTACTATACCTTGCCTCCATGTTGCTGGTATACTATGATTCTCCCAACACATATTTAGAAAATTCAAGAATCTTAATTTAAAGAATATATCTGCATATTTAATTAGTTCTGAATTGATGTCATCTGGTCCTCTAGCTTTCCTATTATTTGTTAATTTGAGCGATTCTTCCAGTTCTTCCATTTGTATTTTATCTACTTTCAAATTCTCACATTCTTCTTCGTTTTCATTCTCGTTGTACCACAGGTCTCTGAAATATTCTATCCAATGTTGTTCTGATATTGATGTAGGTATATATGCAGCTTCTTTTTCTGATTTATTTAAATATTTAATTGTTCTATAAGCAGTCCATTGTCGTCCATGTAGATCATGTTCTAGATTAGATACATATCGTTCCCAACTGTCTTGGTGGGATTTCCTAACAATTTTCTTTGCTTCCTTTCTTTTGTTATAATATATTTCTTTTGTTTCTTCAGTTTTATTTTGTAAATATTGTAAATATGCTTTCTTCCTTTCCTCTATAACTGTTTTAATTTCGTCATTCCATATTCTTAGTCCTCTCTTCTTACAATGTTTCCTTCTTAATCCTAGAACTTCATATGCTGCTTTCTTTAGAGCCCAATCGATGTTGCTCCATTCCTCTTCTATATTATTATTTATTTCTCTCTGTAATATATATTGAGATAATCTATTTGCATACAACTTTCTTATACTTTCTTCTTGTAATAAATTCACTTTATATGTTTCTTCATTGTAAATTTTTCTTGTTGTTGGTTTCCTCCATCTTTCTAATAATTTTATATTACATGTCAAGAGAAAATTATCTGTTCCTACATCGAAACCTCTATATACTCTTACATCTGTGACCCAGGATATCAATTTTCTGTTTACCAAGAAATAATCAATAATTGATCTTAATCCTCTAGCCGACCAGGTGTACTTATGTATTTCTTTCTTTCTAAAATATGTGTTAGTAATTCTGTATCCATTAAATATTGCAAATTGTCGAAGTTCTTTTCCACTATCATTTTCTATTGTTTCTCCTTGTGTACCAATTATATCAGGTATAGGATGGCACCCTATTCTTCCATTAAAATCACCTCCAATAACTATATAATCATTTTTATTTACTTTATTCACTACTTTCTGAAGTTCTTTATAACATTTTTCAATTTTTCTTTTCTCCCCTGTTCTGGTGCATATATACCTATTATTGTCATATATCCTCTTTGTATTTTAAACCTGACAATAATTATTCTTTCTGATATAAAAGTATAGCTATGTATCTTCTTCCTCCAAATGGGGTCTATCATCATAGCTACTCCAGCTGATGCACGTTGTTGTCTCTCTACACCATGATATACAAGGAGGTGATCTTCTATATCCTGTGTCCCTTTCAACTTTTTCTTTGTTTCTGTTAAGAGCATTATATTTGCCTTTTTCTTTTTTATTTCATATAAAACTTCTGTCTGTTTATTATTTAACCCTCTTATATTCCATGTTGCCAATAGTAAATTATTCTTTATCATTGTCCTTTGCTTCCCTGGTCCATCATCAGTGTTTCCGTCCGGCTTTCTCCTTCGCTTTTTAGTAATAGAAAATTCTTCTGGCCGCCTTACAAGGGCTGCGCAGATATAGTTCGGTGGTGGGATTGCCACCTTACAGCCTCCCAACTTGCTTCAGCTTTGTTTTTAGGGTGCTTTCCCTTAGGTAGATTGCCTTCTCTTCGGCTCTGAGCTCTACCGGTGTGAAGTAAATCAAAGAAATTCTTTCTGTCCCAACGTCACCGCTACTATTGACAGTAGGCTTATGTTTAGGGTCATAATTCAAATCTAAATGTGAAATGGTTTAGGTTGTTTTCGTGCCGTAAATATAAGACACGGACATGTGATTTCACCATTTTCCAAAATAATCTATACTCAAGATTTTTATAGTTTCAAAAATTTATCGACCACGGTCGGGTTTGAACCCGAGTCGCCTGAATGAAAAATAAGATCTCGACTAACCATGCCACGACTATAGAAGTGCCGAGACAATATAATATATATATATATATATATATATATATGTGTGTGTGTGTGTGTGTGTGTGTGTGTATTTGGTGCAAACATATACCGGTACATTCACACATAGATTTCAATGGTATATTTTCATATTTGTTAAAAATCAATAGTCTTCTGGGAGATCAATCAATAACTTTATATATATATATAGTCCACCGCTGTGGTCTCGAGGTAGCGTGCTGCCTTGTCGCGCAGCGGGCCCGGGTTCGATCCCCGGGTCGGAGCAGTTTTTCTGGGTGAGATTTTTATTGGGGGTTTTTCCTCACCTGTAAGACAAATGTCAGGAAAACGTTAAGGCCCAAACGGTCCCCGAAATCATATGGCCATCATCCTTATCATTATCATTATCATCATCATCCTTCACCGGTGTGGAAAACAACGGGAAGCTACCACACCCTACACAATTCCCTAGTAAAGCTGCAAGCATAGCATGAAAATGCTATGATTGCAGTGAAGGACCTGCCTTCGGGCAGAATTACTATGGATGGAGATATATATATATATATATATATAAAGTTATTGATTGATCTCCCAGATGTCTATTGATTTTTAACAAATGTGAAAATATACCATTGAAATCTATGTTGAATGTACACCCTTAGACAAAAAAAAAAAAAGAGTCATCTCTTGATTCTATCAACCGATCGGGGAACTTCGTGAGCACTCGCAGAAGCCTTATTCACATTAACACGTTTGCAGTAATTGTATTGTGGTGTTTGCTAGTTGACATGCACACTCAAGTAACATAAAAGAGAGAGCTTGCGTTTGTGTGTTTTCGTGGTCGAGAGATTTAACACACAGCATGTGCGTTCGTAACCTCACGGGTTCGATTCCCGTTCTACTTTTTTTAAAATGAATGTTATGATAGTATTTCGCCTGTAATATAGTTTCATATTTAATTTTATATTTGAGTTTTATGGCTTTAATGCACACACAAAACACATAAATGAAAACCTTCTAATAATTAAATGAAGAAAGAAAATAATATCTTCTAAAATGAAACTTTAACAAAAACAAAATCAAAATCGGGTGTATGAATCCTCAACATCTATTGCCGCCCTCAATCTGCGGGACATTGATGCAATCAAATTTCTACAGGCACGTGGACGATCGGCTACAGCATCCCAGGCGTCTTGAATTTGTGCCCATAAGCCATTTTTCGATTTTCATGCATCTGCAGGCCAATTAGAGTTCATCTCTATTTTCATCTTAGCCCATACATTTTCGATTGGATTGAACCTGATGAACAGCGAAATTTGATTTGCCTTCTCCTTTAACAATGAAATCAAATTTCTCTAAACATATTTCAGAAAGCTGCCACAGTTTCAACAATATTGACAATACAATGTAAATTATACACAGAGAAAACAACAGACACAAAATTAACATTTTACAAGAAATCGAAATTATCAAGAAGGCCAAGAATACAAACATACTCAACGAAAATGTGCCTAATAAGCAAAACCCTCTATTAGACATACAGTTAATTCAATACAACTACAACAACTCCAGAAGATGAAAAGCCTGGAGTGAAATCAACGAAAATTTTAGATAGTTGAGTAAGATGGTAGTATACAAGGTAAAAATAAATAATAGTTTAAACAAACTAAAACGACACGCTTTATTAGAAAAACGAACTAAAAAATGAAAAGTAATTTTATTTTCCAAAACGCGTGGGATGAAATTAAAGTGGTCAACAAAAAAATAATCTCCAACACATCTAGAATAAAACTAGAGTTATTTACAAAAAATAATTTCAATAGCAAAAGCGTGGGGTGCTCTATATCAATTAATACTTATATTTGATAATAAACAGATATTGGTAAAAGTAAAGTCTCTAAGAAGTAAACGTAAAAACCATAAACAGCACCCAACGCTATTGATGGTAAAATTATTTTTTTTGTAGATAACTCTAGTTTTATTCCAGCCCTCTTACTAATAAACCAAATATAACTTTTATACAAGGTTTATACACATTACAGTTGAAAATTCTTACTAATAAACACTGTGTTAGCTGCTCGTGTATAAGAGGTGTACAACTTTACATGGGAATCGCTATACATGCCTCCAGCCTTGTTTAAGGATTGGTATAACTAGACAAAATGTCGGACTTTCATATCAACTGATTGTTTTCTTGTGATATTGATGAACATTTCCTTAAATTTAACGCAAAATGCAACACTTTAACGACTGTTTGATGGATGCACATGACATAAATAATATTTATAAAGCTCTGGGTAGGAAAATAAAGGCATCATAAAATGCCTTTTGTTACACTCATTCTCGATTAGGCCTAATAATATTTTAAAGTTGAACGTTGATTCACAAAATAATGTGTTCTACAATAGTTGCTGTAGACAAGATTTAACCTGAATGTAGTTTAAATGCTTGATAATATTATTTTAATAAAACGTTCTTGCATCATTAATACATAATACTCATACCGATATAAAAATGTATTTAATTATAGAGGTACTATTATGGCACCAACATACGTGATAGTTTGATAGTCTTGTGGTTAGATCTTCTGACTACGATCCGTGAGGTCCTAGAATCGATTCCTGATCGAACCGCAATGATTTTTTTTTTCGCTTAAAGCGTTATTCTGTTGTCGGTAACATTTCCTACTATTTTGAACGTTTTCTAGCGCATCTTAAAACACTGCATATAATTCATAAGTAATGGGAAAAACTTTTATTAGCTTCCAAGAATTGCTCGAAATTCTTGACGTTAGATGGCAGCACATTATCTGTGAAACTACTTCTACGGTATATTTGACATAGCTTGAAGGAAAATTATATAAATTAAAACACACTTATTTTTTCCGTACCTCCCCAATTAGGGAATCTCTCTCTATTCTTATCCATACTCATTTCTTACATAATTAATCACTAGTTGATGTCGTTTTCTTTATGTTACAAACTGCGCGTAATATGTTCTGACGTCATAATGATGACGAATATGTGACGTATTGTGTGTAACGGTTGTATTGTTATATAGCTCTTGCACAACGTTTACTAGTAAGGAAATTATACATGATCTACATAAGGCTTATATATTGAATTTTTATTAGTAAGACCGTAGATGTGTTAGGGATGATTTTTTTGTTGACCACTTTAATTTTTTTCCCCAAGCGTGTTGGAAATTAAAATTATTATTTTTTTGTTAGGTTTTCTAATAAAGCGTGTTGTTTTAGTTTTTTAAACTATTATTTATTTTTTTCTTTTTTAGTTTGGTCATCTAATAAAGCGTGTTGTTTCAGTTTTTAAACTATTATTTATTTTTTTAATTTATAGTTTAATTGATTGTCATAAACCGGAATCCCATGAAATTCAATTGCTTAATACTTTTCTAAAAAAAACCTCCGGCCCGGATTTGAACCAGCGACCTATTGATTGCTGAAATTATATACCACTACAGTCCACCGCTCTACTAACTGAGCTCTTACAACGATTGACTAAAAAGTCGATAAGTCCGCAACCTATTACACAGGTTTTTATTTTTTTTGATTTTCCGATGATTCTGGCCAGGATTTTAGAAAAAACGATGAAATTATTGTATTGTCATGGGTCCGTTAAAAGTATACAAAGTTTCAAGTCGATCCAATGTTTTTAAGTGGATGAAAATCGTGTTCAAATATTCCGTTACATAGATACAGGTTCGTTACATAGACAGATACAGGTCAAGCCAACATAAAGCGTGTAAAAATATATAATTCAACATTGTTATAACCTCAACGGTAAAAAAAATATGAACTTAAAAAGTATAGATTCATTCCAATGTTGAAATAAAATGTATTTAATTCATAAAACGTTTTAATACAAATATCACGAAAAAAAATGCGTAATTGAAGACGCGAACCTGCGATCTTCATTAACAGAAACAGTGACCGCGTGCTTTACCGCTAAGCTATCGGGACACGTAGAAGAGTCTTCAGTTCATCCCACTTAACACAGTAGCTCAGGGACTGCACAATTATGACTAGTTTCCTAGTTTGAACCCAGCGCTGTGCCGAGTATGACTTAGAAGAAATGTGCGTTCAAGAGATGACTCTTTTTTTTTGTCGAAGGGTGTACCGGTATTATATGTTTGCACCAAATACATTAAAATAATGCGGTCATGGGGTAGCATGGCTGCCTTGTACGTAACGGGCCCGGATTCGATCCCAGCTCAGGGCAGGTTTAATTTATTTGTTATTCTCAGCTGTAAGACAAATGACAGGAAAGACTACGAATGAAACGGTCTCCAAGTATCATCTGACCATCATAGTATTAGCCGCATGTTCAGTGTGAATGTGTGAGTAAATGGTGTGTTTCGCCTTAATGTTGTGTTGTCTCCGAGTATGCACCGATTTGTACTGATCACACACTCGGAAAGGTCTTCGCCTCCTTATGTGGTCAAAAACGTATGTGTTTGTGACCCACAGTTTAAAATTCCTCTCCCCACAGGTCGTGCCACTTTAAGGCCCGGGCACGTGTGCCATGTAAAAAGTACCTACGAGGTGACAGGTTGAACTGCGATGGAGAAACAGATGTGTAAGTTTTTGAATTCTAATGAAACATTTAATGAAGTAGATGTTCAGTTTTGAAATATAGCTCCTAATATAAAACACAGTACTGTTCTAACGGTCCACCGCTGTGGTCTCGAGGTAGCGTGCTGCCTTATCACGCAGCGGGCCCGGGTTCGATCCCCGGTCGGGACAGTTTTCTGGGTGAGGTTTTTATCGGGATTTTTCCTCACCTGTAAGACAAATGTCTGGAAAAATTTAATGTACAAACGGTCCCCGAAATCATATGGCCATCGCAATCATCTTCATTCATTTTCATCTTAGATTAAGCTTTGGATTAGGGACTCTCCTGGCGCACCATTATCATCATCATTACCCATCATATCATCGGGGCAACGTAACCCCGCCTTCCAGGTGCCCAAACCTCAGAATTGGGTTGCAAGTAAGCCATGTCAGGAGAGAACACCAGGAATGTCGAAAGACAACCTGGGGCATTTGCAAAAAAAAAAATCTAAGGTGTTCGGGTAAAGGGAGTAAGTAATTTTTTGTTAAAGTTGAGTTAAGTGTACTAGGCGAATCTTCAGAATGTGTTCTATAAGTGAGTATAAAAAGTTAAGTCAAAGCTCTATTCTATTGGGCAATATCTAGAAGTGTAAAAGAAGTTGTAATTTAAAATTGCAATGTTGGTTTGGGTAAAGGGATTTAACTCACTTATCCCCATTTACAAACAATATATTATTGAGTAAAGGGAAATAAGTGACATATCTGCTTTTTCACATTACAATGAAACTGACTTAAATCCTATTACAGGAAGTGTAATAATACGTATTCTTAAAGCTATTTTATTATTTTTGTTTACGTAAGTTTTCAAAATAGATTTCTTTTGTGAAAATGTTGGAATGTAATTTAGGTGCCTTTACATTTCCGTGCTTTATACTGCTATTATTATTATTATTATTATTATTATTATTATTATTATTATTATTATTATTATTATTATTATTATTATTATTATTATATACAGATTGTAATCTGGACACGTCCTAAAGCATCTATGATGCCCTAATGTAGTTAAAATAAAATAAAAAATAAAACAATAAAATTACTATTATTATTGACAACAATATATAGCAGCAATGTGGCAACAGTCTTACTGTGCCAACAATAACAGAAACATATAATTAAATTATATTATTTTTCTGTACTTGTGTACATTTGTTACTTTAGGCAGATATTGAGGTTTATCTGAACACACAACATTTTTATTATGTACAGTTCGAGGACGAAAAAAATAATGAGCTTGAGCCAGACAGAAGATGGTCATGATTCAGAAGGTAACATACTTTTAATTTCTATTGCCATGAATTTGTTACTTCAAATTAATTAGTTTTATTTTCGAATATATATATACATTTATTTATTTATTACAATTTCAGACTCAAGTTCAGCACCGTGTGTTCTTCCTGAATTGAAGGACCTAAGTGATTCTAATGATGACCTCCTTTACTCGCCAAATGGCGATGAAAGCAGTCCTTCAGATGTTCTAGAAAGTAATCATCTACTGAAGAAAAAAAAGGTATTGTGTACTAGTAAACAATTGTGTAATCAACAAAGTATCAGAACATCTAAAACAGAGTTAGTTCTTAATGGAGACCCCAGTTGTACATCAAGGGGTGGTAATTTAGATATGGGAAAAGACAATGAGGAAGCAGCAATAGCCATTGAAGAAGGCGAAGTTACAGATTTTGTAAATGTTGAGCATACAAAGATAAAGAAAAGGAGGGAAAGCTTAAAAGGGCGTTCTTTTAAAATATACGTAGAGAAAGGGAAGACAAAAGGAATAAAGTTAGAGAATATACAAGTGAAAGAGGAAAGGTAGTTAGAGGAAGAAATATAAAGACGTCAGAGGATTGTCGTATGAAGTGTAAATACAAATTTCTCGGAGAGGATAGGTCTGCAATTTTTCAAGAATACTGGAGTCTTGGGGACCACTCCAAAAGAGTTTCATACATATCTGGCGTTGTAATCACAAGAGAAAAAGAAACAGAAAGGAGAAGAAAACACACATGTCCTGATAAACAGAAAAGTAACACATACTTACCGTTTATTTAAAGGGGAAATGAGTATTGTATATATAAAATTCTTTCTTTCCACATTCGATGAAACCAACATA
Organism: Diploptera punctata; assembly: GCA_030220185.1. NCBI lineage: Eukaryota > Metazoa > Arthropoda > Insecta > Blattodea > Blaberidae > Diploptera > Diploptera punctata. The sequence goes on along the minus strand of JASPKZ010006845.1, from coordinate 289,240 downwards.
TTTATAGCTAATGTTATAAATAAGTCAGAAAAGTGAATTGCTGGTATATCAACCGCTGATAACAGGGGACCGCACTCTCCTAAAAATAAAATGCCTGAAGAAGTAATGCAGAAGGCTAAGAGTCACATACTTTCAATACCAGCTTATGAAAGTCACTATTGAAGGCGTCAGACATCTAAAAAGTATCTTCCCTCTCACTATACTTTAGCTAAATGTATGCTGAATACAAAAATGCTTGCGGCACTGCTATGGTTGTCAGTCAGCGAACAGTGTATGAGCAAATATTTCATGAGCAAAATTTGTCGATTAAACTACCAAAAAAGGATACATGCCATAAATGTGACAAATATTCATTACAAAAAATTTGGCACAAGACTACGAGAAAATAACATTGCAGGAGGCTCTTTCTGCCCATCATAAATTGGCTGATGAGGCATATATTGCGAAATCTAACGATAAGACATCCCAGTCAGATAACATTTTTATAGTACTTGCTTTTGGCATGCAACAATGTCTGCCAACTCCTAATCTCGAAAGATCTGTTGTTTTTTATAAGAGGTTATTATGGACCTTCAATCTTACTGTAGACGGCTGCACAGCCAACCAGGCATATTGTTATATGTGCTGCGAAGCGGATGGTGGAAGGGAATCCAATCAGGTTGCATCTCGTATTGCTAGACATGTTTAAAGTCTTCCTCCACATGTGAAAAGAGTAATAATGTACTCTGACACATGCGGAGGACAAAATAAAAATAAAAACTTGGTAGCAATGTGCGTGTCAACACTGAAAACAACTCTAATATTGACACATTAGACCTCAAGTTCCCCATCTCGAGTCACACTCATCTAGATTGTGATTCTGATCGTGCTCTCATTGAGAGAAAGAAAACAAAGTCATCTATATCAGTTTATCATCCGCATGATTGGTTGCAGCTTATTTGTTCATGCGGAAAAACTCATCCTTTCAAAGTGTACCCAATGACTGAGACTCACTTCATGGAATATTCGGAGCTCTACAAAAATGTATTTCAAATGAAGAAGAACAGTGATGAGAATGAACGGTTTTACTGGAAGAATGTCAAATGTTTGAGATATGTGAAGTCTTCAACAGTGCTACAATACAAGGATACATTGGATGATAGTACAGGCTTTAAAGAAATGTCACTATCTCGACAGGGTCAAGGTCATAACCGGCTATTACCTCCGAAGTCCTACAGTGGGCCAGTTCCAATTTCACTTCAGAAGAAACAAGATCTTCTATCTTTGCTTCCACTTGTACCCAACATATTCCACAGCTTTTATAAGGGACTTCCAACTAATAATTCAGCACGGAACATCTCTCCAGACAGCATTCAGGATGATCATGCAGAAGACAATGATGAGTGAAATAATTAAAACTGCATATACTTTAGCGTTAAGATCTTTGTAAGAACTTTGTTTTATGTGAATCTTATAACAAACAGTGTATTTAAGAATAATGGTATTTTTAATTAATTGTTTGTCATGATATTTATTCGATTGTATTTAATGTGAGGTTACCAACGATTTCACTTGTCCGACGGTTGTACCAGCAGTGTCAGGCTTCGGTTAAAGTGGGTAAGATGATATCCTCTCCATTCAGAACTACTAAAGGCCTGCGACAGGGCTGTAGTATGTCCCCTACTCTGTTCAAAATATGCATCCAGCATATATTGGAGCAGTGGAATCGATATTGTGGAGGCATGGGAGTACCATTCCTTATTATTTGCAGACGATCAAGTGTTGATAGCTCAGAGTCGTGAGGATGTAAAATACATGATGAGAAAACTTCTAAATGCTTTTGAAATAGGAAGATTAAGAGTAAACATGGAAAAAACTGAATATCTTGTAGTAGGAGGAAGTGGACGAGATATATCCCTATCCCAAGGAATTATTAGAGCTGTTAAAAAATTAAATATTTGGGATCACTTATTGATGAATCAGGGAGTTGTAAAGCTGAAGTAGATAGCAGGTTAGTAAAAGCACGAAGAGCCATAAAAATGTTGAATGGAGTACTGTGGAGTAGGACCATGTCAAACCACACGAAGAAGAGGATTTTGAAGTCTTTGTGGAAAGCATAATGACTTATAGTGCTGAGGGATGGACTTTGGTAGAGGGACAAAAAACTAAGATCTTGGCAGTGGAGATGGATGGAATAAGACGCAGTGCCAGGGTGTCCAGGTTGGAAAGAAGAAGAAATGAAGAAGTGAGGCAGATGATGGATATGGAGGAGACAGTGGTGGTAAGGATCGAAAGACGAGCTCTTCAGTGGTATGGCCATGTCAGGAGAATGGAGGATGATAGGTGGCCCAAAACTCTTTTGGAATGGTCACCTTCTGGTAGAAGGAAACGGGGCAGGCCAAGAACAACTTGGAGAGGAGAGATCCATAGATTGATGAACGACCGAGGTCTGGAGGAGGATGAATGGCGTGATCGCCAAGAATGGCGAATGGGAATACAGGGTAACCGCTGAAAAGTGGAGAGACCCTCAAAAGTAAAAGTACAAGTAAGTCATTTAATGTGAGGAACGCACATTTATTTTGTGTTATATTTGTAAACATGCTGTTGAGAGTACTCTACTTTGAATAATTAGTTCAGCCAATTACATTATTTTTGCTAGGAGTAGAAGGAGCAAATGGAAATAAGTTACAAATTTGATTGTGTAAGAGGGTTTAACTCCTTAGTTTTATTGCACTAGGCTTAAAAATTGTTTAAATTTTAATTCATTCGTCCACTTAATATGTAGTCTTTAAGACGACATTTAAGATAATATTTTCGTGCCTTTTTTAAACAATAAAATATTATCTGATTTGCAGTATAGTTGTGAAGTTTTAAATTTGTTTTTCTCGAAACCTTATTTATGACTTAAATCCATTTAAACGAACACCATCGAACTATCCTAACAGTGACTTTGCCGCACCATAAACGTGTCTCTTCAATAACATTAGGATTGTCTTTACCATAATAGTGACAATTGTGCCGATTAACACGTCCGTTCACATGGAAAACAGCTTCATCAGAAAAGTGCAATTTTCTTTACCAATGTTCGTTGTTGCTGTTTCCCTTACAACAAATTCAGAAAATTCCATCCTTCTGTCAGGGTCGTTTTCATTAAGTACGTGGACACGAATCGGTTTGAACGGGTGGTACTTCTCACGCTTCAAACACGACACACACTCGATTGACTGATATGAAGCTCACTTGCAGCTTGGCGGATTGACTTTTTGTGGGCTAGCGTCGAACGCCTCCACAATTATCTTCGTTGTTTCTGCATCCGTGCTAATGCGACTCCTTCCAGGAGGTTTGATTTTCTGCATCCTTCCCGTTTCCAGCAGTCGTTTTCTCCACTTCCCCACAGTCGACGGCGATGCTACGTTAAACTCACGTCTTTCCCGTCTTGCGGCCTCACGACCATTAGCATACGTTATTGCCCATGCAGCAATTTTAATTTGCTGTTGCATATTCAACGCCATTTAGACTAATGACGTAAGTTCTATACTGTATTGTTTTATTCCATTATTGCAATTTGAATAATTGCCTTTCCAAAGGTAATTTCATATTTCCTGTAATGGTAATATTTTCATCACACAATGCGATCAAACGTATAGCCATATTTATGATTCACCCCGTCGCTCTTATTTTAAGCATGCCATTGGCTACTCGCGAGCGAACTAACTTGACACCTAAACTAAACAACAAAAGTTTCAAAAAAACGGAGAAACAAAAGTAAAAGCAAAGGTGAAAAAGTAACAAAAAGAATTGTCGTTACTCACAAAAATAGTAAATCTCAAAGTGTACCCATGCAGGCTGATGTGAGGTATCCCACTGTAGTATCGGAGGTTGAGACTTCTAATAAATTTTCAGCACTCGTTGACATGGAGGCATCAACCTCCGGAACTTCCTCCCAAGTGGTTCTACCTGCTACTGCTGGCCTTTCAACTGACACTACTAGTACTGCACCTTCCCAAACTATTGGCTTTGTGGGACAGAGATCCACACCAATCACTGTCACTGGTAAAGGGCATCTTTTCCGCATGAACAAAGAGATCACAGGACTTATTAGTGGACAACTCAAAGTAGTCAATACACCGGAAGGTTTGCGTTATTACGGAACTACAGTGGAGGACGTTTTGATCCTGAGACAGCATTTTAATTCCATACACAGGGAATACTCTACTCAGCCGACCAAGAAGAAAACTCCATTGAAGGTAGTACTTAAGCGCCTAGCTGCAGATACTCCCATTGTCGAAATTGAAGAGGAAATCAAGTTCTTAGGATTTCCTCTAAAAAGCATCAAGCAAATTATTGCTAAAAGAGAAAACTTAAATAAACCATTAGCTATTTACATTTTGGATCTTGAGCGGACAGCTGAGGCTCACCAAATTTTCAATCTGAAGCGGGTCGTTTATTGTGTTGTATTAATCGAACCATACAAACCAAGGTCTGGCTTTAAGCAATGTTTTAGGTGCCAGTCCTTTAACCACACCTTTCCTGCATGCTGCCGGACGCCACGTTGCGTAATCTGTGCCGGGGCCCATGGACATAAGGACTGTACCATCAAGTCCTCTGCACAGAGATACTCAAATTTGCTAAAGTGTGCAAATTGCGGGGCGAATGCACACCCAGCATCCCATCGTGGCTGCCCTGTATTCCAGGCGGCGCTGGAAAATTATAACAGGGTAACCAAACCCAAACCAACTTTACCAAAATCAACCCAACTTAGGACTTTCGCTTCGGTGAAAGCCCATCCTAATGTTTCCTTTTCCCAAACCTTACAAATTGGCATCTCCTCTCAAACCAAAACGGTGAACAACAATGTTCAAGGCCAGGGCCAACAGTTGCCAGCAGTACAATTAGGTTAGCATGATGAGAAGTACCTCCAGGGTCTTCAGTCGATATTGGCTGAATTACCGACTCCCATGGAGAGATTTCTCTTCATTCATAAAATCTTTAACCTATTTAATATAGGTTAAAGTTAATGTGAACCACTAAATAAATTGTACGAGATATTCGCATGGAATATGGTGACAAGTTGCACTAAATCAGGGCGACTTGATGTCACAATACTATGTGGATGTATCCACAATTTATCATCCCGATGCATAGACTCAAAAAAGAAAACAATCTTATTACCATTAGGCTAGGATTAAATGAACCACAACTCTATATCGATAGCCACGAAGGAATTTGAATGCAAAGATTGCCCAGTGGGTAACAGTATGCAGAGCATTTGGACGGTGCCAAGTCACCGTCACTAATCAGTCAGTCAGTCGACCATATCATTCCTTGATAATGGCATGTGGGATCATGCCGAAACGTCGGAATCAGTGGCCAGAGGCCATTACGGAAAACCCAAGTATAATTTCTTAATTATATATATATATATATATATATAATATATATATATATATATATATATACCGGCGCGGCCACGAAACTACGAGTTCGATAGTGCAAGTGGTATAAGCTCTCAATATATCCCTATTCTAATGATTTCCATCATCCCTGTATAATCTACTTCACTCAAATCATGTTTGTTATTCTCCCACCTCATTATTTGTCTTCCACCTGTACGTTTTTCCTCTTGTTTTGCTATAAGAAACCTCCATGTTCCTCTTTTATTTCCCATTCGTGCCACATGTCCTGCTCATCGCAGTCTACGAGACTTAATTGTTCTTATTATATCTCGTTTCCTATAACGTTCATATAGCTCACTGTTCTGAATTATTTTCTATTCGCCTGTCTGTTCATCTCTCTTTGGTCCAAATTTTTTATTATGAACTTTATTCTCAAACACTCGTCATATTTTTCCCTCTCTTAAACCAAGAGTCCACGTTTCGCATCCATATAATAGAATTGAGAGAATAACATTTTTATATATTTTCAATTTTTCTAGTAGATTAAGAGACGTTTGGACGACAAAATTCCCTGTAATGCCTTATAACATGCATATTGAGAATTGAGCCTATGTTTAATTTCTTTCTGCGTCTCATTTCTATTTGTAATTATTGCTTCTACATCCTATTTGTAATTATTGTTTCTACAGTAGCTTTTTTGAATTCATCCACTTCTTCAAAATTTCCCTCATATGTCATTATCGTCCATTCCATTATACAGGGTGTATAAAAAAGGAAGGCGAAAACTTACATGGTAGAAAGTACACGATAATAGAAGCAACAATGTCCCAGTAAACATGGGTCAGCAAACGAGCCGTTTGCGAGATAATTACGAATGTATGATTAAAAGCCGTCACTGACTTCATTGTAAACATCGTCCTAGTTAGTACAAATTAATTTGAATTTAGATTATACTATTAATTTTTCATCTGAATTAGTTCACATTTCACAGTTCACTTCACTTATGGGTTACCTATTAAAGGAGGTGTTCGAAGTGTCTTCCTTGCATCTGGATGCAATACAGTGCTCGTCTCTGCAAAGAATGCCGAATTCTTTCGAAAACCCCTGGATCATTTCTGAATTCTTGACAAGCATGTACAACTCTCTTCTCCAGTTCTTCAACCGTGTTAACGGGTGTGCTATACACATCGCTTTTGAGGTCACCCAGACACAAAAATCCAAAGGATTTAGATCAGGTGATCTTGGAGGCCAAGGTACAGATCCTCCTCGACCTATTCATCTTTGGCCTAATCTGCGCGTTAGATGCCGTCTCACAGCAGCAGCAAATGTGCCGGAGCTCCATCATGCTTGTACCACAAACTCCGACGTTGTTTAAGGGGAACACCTCAAGCAATCCTGGAAGATGACGCCGCAGTAACGTAAGGTACCTCCGTCCATTAAGTTTTTGTGGATGAATGTGTGGCCCAATGAGATGATCATCTAGTACCCCTAACCACACATTCAGTGAGAAACGGTGCTGATGTGGTGACTCATGAACAGCATGTGGGTTTATTTCACACCAAAAATGTGTATTATGATAATTAAAAACAACATCGCGTATGAATTCTGCTTCGGGTGTAAATAAAACGTTACATGCGAAACGAGGGTTGACTACAGTCTATTGTTGCATCCACTGACAAAACATCACTCTAGGAACAATGTCCGCATCATTGAGACATTGAACTCGTTGGAGGTGGTAAGGGTACAGTAAATTGCGCTGTAAAATTCTCTATACACTACTGTGGCTTAGTACAGGCACTTGTGTGGCAATTCTTCTCGTCGAGGTTCCTGGAGAGAGCTGTACTTCTTCCAACACCATGTCCTCAACCTCAGGCGTAATGCGAGCAGGCTTACCTACTACTCTGCCATGAGTAAACCCCCCATTTTCTCTCAGGCGCTGATGGACCCTTGTAAATGTACGGCTTTCGGGGTGTCTTCGATCAAGATATGTTTCTTAGTACAAGCGTGCAGCCTCCCGTGCATTGCCATTAGCCCTACCGTACATGAAATGCATATCCGCATACTTTTCGTTACTGTAAGGTTCCACTGTAGCTACAACACAGCACAAGTGGTGGCACTCCTCAGACGAGATTAATATATTTTGAGACTGTGTACTGTATCCGTCCTGTAGGTTCTGCGTGTATGGTTTGATTACAACTCCACCTCTCGGCAATGTTTAGTTTTGTAAACAAAGAAAATAGGACGGTTTCAAGTGCGCAAGGAGTAAACCGTACGATGTTACAAACAATGACGTCAGTGTCGGCTTGTAACCATACATTCGTAATTATCTCGCAAACGGCTCGTTGCGGACCCATATTTACTGTGACATTGTTGCTTCTATTATCGTGTACTTTCTACCATGTAAGTTTGCGCCATCTATTTTGATACACCTTGTATAATGTATTTATTTATGTGAGCGTATGTATATATATATATATATATATTAATTTGATTCTGAAATAATCATTTGTCGGCTACGGTGGTCTTAGTGGTTAATTTACTTGCCTTTAGTTTCTAGGATTGCGTGTTCAATTCCGGGTAGGGCCTTAGGATGTTTAGGATTTGAAAATTGAAGATATAAGTCCTTCGACAGATACTTAATGCCGTGGGTCGAGAGGCTGCACATATTCAGACTAGTAAAATAACATTAAACCTGAAAAATGAATTCGAATATTGAGAAAGCCCACATGTTTCAAAAACGAAATTTTGTAGGAGAGACAAACACCATTCCAGTTCTTAAATGTATGCTGAAATTAAAGGTAGTAGTCATATTTTTAGTTAAAATGAATGTAGGAGGAAGAATGCCAATGCATTATCGACAATATTGAACAGTTATATTGAGATGAAGTTGAAATTTATTCAGTGGACATGTGGGCTTTCTCAATATTTTGTAATAAACAAGCAAATTAATTACTTAACTCATATTTTATTGATGAGGTAAACAAAACTCAAACAAATTGTGCATGCTTTCCTTTCTCTCTCTCATCAATGTTTATTCTTTGACACATGTTCGCCAATTGTAGATGTCATCATAGAAGTTCTGGATGAATCTTCTTCTGGTAGGAATGGTAGAAATCGGTTTATGTCATCCTGTTTCTTCTCATTAATAGGCACAATATCTTTATAAGCCTGACTTATAGGGCTTGGTGGAATTACAGATGATTCAGCCTGCTGGTAAGTGTGCTCTATTGCTCCCTCAAAGAATGACCTAGCTTTAACAACACCAATAGATTCATGAGAATAGCTGAACTGCATGAATTGTGTTACTTTAAAGCGGTGTTTGTTATTCCTATGTGTAGCCCTCCCTTGTGTATCAACAGAAATGACATTTTTTCGGTAGAACATTGGCCACCAATCCTTAAAATTTAGTACCTCTTGTGTTTTGGGTATTTTCACTTCAAACTTCACCTTCGTGCTCGACTCTATTATTAATTCTGCACATTCTTTCAGCAAGTATATCCTATCCACCTTCCTAATTTTCGTTTTTAGCATGCTAAAATCTCTTTCAGGAGGAAGTTGAGAATGACCTAAAATTTTGAGAAAGCCCATATATTTCGTACATGTGGGGTTTCTCTTCATTTTCATTGATGCAATGCCAGCATAACAACACAGAGAGTGCCGGAGCATGGTGGATTTCTCTATGTCATGATCGGACTATATGTCTAGAGTACGAAATCATGCGTAACTCAAATATCGTAAATAATGGACATGTGGGGTTTCTCAATATTCCCATTCAAATATGCCTCTATGTAAAATGTACCGATCATTTTCCAAGTAATATCTTGGTTGCCTACTAGATGTCTCACTGCACCAGTATGCTGACAACATGCCATTTATGATATCTGTAAGGAATTAAACTTCATGGCGGGACGTATCAGAAGGCTCTTGGCCTACCAGGGTGATGGCCTCTTATCCACATATGATAATCTTCGAGGTGAACGATCATCTGCGGTCTAGCGGTGAAATGTGGTCAGCTGGCGATTCCCCACTCGTTATAACTGGTTTTCTGAACTTGGAGCCGTTACTCATTATAGCTATCCATATTCCTACTCCACCGCTGTGGTCTCGAGGTAGCGCGCTACCTTGTCATGCAGCGGGCCCGGGGTCGATATGCGGTTGGGATAGGCTCCTGGCTGAGGTTTTTTTTCGGGGTTTTTCCTCGCCTGTAATACAAATGTCAGGAAGTTTAGGGCCAAAAGGTCCCCGAAAACCATCCGGCCATCATCATCATCCTTATCATTATTAGCACCATTCTTCACGGGTGTGGAAAGCACCTATTATTCCCTAGTAAAACTGCAATGTATACCATGAAAATGCCATGATTGCAGTGAAAGACCTGCCCTCGGGGCAGAATTACTGTGGATGGATGGATATTCCTAACGATTCTGGATATCGACCGGTTCTATATTGGCCGAATGTCCGACTCGAACTAGCGCATATCCCGTAGCTCTGCGCAAAGACATTATGCCTTAAATAGCTATAGAGCACGGAACCTCAAAGGAAATTAGCGTAACTAAATTAGCTTCGTCTACAAACAAAGCAGAGACTATAGCTAGATTGAAAGGGCCGTATAGTCAATAAGTAAGTATTATTCTGTCAATTTCCATTTCTTTATTTAGTTCTATTGGTTTATATTGTAATAAATCTGTGCTCTCGTAATATATGCGGACTAAAGCCTACTTCGTTTAGATAAGGATATAGCATTATTTAAAGGGAGGGGGCAACTTTACAGTGTACTCGGTATTCTGGATCGAGTGCCTGATATTCCAGTCAGCACGTTAGAAAAAATGTATGGAGCGATGGTGAGGCCAGAAATGCTCTATGGTAGTGCGATTTGGGGTTTTCAAAGAACGGAAGTACTAAATAAGGTATATACGCATTTTCTAAAATAAATAACACGACTTTTAATAAGACCGTTTCTAACTGTGGAATTTTATATGAATTTGGGTCATTCCAGAACGACATATACTGCAAAATTCGTGTACTCAAATACTGGTTGCGGGTAATCCAAAGTGAACAAACAATGCTCAGAGCAATTTCTTACGACCACCTAATTAGAAACATAGATGTGAAATGCTGTTGGGTGTGGGAAAAAGGGACTGAAAATCGCAAGATTGTGTGGAGAAAAATAAGGAGAAAGTATTAGATATAAACCAACAAAGTATTTTTCGCCGAATGTACGGGAAAACGCTCACTGGTTTTACAAAGAGACCTAAAACTTTTTGGGGGAAAAGAGTCTCATATACTCAACCTAGGATTTAAAGAGAGATCAGGGCATGCTTGGTTTAGACTAGGGGCATGGACATTTCTAAAAATTAGCGACGATCACGATATGCGAATATGTCCATTGTGCGGGAGCTTTGAAGTCGAGATACATATATTAGGAAAATGTAACCATTTAGAATATTGGAGGCGTCAGTTATTACCGGAAAGATTTCTAAATTCAAATCGTGAAAGATTGGCATGCTACGAGTTAATGATAAATCCAGAAAATTGGATAAACTTGGGTAAATTTCTGGACAAACGCGGAAATTAATAACAAGACTCATCATGAATAAATGCATGTTATGAAAATCCAATACCATTAATTCTTAATAATTATACATAACTTAATTAATGTATAATGTTATTGTATTATTATGTAATTGTAATATTATTGTTTTCTTTTTGTTTTTTCTTTCTACTATTACCAAATATTTATTTACTATAACGGACTGTCAACAGCACGTATGGCTTACTGCCCGTGCCACCAATATTTGTAAATAACATTGTATATATTTTACTTTTAGTCTAATAAAGTCCTATGGGGGGCTGAGGGTAATTGGGATTTCCGGATCCTTGATCAGGTCAGAAACCCTGATGGAACTGATATTTGAACCTCTGAGGTGAATTTCGGTGAAGTCCGGAGAGTCTAACGTAGCCAAATCCACTCTCCTCACCTCCAAGTTGGGGCCCCTCGGGACCTTCTTAAGATCTTTTAAGATTTTAAGATGCAAAAGAGAGAGTGGGGTGTGGAAAGAAACGGGAAGCTACCACACCTATATATCCCTAGTAAAGCTGCAAACATGGCATGATGAGTCTTTCCACGGTAAACGACTCCGGACGTAAATTATCACCCCATTCGGATATCCGGGAGGGGAATTCTGCGGAAGGAGACATGCAGTCAAAACAACAGAGAAAAGAAGGCTAAGGATTGGAGCTTGGAATGTGAGAACTCTTCTGCAAGCCGGGAAACTGGAAAATTTGAGGGAAGAAATGAGAAGAAACAAAGTGGATGTGAAGGAAATACCAGGGGTGAGGTGGGAGCAAAGTGGTGAATTAGTGAGTGATTCTAAAGGAAATCACGGTGTCGGTGTAGTATTAGGACCACGCGTGAAGGAAAAAGTGATATCAGTGTGTTATGTGGATAATCGGATGATAATGGCGAGGTTACAAGGAAAAAAAGTGGACTTGGTGATAGTGCAAATTTACATGCCCCGTTGTGCATTAGCAGATGAAGAAGTGGAGGAAAAATATGACAAGATAGAAGAGATTGTTGAGAGAGAGAGAAGAAGGGGGCATGTATTATCCTAATGGGTGACTGGAATGCTGTATTTGGAGAAGGACAGGTTGGAAGTACAGTTGGAAGATATGGGTTAGGAAAAGGAATGGAGAGGTGAAGCAGTAGTGAGTTTATGTAAAAGGAATTCAATGATAATTGGAAATACAATGTTTCAACAGCATAAAAGAAGAAGATACACATAGATAAGCCTAATGGACAACAAACGATACCTGATCGACTATATACTGATACAGGAAAGATTCCGAAATTGCTTGAAAAATGCGAAGACCCTACCAGGAGCAGATATCAGTTCAAACCATGTCTTACTAATAGGCGAAGTAGATATTTGCCTGAAGAAGATAAGAGGAAACAGGCAACAAAGAAGTTTGACTTGGAGAAACTCAAAACTGAAGAGGAAAGGAGAAAATTCCAACAAAATTTTCAGGAGAAAGCCTCTACCATGGAAATCTCATATGGTAATACCAAGGAACACTGGAGTCATTTGAAAACTTTTATACAGATAGCTGCAGAGGAAACAATAGGATGCAAAGAGAGCAAGAATATTAAGAAAAATTGGGTCTCAGAAAAAAATGTTAGAGAAATGGAAGAAAGAATAAGATGGAAAAAATAGCAATACATAAGAAGCCAAAAGAAACTAAACAACGAACTTAGAAGAGAAACTGACAAGAGAAGGGAAGAATGGATGAAGCAGAAATGTGAAGAACTAGAGAATCTTGAGAGGAAAGGAAAGTATGATTTAATGTACCAGGAAGTTAAAAGCTTGGACTATGGAAAGAAGAGCAGGAAAACTATGTGGCTGATTGAGGACGAAAATAATGAAGATAACAGACGAACAGGGAATTATGAATACATGAGAAAAAATATGTAGAAGAGCTATATGAGACAAGAAATTGTCCGGCTAACTTGGATACAGAAAATGAAGAAGACGTACCAGAAGATGAAAAAGATTTTCAATTCTGAAGGAAGAAGTTGAACTAGCAATTAAGGAATTGAAACATTGGAAAGCAACAGGGGTAGATGTAATGCCCATTGAATTGGGTAAATGCTTGGGTGAAGGAAAGAAGGAAATTCTGCATTTATGCAACAAGATATATAAAGAAGATGAATGACCCGAAGAATTGATTGAGACAGTGTTAATATCAATACCGAAGAAAAACAATGCAAAGGAACGATAAGAGTTCAGGACTATCAGCTTGATATCACACACTGCAAAGATTATCTTGCTAATACTGAATCGACGTTTACGTTCTACGATGGAAAGCGAATTGGAAGAAGGACACTTTGGCTTCAGGAAGGGAAAGGGTACAAGAGATGCAATTGGATTGATACGAACAATAGGTGAAAGATACACTGCTCAAAAAAATTATGGGGATATTGTAGAATAACCTATTAAGACTATGTTTTTTGGAATAGTATTAGATGCAATCAGTTTCTATTACTCCAAGATAATGTAAATAAGAGTTTGAAGTTGTTACGTAACCTCGTTACCACACCAGAGGGCAGTCTCTGTACTGTTGATGTGAAAGGGCGGTGTGGGAGTGAATGTTTTGTTGCTCTTTTTAAATCCAGTCCAGTTTTCAGTTAGTGAATGACTTGCCTTAGGGACAGTGATGCCTCGACAACGTGATTTACCTGAACCAATGGCTTGGAGGGCCATAGGAAGGATGGAAGCTGGACAGACACAACAAGAGGTGGCACAAGCCATTGGCGTGTCTCAAAGCGTGATTTCCAGACTTTGGAATCATTTTCAAAGAACATACTGTTCACAGAAGAGCCGGACAAGGTCTACCAAGGGCAACAACAGCAAGGGATGACCGTTACCTCTTGTTAACAGCCCGTCGGAATAGACAGCAGAATGCAACTCAACTGCGAAATACACTTCAAACAGCAACAGGACGCAGGGTGTCAACTCAAACTGTCCCTAATCGACTGCATGGAAGTGGTCTCTATGCCCGTGGGCCCATGGTGTGTGCCGGGTTAACTCCACAACACCCGTAGAGATCGCAGAAACTGGGCGGAGGAACATCGTGGGTGGAGGCATGCTGAATGGGGATCAGTTTTTTCTGATGAGTCGCGATTCAACGTGGAATGTGATAGTCGGCGTGTATTCATCTGGAGAGAAAAGGGACACGAAACAATCCAGCTTTTGTACGTGAAAGATCCCCATATGGTGGCGGTGGATTGATGGTGTGGGCAGGAGTCAGTAGTGGTGGACGTACGGACCTCTACGTCATCCAAGGAGGTACTTTGACTGCGGTAAGGTATAGAGATGAGTTCTCCGACCTTTTGTCGTGCCTTATCCTGGTGCCGTAGGTGATTATTTTCCTTTTATGGACGATAATGCACGACCCCACAGAGCTGGCTTGGTGGACGACATGCTGGAAGTGGAGGGTATCGAGCGTATGCAATGGCCAGCTTCCTCCCCGGACTTAAATCCGATTGAGCATGTGTGGGATGCATTAGGCAGGCGCATTGCAGGCAGACTAGCACCTCCCACAACTGTTCCAGAGCTGCACATTGCTCTTATGGAAGAGTGGCCACGTATCCCCCAAGAACTCATTGCTAACCTCATTCCATCAATGCCACACAGGTGTGAGGCAGTGCTGGCCGTTCGAGGAGACCATACACCATACTAAAGAAACATTTTCACCCATGTTAATGTTGCTTTGTTTGTTTGCCATATTCCTAATCAGGATCTCTTTGACATCTGGTGTGGTACAGAGGTTACGTAATGACTTCAAACTCTTGTTTACATTCTTTTGGAGTAATAGAAAGTGATTGCATCTAATACTGTTCCTAAAAACATAGTCTTAATAGGTTATTCTACAATATCCCCTAATTTTTTGAGCAGTGTATATAGAAAAGATAAAGAAGTTAATGCAGTATTTGTTGACCTGGAAAAGGCCTTTGCCAGAGTAAATTGGAATAAACTCCTGAGGATCTTGAAGGGAATTGGCGTGAACTGGAAGGAGAGAAGGCTCATAAGTAGTTTTTATATGAAACAGCGAATAAAACTGAAGATAGGAGAAGAAATGTCAGAGGGAAGAGAAATTGGAAGGGCGATAAGGCAAGGATGTCCTCTATCATGTACTCTTTTCAACATCTACCTGCAAGACGTAATGAAGAACTGCTTCAGAAATACGAGAGGCATAAGCACTGGAGGAAAAAGAATAAAGTGCATATGAATTGCTGATGATATGGCTTTGCTAGCAGAAGATGCAGTGACACTGAGGAACATACTGATGGAACTAAATGATAAGTGCGAGGATTATGGGATGAAGATAATTATAAATAAGACGAAAGCCATGATTATAGGAAAGAAACCAAGAAAAATAAATATGCGAGGATTAATGATGAGGCCTTTGAGCAAGTGGAGAGCTTCAAATACTTGGGTTGTACTATCATTAGTAGCATGAACTGCGGTCAAGAAGTAAAGCAGAGGATAGCAATGGTAAATGAAGCTTTCAAGAAGAAGAGAAGCATTTTCTGCGGACCTTTGGCAAAAGAATTATGGAAGAGGCTAGTAAAGTGCTTTGTGTGGAGTGTAGCATTGTATGGTGCAGAGACTTGGACATTACGACAGAATGAGGAAAAGCATCTGGAAGCTTTTGAGATGTGGATATAGAGAAGAATGGAACATATAAAGTAGACAGACAAAGTAAGAAATAACAATGTGCTAGACAGAGTGGGTGAAAGAAGAACAATGCTGGAACTCATAAAGAAGAGGAAAAGAAATTGGATTGGCCACTGGCTAAGAAGAAACTGCCTGCTGAAGGATGCTCTAGAAGGAATAGTCAACGGAAAGAAAGTTAGAGACAGAAAATACATCAGTTAATAGACAATATTAAAATAAATGGCTTGTATACAGATACAAAAAGAAAAGCTGAGTTAAGCAAAGAGTGGAGAAAGCTGAGTTTGCAGTGAAAGACCTGATCTTGAGCAGAACACTATGAATGAGATTATAGTCCTATTACTACTACTTTACTTTTCTGCCTCGGCAAATCATTTCCCTCCCTGCATTCCCATCTCTCTCTTGCACTCCTGTGTTGTCAATTCAAATTGTAACCTTACATTATTCAATATTCAAGAGTCGTCACACTAGGGAAAGTTTGGCAACATCCCTCCTCGATAAGTTACCGAGGCTGGTGTTTGATGTAATGGGAGGGGAGTGCGGTGAAATCGTGTGATGTCAGCGCTATAGTGGCACAGATCCGTTGGTCCGTGCATACTTACCAAACGCGTAGAATGCTAGAATTTTGCGACATATAGAGAATTAAGTTAATTTCATGGCATCCCCTTCGGTATATTGTATACAATATGGATTTAGTTTCGCAACAAATATAACTAACTCACTGGTACTATCTGTAGGTTCATGAACGAGCGGACATAAGCTCTCTATGAATCCCTATCATGAGCTAGTGTTTTGAATTCATCCACTGTATAATCTAGTTCCCTCAAATCATGGTTAATATTTTTCTCCAACCTCATCCGTGGCCTGCCTATTGGACGATTCCCCTCTGATTTTTCTACAAGGAGTTTCCATGCCTCTCTTTCATCCCCCATTTGTGCCACATTTCCTGCACGTCGCCGTCTGCGAAACTTAACTCTACTTATTATATCTGATTTCCCATAAAGATCATCTAGTTCACTGTTATCAAATTTTCTCCATTCGCCTGCCTGTTATTCTCTCTTTGGGTAAAATATTTTCCTTAGTGTAATATTCTCTCCTCCCATATAACATGACTGGGAGAATAATATTTTTTAAATATATTTTCAGTTTTATGTTCTTTGAGAGAATTTGGGACAATGAGAGTTCCTGTAATGCATGCATTTACAGAATATAGCCTATTTCTAATGTCTTTATGCGCCTCATTCTTGTGCCTAGCTATAAGTAATTGAATTCAGCCACTTCTTAAAAATTTCTCACACTTGTAATTAATTTACATGATGTAATACATTAGATGTTATATGCGCAGCCATGTATCTAGTTTTATTGATGTTTAATTTCAGTCACAATTTCTTAGTGTTAATCAAAAGTTCGCAACAAATATGATGAAACTTATTTGATAAAAATAATTTTTAGGAAGGTATTTGGAAAAATAAATCAGTAGGTGTGTATATACTTTGAGCGTTGTGTTTTTTATTTACTTACAGAAATAAAATACAATTAAATTCTCCACACCTTCTAAATTCCAGAGGAAAAACATCCAGTAGGAAGAATATATTTCTGATTCTAGATAACTAAGTATTTTGACTACTTAAGGACATGGACTACCTCCCCGATGAGTGATAAAATTCATCGTCGAGATTACCTTCGAAACAATATGACATTCACATTTAACGCATACATGTTTACTGGATAAGGTAACAATGGGTAACAATGAAAATGTTCCTCTGCATATTTTAAGTGTTTCTGACACAGGTTTTTGAGCTGTTTTTAAATATGTAATTATTTTTCTACAAATGTCGACGGTTCGATAGTAGTCACTATTTTTTTTTCGTTAATTTTTTTAAATTATAAGTATGTGATTGGTTAATATTATTTTTGTCCAAATGTTAACGGTTATTGCATCCATGTATCCATTTTTCCTTTGTTTATGGAACAACCGAGCAACTGGCCAACACTACATCCAACAATTGTGACCTTCAAGAAACGAACTTGTTCCAGGAGAAAATAATGTTCTACATGAATCTCTTATTGACAGGAAAAATGTCTTACTACCACCTCTCCACATTTAAATGGGGACTAGAAAAAAGTATGTTAAAACTATGGTTAAATCGCCAGATGCTTTGCAACATATTCGCTCTATTTTCCCACGTTTGTCTAATGCAAAAGTTTTTGCTGGAGATTTTACAGGACCTCTAATAAGGCAGATACTGGAGTCAGCAGATTTAGAACAAAATATGGCACCAGTTCAAAGAAGTGCATGGCAAGCATTTCGTATTGTTGTGCATGGCTTCCTTGGAAACAAGAAGAGTCCCAATTACTTACCGAGAGTTGATTGTGAAATTGCTGTGTACATATCGTACATTAGGTTGCAGAATGTTGACTAAATTTCATTACCTGCACTCACATTTGGATTTCTTTAGACCAAATTAGGGCCATGTGAGTGATCAACATGGAGAACGATTCAATCAGGATCTCAAAAACATGGAAACAAGATATCAGGGCAGGTGGGATATAAACATGATGGGGGACTACGTTTGGAGTTTGATGAGGGACAGTTCACAGCAACACATTTTTCTGTTAATTCCCACCTTTTCAAATAGATTAAGTTTTCATAGAACTGAGCTTTTTGAACTCATGGTGCCTGAATTATATAAGAACCATGAGGGGAACAAAAAGTTTCCCAAAATTTGTTATCCAGTGTTATGTGATGTATATGAGTCTTTTGAATGTTGTAGTACACTTATTGGGGATTGAACTCAGGAACAAATAAAAAATCAAGAATTTCAATATCACATTAACACCGATGTAGCCTGGGTATTTTACTAATAACTAATAAAAGAAATCAATACTCCAGATAGTAAAAAATCTGGAATTTATCAAATTAGTTGCAAAGACTGCAATGAAATATTTATAGGAAAAACAAAACGGAATTTAGACACTCACAAAATAATACTTCGGAAATATTAAAAATGGTGAATTGAAAAATCAGCAATAGAAGCTGATGGTTTAGTGGAGAATTATAATATTGAAAAATGGACCTACAATTTTGAAACATGTGGCTAAACCCTTGGTTTTGACACTTTGGGAAAATATGTACACTTAGCAACAAAAAGAATGAGCTGCTTCAGAAAGTAGAGTCCCCGTTATGGCCCACTGCGCATGCTCGAAAAGCTAAAGCTGTGGTTCACGAGATAACGCATTGTTCATTTTTTTTAATACGCTGTATTAGGTTTTAATCTTCTTAAATAGTTAAACAACAGTGAATGAGACATGTTTATAGATATTTACGAGTGTTCGAAAAATTCAATAGCCTATTACTCAAATTGCGACATTTCAAATGAAGTTTAACTCTCGTTCACGCAAGACAAGTCGGATTAGGCAACTAATATTATCCGACGTTTGAGAAGCGTAAATCGTTAATCCAATTACAAACAGCTAAAATATATATGAGAGCAAGGGTTCGAATCCCTCGACAATGTTTTCTTTTATTAATTTGTATTTTTGTAAAATACATCCTATAATATTTAATTTCTGCCACGTTATCTACATCTACTTTACACTATATTAAATAATATGTTTGCCTTCATAAACTCTATAATACTATTTAGCTACTGGTATAAATTTGTGTGTGCAGTACCACGGTTCAATAATAATGCTCCAAATTTATGTAATAAGAGATAATATAGCTTCATATATGTGTGTGTTTATTTATTTATTTATTACATATTTGCGAGGAAAGAGTTCACCCTTCAATTAAAATATTTAGTCTATATATGTCAGATCCAGCGTAATATTAGCCCATAGATCCATCCATAGCAATTCTGCCCAAAGGCAGGTCCTTCTCTGCAATCATAGCATTTTCATGCTATGCTTGCAGCTTTACTAGGGAATTGTAGGCGTGGTAGCTTCCCGTTGCTTTCCACACCGGTGAAGGATGATGACCATATGATTTCGGGGACCGATTGGGTCTTAAAGTTTTTCTGACATTTCTCTTACAGGTGAGGAAAAACCCCAGTAAAAACCTCACCCAGAAGAACTGCCCCGATCGGGGATCGAACCTGGGCCCGCTGCGTAACAGGGCAGCACGCTACCTCGAGACTACAGCGGTGGACTAGCCTAGCCCATAGATAATGGATAATAATAATAATAATAATAATAATAATAATAATAATAATAATAATAATAATAATAATAATAATAATAATAATAATAATAATATAATAATAATAATAATAATAATAATAATAATAATAATAATAAGAAGAATAAGAATAATGAGAATAAGAATAAGAATAAGAATAATTAATAATAATAAGAATAAGAATAATTAATAATAATAAGAATAAGAATAATTAATAATAATAATAATAATAATAATAATAATAATAATAATAATGGGATGTATGAAGGGATGTGAAGAATGTAATTACCTGAGGATCAAAATTCATTCAAAATGTACCCAGGAAAATGACATAGAATATAGAATACAGAAAGGCAGATCAGTATTAATAATGTTAAACAGAGTTTTGTGCGATAAGAACATAAGAATAGATACCAAATTACAAATTTATAAATCAATAATTCGAAGCACGCTGACATACGGTGCAGAAACTTGGCAGTTGAATAAAAATTTGAGTTTACAGCTTATGTCTAATGGAATGGATTGTTTTAGACGCTCAACTTGACATTCTAAATTGGAGAAAGAAAAATCAAAAATACAACCATCAGACAACAAATGAAAGTCCAAAATCCAATATTAGATTTTGTGAGATAGACAGTTAGAATGGTATGGTCATATACATAGAACGCCAGAGTAAAGATTGCACAGACAAGCTTTGGAATGGATTCCATCTGGGAAAGGAAAGATAGATCGACCTTGATTTAAATAGATGGATGATGTCAAAAGAGGTATGATGGAGCTGATTCTGGAAGAATTGGAATGAAGACGATAAAATTTTAAGAAGGTTTGAGCTCAGGAATATGTTTTAGTACATTGTAAACCTGTTTATAAATAAATAATAATAATACTTAGAAATAGTTGGTACGTTTTTTCTTTAAAAATGGACAGGCAGAATAAAATAGAAAGCATTTTAACAGATAAAAAAATTAACCTCATTGGGAATCAAATCTGTGACATCTTGCATATGAATTAAGCCACTAAGCACTGAGCTAACCGTCCGCTGGCTAATTGTTCTTGAAAGAATGTACTTCAAAGGAAGAAGGGAAACCTATTTTAGCTCTACTGTGCATTAGTTTACTCGTGTGAATCGTGCGTTAGAACTTAAAATATTTGAGATCATGAGCCGGCCCATTCTTTTTGTTGCTAAGTGTACATTCTGAAGAAAAAATTTAGATCCATGAATTTTGAAATTCCCGACCAGCAGATTTGATCTAGGAGTTAATGAAATCAACACCAGACAGCAAATTTGAAGATGACGATGTAGACCGAAATTGAACAGTTGTGAAGATGGCTGAAGATGAAAGGTATATCTCTTGAAACTGCAGTAGTATTCTTGAAGATCACGGAATTTATGAGGTGAGATTTCACGTCCCGCTATTCATTAATTATTATTAGGAAGACTAGTTACAAGCAATGATGTTTTCTCGAGTCCACAACAGTAGATATGTATTTTACTGTACTTGTTCTAATAGGCTTATCCAGTCTTCTATATTTAGAACATAGGTTCCTTCAGGAGCTATCTCGTTAGAGCAAAAGTATGTAAATGAACTAATCACCGTATATCCCTTGGATATTACAATGAAATTTTGAGTTAAGGTTAGTCCACGTTTAAACCATTCAATGTAATTGTAAGGAAATGACGATATACTGTTCCAGTATATTTTCACCTGAAAAAAAAAAAGTATCAGCGGCAGCAGATGGAAACGGACTATGTATTCAGTTTAACATGTGGTTACAAGTGACACGGTAAATCCTGGATGAGGTTTCTTTTCGGCGTTTTTCCTCATTTGTAAGACAAATGTCAGGAAGCTTAGGGGCCAATGGTCCCTGAAAATCATACGGCCATTATCATCATCATCCGTATCATTATCATCATCATCCTTCACCGGTGTAAAAAGCAACGGGAACCTACCACACCTATAATTCCCTAGTAAAGCTGCAAAGCGTAGCATGAAAATGCTATGATTGCAGTGAAAGACCTTCCCTCGGGCAGAATATATATATATATATATATATATATATATATATATATTTAGTTAGTAGAAAGATCCTTAAGCATGCATAAAAAGGCCTCTAAACAAACTTTACCGAATTTTCCCGTCCTAGTACTACCGATACCTTGGTTTGCTAGATGTCACTATGTGGCGGAACGCTGACCACGGGCCACTCCAATGACATCTATAGTGTAACTAAAATAGTATTGATCAATTGCTTCCCTGTAGGAAGAGAGCGCCTAAATCTCGTTGAGGGAAACAAGGGCTTTCAAGATACAATAAGTAATAGATAAACTCTGTAGAGTTATATAATTACCTTTCCTTTGAGTTGATTGACAATGGTACGCCAGGCATCTTCATCAATAGTAATTGAACACTCATTGATACCATAAAAAACCTCGATTGTCAAGTCTCCGTCATTTGAGTTCTCAGAAGAACGACGCTGTCTTGGCAAATTCTAGAATTAAACAAATAATTCTCTATATATTTTTACCAGCCCTGCTACAAGTATATTTAGTGTTGCACCCCTTATTGGCTGAATGTACAAAATCCTTCACAGCCACTCACTTTATGGATTATGAACTTGTAGATTCAATGCCGCATTCTCTAATATTCTCATTTGGCCTCTAACTAACTCACTGGCTCTATCGAATCCGTAGGTTTATGGCCGCGCGGACATAACATCTCCATTCTTCTCTATCCTGAGCTAATGTTTTCCAATAATCCCCGTATAATTATTAATCTCCCTCAAATCATGGTTAATGTTATTCTTCCATCTCATTTGGGGTGCTTTCCATGTGTTTTATTATAGTTTAGTATTTCCCCGCTAATAATACATCATCAGCATAAGCTAACAGTGTGTTAAAACCATCAAGTTTCAACCCCTTTTTATTGTCAGAAGATTTGATGGCAAGCTCTAGTACAAAATTGAATAGTAGAGGAGATATTGTATTTTCTTGTTTTAAACCATTGTGAACTACAAAAGTATCTGAAAACTGTTTGCTACATGCATCCTGCTTTTTGTTCCATTTAAACATATTCGAACAAGCTTAACGTTTTTTTAGGAATACAGAATTCTAACAGAAAACTATACAACTCTTAATTTAATTGTATGCCCTTCTAGAGAAGAATACACCATAGAAAAATTAATAGTAATTTAAAAGTAAACATTCCTACTTATTTAGATGTCAATTATTTTATAGCAAAAAAGTGAAAATGCTCAATAGAAATTACAATTTATAGAATAATTTAAATTAAAATGATTTATTACATTTTGAAAGCCAATACATCTTGGTCCAATGTACGTCTATAAAAAAATATTGGATCAATTACTGATGATAAAGATACAAAATCCCCACCCCCCTTTTCACAAAGTAATAATTTTTTTCTTCAACAAATTCCATGTGATTTTTATGATTTGAAGACAAGAACATAACAGAAGAAATTGTCGCTTTGTTTTTTTCTATAGATCTTACTTTAGAGCCAAGGGTAGAAAAACCGGCAACCGGGAAGTCTCGTTTTGGATACCAGGTGGCATTTTTTAAACATATTTTTGTTATTTAAACTGTCGTATACTTAAAACAATAAAATTGTTATAATTTTATAGCAGTTTATGCCGGACCTGTACCAAAAATAACGGCACTTGGAAACTGATTTTATTATCATAAATAACAAAATAAAGAAAAAAACAATCGCTAAAATAAATATAAAATAATACAAGAGCAAATCCGCTCAGTTATTTCTAAACTAATCAAACTTAAGTTGAATAACGTAATATAATCATGTTAGGATGACTTTCGATGTCGATACTTATACAGAATTTCTGGATATGTGGTGGTAAGGCAGTGGCCATGAAGCAAAGTATTTGACTTGAAAACCTACTGCACCGTTGTGAACCAGACAAGACCAAAAGAAATATAGTCGCACCCAAAACTATACCCTTATCCCCCTCAACAGTAATAATAATAATAGAATAAATGCGCACAAGTTGTACAGAAAATATATATTACATAAGTTTTGTCATTAATTTGATTCACATAGTTTGTTATTTGCAGAATTCTACCAGGGATATC
Source organism: Diploptera punctata (assembly GCA_030220185.1). Lineage (NCBI taxonomy): Eukaryota > Metazoa > Arthropoda > Insecta > Blattodea > Blaberidae > Diploptera > Diploptera punctata. Next base: position 265,348 of record JASPKZ010006845.1, on the reverse strand, counting down.
CCTCGTTTTGTGCAGGTGGTTACATGGTAACGGTCGCATGGTTTCTCGCACAGTTCACACACACAGTTGTTCCCGGAATCGTGGAAACACTTGGTCTTGCATATCTTGTGGTGGTATCCATGCACTATAGAGTTCACCAGGTGTCGGAGTTCTTGATTAGTGTTGGTCCAGGAACTGTTTGTCATGGATTCTGTTGTATAAAAGTCCAGCCATATCTCTTGCCTCCTCTTCTCCCTTTCCTTAAGTAGTTTGAGCTGTCTGTGGATGGTAGCCTCATACGCAGTTCTCTGTGAAGAAGGGTTCCTTGGCGAGTTCATATGCTAACCTCGACTGTGTGTATTTTGAGACACCTAGGGCGGCTTTCAAGAATCGTGATTTGACTGCTTCCAAAGTTATTAGATCTCTTAGACTCAGTTTCTCCCAAATGAGGTCTATTCCATAGGTTGCAATTGGAACTATTTTTGCGTTGAACAAGGCCATGGCCGTTTTTAGTGACAGTCTGGATATTGCTTTAATGTCAAACATGGCTTTTGTGTCAGCTGCTGCACGGGATTTTATGTGTATTCTAAATGACCTGGCAGTGGTTTGCAGCGTCAGTCCCAGATATTTGAAGCTGTTAACTGTCACGAGAGGTTCTATTCGTAGGTATATTCTGTCCTCCGCAGCTTCTCGACCTCCGTTGCGGAATGTCATCTGTACCATTTTCCCCGAGCTTATTTCCATTTTGTTTTCCTGTGCCCATTTTTCAAGTTGGTTGGTTGCTCTTTGCAGGTCTTGTATGGAGTTCGATCCGATGATCACGTCATCTGCATATATGTAGATTTTCTCTTCCTCCGTCTCCTGTCTAATCATTTGTACGACATCGTGTGTGGCGATATTGAAGAGTGGGGGACTCAGTGGATCCCCATGTAGTACCCCGTTGGTATGTGTTATTGTTTTCGATGCGGTTACGTCGTCTGCGATCCGGATGAAGTTGGCTATCAGCATGTTGTGTATCAACGCTGTGAGCTCATCATTTCTTTTCATTATTTCCAGCTTCGAGATTAGTATCCGTCTGTTTAATTTATCGAAAGCCTTCGTGTAGTCTACGAAGGTTACGTGGAATATCCCACGGGAATACCTTAGTGCGTCCTTTATATCACTGAGAAGGTTGTTGATGACGTGCAGTGTACTCCTGCCTTTTCAGAAACCGAATTGTTCTTATGGGATCTTGTGTTCTACTTCATTTGAGATCCCCTTTGTAATAAGACTTGTGAGTATTTTCAGTCCCGCACCGTAGCCGAGCGGTTAAGGTAGGAAGCCTTGGCGCAGAGCTACGGGACTTGCGCTGGTTCGAGTCTCCATGGGGGAAGAAATTTCCTCATGGTATTTCGGCCAGTATGGGACCGGTGCCCACCCAGCATCGTGAGGCAATTGGGTAGCTACAATCAGTAGCGGCTCCAGGTTGAGAAACCAGCTATAACGGCTGGGGGACTCGACATGCTAACCACATGTCACCCCTACACTGGCTGTTGATCATCTACCTCTGTGATTGACACATGTGGATGTGAAGGGCCAGCAGCCGGCTGGTAAAAGGGCAACCGCTGAAAAGTGGAAAGACCCTCAATCGGATCGAGTATTTTCAAAGTGCATTTTTCCAGGGCAATTCCTCTGTAGGAATTCGGATCCAGCTGGTCGTTAAATAGTATTTTGATCGTCGAGAGGCTCCATATTTCTGGTATGTTGCCCTTTTGTAGACATAGGTTTAAGATCTCTGTTATTGAGCAGTATGTTTGAGTCTTTGATATGTTCATTACATATTCCGCCTGGGCGTGGTGCCATTTTGTTTTTCAGAGACATTATTGTCTCGTGCACCTCTTCCGTCGTGAAAGGGTTCGCTTCTGCTAGGCATGTCTCCACTGTGATCGGTTCATATGCGGTGGTGGTTTTATCTATGTTGAGAATACTGCTGAAATGTTCTTCCCAAACTGTTATGTCCATTTTTCCACTTTTCTGAGCTTTCCATGCCCTCAATGCTATGTAAGGATCCTTTCTAGCTTCATCCACCATTTTGGTTGCTTCCTGTTCCATGTACAGGACATAACATTACTCCATGTCATATACCATCTTCACTTCTCGCAACTGGAATTCCCTACCACAAGAAATAAGGGGCTGCCGGACATTGGCATCTTTTAAAAGAAATCTAAATTTATATTTGCTCTAACCTCGACTTCATTATTACCCAGTGTAAGGTATATATATTAATTGATGTTTCTCGTATAATTTATCATATTTATATTATTATTATTATTATTATTATTATTATTATTATTATTATTATTATTATTATCGTATCATTATGTTTATTACCCTATAAAATGTTGTTTGTACATGAAATTTACATTGCTACATTTATTTTATCTTTAACTGTTTATAATTAGTATTGTGTATATCTATATTTGTCAAATATTTATTTGAATTTGTGCTGGTTGAGTGGAAGAGAGTTCTGTCCGTCCGTTCGTCTTCTTGTCTGTAGCCTGATATAACCGCCGTTATCATCTTCCTCTTCATGGCTCTCATTTTCATTGTCATTTCTATTTTTGTTATTATTCTCCTCTGGGGTGTTGCCTTGTTCCAAATCTCCAGTTAGGGTTTTTTGGTGTTCATCCTTCTGTCTTGTTTCATATCTTTGTACTTCATCTCTCACCATCTTTTTGAAGTTGTCCATTATGGATTGCATTTTATGAGTTAGATTTTAAAGAATTCTTTCTTCTAATTCCGCCTCTGAGTCTTCCTTTTGGACTGCGGGAGCCTCCTGTCGTTGATGTCCATTTAGATTTTCTTTTACGGGTTGTCCACACGACTGATCCCTTGTAGCCGGCGTATCCTTGTCGGATTGGCCATCAGATGTCACTAGGTGCTGGTGTTCATTTCCGAGTTGATTATATTTGTCAACAGATGGCGCCACTTGTCCCACAAAACTTGTGTCGCCTACCTGCTGGTCGCCTTCTCTCTGCACACTTTTAACCTCTTTTGCAGCATTCGCTGTAGTTTCTTTTTCTATAATCTTGCCTCCTAAAGCTATTTTCATTTCAACAAAACATGATGTTATGTCACTTACCGCTTTACGTATGTCTTCATTGTTTTCTTTCTTTATGTAACCACTAATGTCTGCTGTGCTTTCAATAGTTTTGAGAGCTCTTTTTATACGGTTTTCCAGTTCGTCCGCCATCTTAACTCCATTTCTTCTCAACAGTAATAATAAGTGTATATTAACATGAGAGCAGAAATAACAATAAAAAATATAGCTTTAAACAAACCAATAACTTAACGTAAAACATAGGGGGTTAAAAAAATTAAAGGAAGAATTACAATTTAACATTCAAATATAATTAGAATTGTTGGATTGTCCTAAATAATTAAGTACCGAAAACCCATTACCTCATACTTGTACTTACATTTGGATCACGATTTATATATTTATTTTTTTGCGAGTTTTACTTCGTAAATCTTTAGGTTTCTTGCATTCACCTTCATGAGCACCGCTTTTATTTTTATGAAGACCGCTTACACTTGAAGTAGAATGCTCAGAATAATAAGGAGAATCACAGAAATTAGCAGGACAATTAAATAACATCAATATAACCGTACCGCCAATATCACCAGAATCCCTGGTGATAAAGTTGTACTTGTTTTGGGATAATTTGATTTAGTTGGAGGCTCCGTGGAAGTGGTGGATGATATATTTACCTTAGAGTTGTTTTCGGTGCTATTTGATTTATTTTGCGGGTCTGGATCAGTGGTGGTAATGGTTTTTGCTGGCAGGCATAGAACTCCACTCAGCAGAAAGAAGCATATTAAGATGACTGCCTTCATAGCTGCAACATATATAATAAGTAATATAATATATTCCATCAAATAAAATGTATATTACATTTATTGTGTATTCAGTATTTTCATATAACATTTTCATTAATAAAAAAAACAAAAAGTCCTGAGGTTGTCCTACAAACTGTAACATCGAACTTTCCTGGTATAGTACAGCACCAAAAGTAAAAATGACTCTCTCTGTCTGTCTGTCTGTCTGTCTCTCTCTCTCTCTCTCCCCCCTCTCTCTCTCTCTCTGTATCTCTCTCCTATATATATATATATATATATATATACAGTCTTACTAATAAAAATATCTTATACAGGCTTTCATCAGTTGTTTAGTTATACAATGTATAAGCCTTATATAGATCATGTATAATTTCCTTACTAATAAACGTTGTACAGAAGCTACATAAAAATATAGGAACTATACACAATACGACACATATTCGTCATCATTATGATGTCAGAACATATTACGTGCAGTTTGTATCAGAAAGAAAACATCAACTAGTGATTAATGTGTAAGAAATGAGTATGGATAAGAATAAATTTCCTAATTGGGGTGGTACGGAAAAAATAAGTGTGTTTTAATTTATTTGCATTTTTCTTTAGACTATGTCAAATATATTGTAGAACTAGTTTCACAGATAATGTGCTGCCATCTAACGTCAAGAACTTCCAACAATTCTTGGAAACTAATAAAAGTTTTTCCCATTACTTATGAATTGTATGCAGTGTTTTAAGATGCATTAGAAAATATTTAAAATAGTAGGAAACGTTACTGACAACAGAATAACGCTTTAAGCGAAAAAAATCATCTGCAGGTCGATCGGGAATCGAACCTAGGACCTCACGGACTGTAGTCAGAAGCTCTAACCACAAGACTGTCAAGCTAATATATGTGGTATATTGCAATAATAGTACCTCTATAAGTAAATACATTTTTATATCGGTATGTGTATTATGTATTAAAGATGCAAGAAAGTTTTGTTAAAAATAATATTATGAAGCATTTAAACTACATTCAGGTTAAATCTTGTCTACAGCAATTATTGTAGAACATATTCATTTGTGAATCAATGTTCAATTTAAAAATATTATTAGGCCTAATCAAGAATGAGTGTAACAAAAAGGCATTTTATGATGCTTTATTTTTCCACCCAGAGCTTTATTAATATTATTTATGGCCTGTGCATCCACCAAACAGTCGTTAAAGTGTTGCATTTTGCGTTAAATTTAAGGAAACTTCATCAATATCATAAGAAAACAATCAGTTGATCTTGAAGTCTGCCATTTTGTCTAGTTATACAATCCTTAAACAAGGCTGGAAGCATGTATAACGATTCCCATGTAAATTTATACACCTGTTATACACTGAACAGCTAATACAGTGTTTATTAGTAAGAATTTTCAACTGAGATGTGTATAAGCCTTGTATAAAAGTTATATGTGGATTATTAGTAAGAGAGATAAAGTCCAGTAAGCAGGAATTACGAATTCCTCAGCGAGTCGAAGTTATGGTCCCATTTTGCTCGTTTCTGGAATATATATATATATAACTCTTTTTAATTGAAAAGTTGCTCCGAAAAGAGATGTAATTAACAAAAATTCGAATTTTCAGAGGATTAGTGATCTATCCACAGAGTAACACGGCATGGTGGATGTAAAACCTATCCTATCGTCCAGACTTGTTTAATTTATTTTTAAAAGTTGTCATTCAAGCGAATAGTGATCTATATGTAACAAAATTGCGGATGCAGTTAGTCAAGACATGAGTAGCAGTGCAGAAAAATAATTATTGCACATGTGCAAATTTATTCCACCACAGTTCTGTGACATCTATCAGAATTTTAGGGGAATTGAATGACAATAAAAAAGACACAAAGTATGTAACAAAATAAAATTAAATGAAAACAAATATTGAACACTGATTCAGTTAGAAATTTTTCTGATTGAATCAGTTTTCAATGTGTATTTTCTCTTTCTTGTTGTAACATTTTTAGTAAGATATGGGTTCATTTTTCCACTCTATGAATATAGATCACTTGTGCACTCATTCTGAATAAAATTGTTAATATCCAGTTAATAGCATGCTATTTTGCATTCGAATTGGTTTATATATTTCCAATGAGATGAGAGATCAAAATTTATATGATAAAACAAAAGCAATAGCGTTCTCTCTCTCCTCTCTCTCTCTCTCTCTCTCTCTCTCTCTCTCTCTCTCTCTCTCTCTCTTTCTTTCTCTCTCTCTCTTTTCTGCATTATTTATAGATTACGGGTTGGATCTGTTTTCGGGGTAACTATTCACTTGTAGAAAGTCAGTTCCTTAAGCCAATTTATGTTAACGTTTCGGACTGTTGTGAAAACAAACCATGCATAATCCTAAGTTATTACATAATGCATACCATTGTACAATTTGACACAAATGGAAATAATACCTACTTATTCATTTTTCAATACTTTCCGTAGCGACTGTTAGAACGATTTAAAAAAAAATGGTTTCAGGTAAACACCAACTTCTAATGGTCGGATTTCTTTGATTTTTTAAGAATATCTTTGTCATAACCTTTTATAATAATAATAATAATAATAATAATAATAATAATAGCTTTATTTTACCTGGCAGAGTTAAGGCCTTACTGCCTTTGTCTACCACTCAACCAGGTTTAAAAAAATACAAACAAAAAAAATAGTCTTAAATCTAAATTACAATATATATATAAACGTTTACAAGTTATGAATACAATACAATTAATATTTACAATGTAATTTGATTTACTCAAAATTTAACGAATTAAATATACATAATATGTACAAGATATATAAAAAACGAGGAAAAGATTAATGGCATAGTATAAAATTAAATAAATAGAGAAAAATTAATTATTAGACAACAGGTAACTGTATAAACGTGACTTAAAGGTACCAAGTGTGCGGCAACCCCTTAAAGTCCATATTTCACACCCATATAATACAACTGGAATAACACTTTATATTTTTTTCAGATTAACGTTTTTGGAAACTTGAGATTATAAGAATGCAAGTATTGCGTAATAGCTTGCAATTTCAGAATTGAGCCCATGTTTAATTATTTTTGCTCACCTCATTCCTGTTCGTAATTATTATTCCTAGATATTTGAATTCAGTCATTTGTTCAAAATTTCCCTCACTTGTCATTAACTGACCATTACCATTAGCCTATATAATTAATTTTCATATGCGATCATACGCTTATTTTTATTGATATTTACTTCCAGCCCTAATTTTTAGTGTTACTCAATAGAGTGTGCGTTTTGGCCCTTAGTACCTCCTCGCTATCGCATAATAACAATTATACCTAATCAGCATAACCTAACACCTTATTAATACCATTAAATTTTAGGCCTTCTCTATCCTCTAAACATTTGATGGCATGATCTAGTACAAAATTGAATAGTAGAGTAGATAGTCCGATACGTTGTGAATTTCAAAACATCGACGTGTAGGACACTTAAATTGGTAATTCTATGCCATCCTATCACTTACATACCTGCATAAATTTAAATGAAACACGGAAAAACACAAAAAACACACTTTATTTTTGCAGTATGAGAATAATTAGAGAAAGGAGAGAACAACGTTATGGACATATACAATTAAATAGAAATATGAAATTAGATAAGTTACGTTAATTTTCGCAGATGACGTAGCATTAGTGGCACCCTAAGAGGACAAATTACAATATTCAGTATATAATTTTAACAAAATAGCCATCAGATATAATATGAAAATCAGTACAGAGAAAACAAAAGTAATGGCTTTTAACCCTTTAATTCGTAATGTATCCTTTTGGATACATCAGTTGGTTTAATTAATTTAATATATAAAATAAATCAGAAGAAAACGAACAAAAATAAACCAGTTAAATGTATGTCTAATTATACAATATACCTAATAATAACAGTTATACAAGATTCAGTTTTCATTGCGGTCGGCCACATTCAAATAACTAACACAAGAAATTTGTCTTTTGCCAATTTGAGGGTTAAAGAAAAACACCCTGTACGTAGCAAAATGTGTATAGATTCAAATATACTTACCTTAGATATACATTAACATATCTGGATGAAGTAGACGTAACAAATATTATTATTATTATTATTACTACTATTATTATTATTATTATTATTATTATTATTAGTAGTATCTTCTTCTTCTTCCTTCCAAGTATTAGCCCAAGGCATGTTACGATCCTATAGAAAATTTTCCCTCCAGCGTTTCATAGGACGGCCCAGTGATCTTCGTCCTCTTGGTATATAATTATAAACAGCTTTGGGGATCCGATTTGAACTCATTCTTTCAAGATGGTGTTTCCAATTTAGTTGGTACTGTTTAATATATTCCAAAATTGGCGTAGTCTTCAATTCTTTTAAGATATCGGTGTTCCTTTTCCGATCCCATCTGGTGTAAACCGCTGTTCTGCGCATGAATCTCATTTCACAAGCCGTTATTCTGCTTTTATGTTGTTTTTTTAGTGTCCATGCTTCACTACCATAGGTCAACACTGGTCTAGCCAAAGTGTTATATAAACGTAATCAGGTGTTTTTTTGTACAAGGGATGGTTTCATAACTTGATTAATAATTCCTAAACTTTTATTATAACTAGTAACTTTTTCAGGGATATCCTTTTCATCCCAGATAGAGAGATAATATCCAAGATATTTAAATTGATTAGATCTCTCTAAAATTTTATTCTGGAGACTGATGTTACTTTATATGGGGTCCTTCCCGTGAAATGCCATAAATGAAATTATTTATTATTATTATTATTATTATTATTATTATTATTATTATTATTATTGAATCTCCAAATATTCTGAAACCCTATTTCGCCACAAGGGCATGTTAGGGTTGTAGCTTATTATATCAATATTATACTATGCATTGTAAAAACAGAAATATGATCTTATAGTTTTGAATGAGAGTTATGAATTACATAAATCATCTTAGAAAATACTACATATTGTTATGAATGTTTGTTATGAATTTCATAAAATGTTTATAATAATTTTGGTTCTTAAAATTCAATTTACACATTGAGGCAGAAGCCTCAGCATCATTTAAAAGCAAGTTTGACCAGAATCGTTGTCTTTCGAATACAGGACAATCAAATAAAATATGTTTTACAGATTGTATTTGATTCTTGATATTTACAATTATGATCACAATCTGGGTTAATATTAAATCTTCTAAAATAAATTCCAAATTTTCCATGACCAGTCATCAATTGTGTTAAAATGAAATTTGGAATAAAGTGTTTTACATTTAGCCTATGGTGTACTGTAGGAAAGAAGAGCTCTTTAGTCAAAGCACCATTTACTCTCCTTATCCAATGTCCATTCCAATCAGTGATGATGTAGTAAAAAAGTTTCTTTTTAAAGTAAGATATTGGACACTTTGAAAATGAATATTGAAGCTCAGAAAATGCTGCGGATTTGGCTAGTTGGTCAGCACGTTCATTTCTCACAGTTCCCTGGTGCCCTCGTATCCAAGACAGGCACAGGTGTTTCGTGTAATTTTTCATGTTATTTCTAATTTACTTAGTTTGGATGTAAATTAAATTTATCTGCGATCGATTGAAGAGCAGCCTGCGAGTCACTAAAAATTCGTGCACTACATTTATGTTGAAGACACAACTGTACTGCTTCTTTTATGGCATATCGTTCAGCTTGGAAAACATAACAGGTAGGGGAGAGCTCGAATAGTTTGAAGAAAACTTCATTGTCTTCACAATAAACTACATAAGCACATCCAACTTGTACTTGCTCTTCTCCTGCAGTAAATCTTGATCCGTCCGTGTAAATGGTATAGGCATGGGTGTTTCCACAGGATGTAATATTGTGAGGCAGGGTGTACAGCATCCATGAAAGACATAGCATAATCAATATCAAAAGTAAACTGTTGAAATATCTTTGTACGATTTATTTTAATATTGTTTAAGCCAGCAGAATAAAGTGCACTTAGATGTAGAGGAGGAATACCAGCAATGACAAGTGCTGCATCAGTGTAAATTGTACGATACGATTAACATATACGTAATGCAAATCCTCGTTGAATTTGGTACAATCCTTTTGAACATACTTTTTGCTCAAAACATCTTGATATGCAGCAGCACAGTATAATAACAATGGTTTAACAGCACCATTATACATAATTTTCAGTATCTCTGGATTTAAACCCCAAGTTGGCCTGCTTGCCATTGATAGACCTCTAAGGAATTGGCTATTTTTGGCAGATAGGTGTTTTAAATGAGGTCTGAATGTAAGTTTTGGATCTAAGATTACACCCAGATAATTTATACTATTGACAAATGAAATACCTTGGCCATTCATTTGTAAGCCTTGGTTCAATTCTATATTTCTCCTTCTTGTAGTGAGCATTGCTTGAGACTTTTGGGGGTTGAAATGTAGTTTATTTTCTACTCCCCAATGGAATAGAATATTTAGAGCCATATTGCCAATTTGAATAAGTGTCGGCGCATCAATCCTTCTGATAAGTAAGAGCGCATCATCTGCATAAGCAATAATCTTACAACCGTTCGGTAACTCTTGTTTTAGTAGCTCGTCATACAGAATATTCCATAATCCTGGGCTGCAGGGAGATCCCTGCGGGCATCCTCTAGATACATCAGTATTAAAAGATTCATCACATATAGTAATCTGTACTTTGCGATTTTGAAAATAATTTTGAATAAGTTTATACAGATTTTTGGGACATTTTTCTGCTTAAGTTGGTACAATATTTTGGGCCATCAGGCATGGTTAAAAGCCCCGGATACATCTAAAGAAATAACAACACCCAGCATTTTCCTTCGGAACGTTTCCTCCATCCAGTCTACCACATACCAAACAGCATCTTCAGTTGACGTCTGTGGTGTGAACCCACATTTCGCATTACTCAGTAAGTTATTGGAGTATAAATTATACATAATTCTATCTATAATTAGTTTTCTAGAATTTTTCCAAGAACAGGTATTAAACTAATTGGTCTAAAAGAATTTATATGACTTCCATTTCGTGAAGTTGTCTTGGGTATTATCTTAATTGCAGCTAACTTCCAACAATCAGGGAAGACTGCCTATCTCATGTAGTTACTATAAATTGTCACGAAAAATGTTGGGAGCATGGCGTGAATATGCTTAATTATATTGACACAAATAACATCTATACCTGGAGCTTTTTGATCAACTTGTCTTAAGATCATCCGTTCCACTTCTCTCTCGTTAAACTCTATATCGTCTTCAGTATTAGGTGGAGTAAGAACATTGTTCCTAATTTCTCGCTGCTTTATATTGTCTTCTGTATCATTAGGGAAGAAGTTTGCATGAAATTCTCGAGCAGATTCTAGAGGTGTTTTCGTGAAGCCCTGTTCAGTACCTGTAGTTTGAGTAATTGCGTTACAATTTACAGGTTTGTGGCAAAATGTATATATACTACATTTCCCTGTTGAAGGAACAGAATTATTTCCAGCTATTTTTCTTAGCCTCATATATTTCCCTTTTGTAGATATTCTTAGATTTCTTATATTCTACTTCATATATATTTCGAAGGGCATTACATTTGGATCTTTTAAATCTTCTCTGACATGCTAGACAGCGTTTTCTTAGTATTTCTAGTTTAGTTGACCACCAGTAGTTCTTAACGTCTTGTTTAGATAATTTAGGCAGATGTAAATCAGAAATATTTTGTACTGTATCAGTGAGATCTTCAACAGTTCTGTTAAGAGATTCCTATGTGTCTGCATTAGCTACACAATCAGAGAAATGAGAAAGTATTGACACAACAACTTTTTCAAAATGGTGTCATTTAACATTATTTATTTTGTATTTGCGTGTAAGATATAGGTGACGAGGAGGAGAATTGTTTTGTATGCTAGCAGTTAGCTTAATTTTAATTATTTTACGGTCAGAAAGAGTAGGAGTATCACTGACCAACTGATCAGCAGCGTACGGCAGTAATGAAGCATTACAAACACTGATGTCAAGGTGACATTGTGAGTTGTTTCGGCTGTGTGTTGGAACATTACTATTATTGAGAATAGTGAGATTGTGTGAGCAGCAGAAATCATAAAATTTTGATCCTCGTTCATCATTCACAGGGCTATGCCAAGCACTGTGTTTCGCATTTATATCACCAACTATTAACATAGGTTTTGTTCCCACTTCAGTACATAATTCATACAGTGCTGAAAGTGCATTTTCAATATTCATGTCTCTATCTAAATATAAATTACAGAGCCATGCATTTATATTGCCGAATTTCATAATGACTACTACGTAGTCCGAAGTGCAGTATTGTGTTAGTTTCAACATATTTACATTGTTATTGATAATTATTGCTAATCTTTTTGGCGTGTCCGTAAAATGCGAGTAGACAGTACCTGCTTAAAAACCAAGTACCTTATCTCCTATATTTGCTCATTAATTGCCGACACTAATTCTTCTTCAGGAAAATTAGCATCAATTTCATTAATTATGATTTTATGGTTGCGTTTTTGCGCGATAGTTACTACTAGATTCTCGTTACTTTGATTTGTTGTTTGTTGAAGAGACGAACATTCGGCTGCACTCCTTAATTCAACTAACACACGCTTATTTTTTATTTACTTTGTAGCGTTTACACGCACACTTAATTTGTTCTTAGTAGTTGCTTGCACTAATTTAAGTGTTTGTTCAGAATTCACAAAAGTTTCAGGACATTTTGGTGATACAGTAACCACATTTTTCGTATGTACTTTGTAAGAGATATTTTGTGTTGCATAAGCATAAGAATGTTCATTCACAGGGCTTACTACCACTTCTTTGTTTTGATCCATTATATTCTTCAATTGTACCAAGGCTTCTCTTACTATTTGTGCAGAATTCGCAACATTCTACTGCCATTTTTTGCTTGTTCTTTTGTCTATATTCATAACATTAGTTATGAAATTTAATTCATTTTCCGCGAAGCGAAAACGTCACATTCACTATCAGTCACTGCCATCTTGAGCGATAATTTTAATAAAACCATGAGAATAATGAAATTAGTAATGAAACCTTCCCTAGTCCAGAGAGATACCAGAGAACGATTGTACAAAACCTTAGCTTGCCACGGCAGTGAGGCATGGACTTTGAGGAAAGGAGAGGAGAACAGGATAACTTCTAGTGAAATGAGATTCATGAGGTATACAGCAGGATATACCAAATGGAATCAGAAACGAATGATGAAGAAACTACATTTACAACCGGCCATTGAATACATACATAGATACCTGCACAACTGGATGAATAATTTGCGACGAATGAGTTCAGATAGTTTCCGAGGCCGTGCTTCCTTATTGTCCAACAAGGAAGAGATATCTTGGGGCCGTCCAAGGAACCGCTGGATAAAAAATGCTCCATTGAGATCGTAACATGCCTATAGGCCTAAGACTTGGTTGGAGGAAGAAGAAGAAGAAGAATGTGAATAATTATCCGAGAGAAATATATATTGATTTTTCCCAAAAAAAAATGTTCGAAATGCCTTAAAATTAAGTGAGAAGTTGAATTCAAAGTAACCTAAAAACCACTATATTTATAATGTATGTATGTAATATATATACATATACATATACTAGAAGTCCCGGCCACGCGTTGCTGTGACTAATGTATACGTTAAAAATTTTAATTACGTTGCTGTCTTTCAGCCAGATTACTTAAAATTAATACACACGAAATGAGTAATATTGAAAATAATATAAACACTGAACACACTTAAATTATGAAATAATCAATATTTGTAATACAATTGAAATTCGCGGTTGCAACAAAAAGCACAGCCATCTGGATCTCTCTTTGTTAAATAATAAGCCAATTACCTTACACCGCCATCTGTTAGAATCGTATGGAACTCACAGATAATTACACCGCCATTTGTTAGAATCGTATGGAACAAACAATTTGCAATAAAAAAATAATGCGACTATAAATTTACTTATAAACTACCCTAAGTATCAAGTTGGATCAAACTGCACACAGTGTGCAAAATTTTATTAAAATCGGTTCAGTAGTTTAGAATTCCATCGCGGGCAAACAACGTGACACGACATTTTTATATATTAAGATATATATATAGTAATTCTGCCCGAAGACAGGTCCTTAACTGCCATCATAGCATTATGCTATGCTTGCAGCTTTACTAGGGAATTGAAGGTGTGGTAGCTTCCCGTTGCTTTCCACACCGGAGAAGGATGATTATGATGATGATGATAAGGATGATGATGGCCATGGCCATATGATTTCGGGGACCGTTTGGGCCTTAAAGGTTTCCTGACATTTGTCTTACAGGTAAGGAAAAACCCCGATAAAGACCTCACCCAGAAAAACAGCCCCGACCGGGGATCGAACCGTGCCCGCTGCGTGACAAGGCAGCACGCTACCTCGAGACCACAGCGGTGGATATGTGTTCGAATCCCGTCCAGGCACTTATTTTTCTTATCATACCATATATATATATATATATATATGTGTGTGTGTGTGTTAGTTAATTGATCAGAGTTCAAAATTAACACACACACAAAAAGATAACAAACAAGTGAAGGCTAAACTAATCTGTTATACCCTAATTCGTCCATTTTCTGGACCTAATTTGCCCAAATTAACACTAATTTGTCGACTTCTCATCCTACTTGCACAGTAACGTAAGTGGACTCCTGGGATAGAATCCTTATTTATGTGAGTAGAGATGTTGGCACTGGGGCTCCGTATACGAAAAATAAAAGTGTAGGTTTTTCTGAAATAACGCAAAAAATGAAGAATTCTGGCGAAAATCGTAAGTTTCTCTGACGAGCACTTACCAAGAAAACACTTTTAAAATTGAACTTTTCAAATCAATACCCGCCGCCAATTTGATTACAGTAAACTCTATTGTGACGTCACGTTTACACACAGCGAAATCATCATGTAAACCTTAGCTTAAAGCTGCACGCCGATTTCTTCATGACATTTTACACACATCGCAATTGTTTGTTTTAAAGACCTTCTCAAAGTAAATAGTTTTGTTATTATTCATTTAATACACAATATCTGGTCTTGAGAATGACAGCTTGGCTGTAGAAACTTGTTGACCATTTTAAAACATTAATTGGTGAAATGGGCATATTGACTACATATATATTTTTATTATTATTCATTATTTTTAATTGTAATAGAATGGCTTTCAAATTTAGACAACTACGTAACTTCTAAATTGTGTGTTCTTATAGAAATGGTATAGTTGTTTGACGTAACTTTGTAACCACTTTTTGCATGTTTAGTAAAATGATTAATTAGTATTTATTATTTAATTTGATTGCACTGACTTATTGCTTCACACCTCTTCTTATGATCGATTTAATTAGCTTAACCCTTTAGTGTCATGACACGAGACAAGATTTAGAGTGAAATGTGTTCTCAGTTTCATTGAATTTCTTACCCAGAAAAGAAAATATCTATCACCCTCATTTTAAGTAGAGAAGTAATTTAAAATTATACATTGTAGTAAAGGTGGTAAGTAGTTAGCAATTATATAAATTGATTTATAATTTGTGTTATTAATATAGATTTTTTTTTTATTTTCAAGAAAATATTACACTTTTATCCATATCTGTTTGTGAGATTTTTTCTTCACGCTTTGCGTATTCTGTTCTTGAACACCGTTGAATAAAATACTTAAGTACTCACCATGTGATAGGCGGTCGGTGTGTGACTGTTATTCCTTATAGGCCTATTATATTATTATATTAAAATGTAAACTGTGGTGAAAAATAGATTGAAATAGGAAAAGAAATTGGAGAGTGTGCGTATTTAGGTCCCTGGAATTCGTGGTAACTATAATGTTTAATGTCAAGTGGGGGTCCCTTTCCCTAATAGCGGAGTTAATATCCATGGTAACTGTATGTAACACATAATGCAGGTACAAGTAAAGAGAATATTTACATAGGCAAATGTTTACATCAGTGGTTTATATATATATATTATATATATATATATATATATATATATTAGAAGCCCCGGCCACGCGTTGCTATGGCTAAGGTATACGTTAAATTATGTTGTAGTAAACTAAGTGAAATTATTATTTACGAATAAAGACGGGAAAGTTTAGCCGGTATAAAAATCCACGCGATTGAAATTTGAACTACCTTACACCGCCATCTGTTAGAATCGTATGGAACTCACAGATAATTATAACTCTTTGTTAAATAATAAAAAAATAATTTGCAATAAAAAATAATGCGACTATAAATTTAGTTATAAACTACCCTATGTCTCAAGTTGGATCAAACTGCACACAGTATGCAAAATGTTCTTAAAATCGGTTCAGTAATGTGACACGAAATTTATATATATATATATATATATATATATATATATATATATATATGCATACACACATATGTTCATATCATAGTAAATCCCTCGTTCCCTATCTTCAGTCCACGCCACTCTTCTCGTGAGTAACGAACTGTAGGTGATGTGTACGGAGAGGAGTGTAGGATGTGCGTTTAAGTGTTTGTCTGGTGTAGGCCTAAGTGTATTGTGTGAGGTTTGATGATGAAGGGAAGGGAAAATGTGAATCCGATACCAGTAAATTGCATACTCCTGATGAAAAACATTAAGCGGTCCTCCAGGGTTAATGTCCCCACCCGTGGACGAATCGTTATTAAGAGTACCACATTCCTTCGGAACATGTATGAATTGCGGAGATATTTGGAATTTAAAGCAGGCATCTGTTGGACAATCTAGCGATTAAAAATTGTATACCACCACACATCCTTGCTCCTAGATTGAAAATTGTAAAATTAAAATTATTAACCATGCCGGTTATCGAACTCGGACCCGCTAATCAGAGAGTAGGCATGACTCCACCTGACCTAGAACCGTGAATGTCAGCAGATAAAAGTAATTCAATTTTATAATGACCGTCACGCAGGAACTGCCATTACTATGCAAGTTCTTCAGCAAGTCGAATATATAGTTTAATTGTTTTGCTTTACGGAATCTTTCCTTTTTTATTACATTGTATGGTATACAGTTTATATTGCATGTAGACAAACATGGAGGCTGATAGTACGACTTTTTAAATTTCTTGTTTAGGTAAACCTCCATATCAAATTGTTGGATTTCATTTTTTTTTTCGTTTTATTTGAACATCATATAGCGAGTTTTATTGCGAAGAAACGGCTACTAGAGCAATTTTTATATGTTCGCTTGTTTAACCTCCACTCCCACTTAATGGTTGACGAAATCTACCTTACCTTACTTTGGTTGTTTGCTTTATGCGACTTTGGTTCTAAAAATATATATTGCGGTCGCTAAGACGTTTACACGCACGCGTATATATATATGAAAAAGAAATTAATGCCTGGACCGGGATTTGAACGCGACACCTGTATATTTATACGTTAGCGTGATACCATTTCGCTATATATACCCGTGTGTTGTTGTGTATGTTGTAGTTGGGGTGACATGTTATAAGAATGTCGAATTCAGAGCCGTTATAGATAATTTTGTAAATAGAGTCACTAATTATTGTATTATAGCCTCACTATGTGATGGTTGTCCAGCGGCTCGCTTTGTTTCCCTTCAGCAGTTTTATATATAATTAAATTTAAAGATGCCGACTTCCGCCACAATAATAACTCCGCATGTTAATCATTGTCAAGCATTGTCGCGCGGCACCCGCTTTAATGTTAAAATCCCAGTCCTGTTGTATGCAGATGATTTAATTATCTGTTCAAAGACAATCAAGGGATTGCAAAGAGGTCTTGACCTACTGGAAATATACTGTAGGAATTGGGGATTGACTGTAAATGTTGGTAAGACAAAAACAATGACATTTAAAAATGGGACGGATTATGGTAGAGCAGAGGAATGGAAATACAAAGATCAAGTACTTCAAAACGTGAAACATTTTGAATATCTTGGTACGACGTTGAAAATGAACGGGAAGTGGAAAAAAACATATTGATATAGCATTATTTAAAGGGAGGGGACAACTTAACAGTGTACTCGGTATTCTGGGTCGAGTGCCTGATATTCCAGTCAGCACATTAGAAAAAATGTATGGAGCGATGGTCAGGCCAGTAATGCACTTAGTAGTGAGATTTGGGGTTTCCAAAGAACGGAAATACTAAATAAGGTATATACTCATTTTCTAAAATATATTACAGGACTTAGTAAGGCCGTTTCTAACTGTGGAATTCTATATGAATTTGGGTCATTCCAGGACGACATAAACTGTAAAATTCGTGTACTCAAATACTGGTTGCGAGTAATCCAAGGTGAACAATCAATGCTTAGAGCAATTTGTTACGACCACCAAATTAAAAACATAGATGTTAAATTTTGGGCAGACGAGGTTAGGAGAGAACTCCAAAAGATTGGGATGGGCTGGATATGGGAAAAAGGGACTGAAAATCGCAAGAACGTGTGGAGAAAAATAAGGAGGAGGTACTTAGATATAAACCAACAAGATACTTTCGCCGAATGTACAGGAAAACGTTTACTGTGTTTACAAAGAGACTTAAAACACTTCTGGGGAAAATAATCGTATATACTCAACCTAGGATTTAAAGAGAGATCAGGGCTTGCTTGGTTTAGGCTAGGGGCATGGAAATTTAAAAAAATTAGCGACGATCACGATATGCGAATATGTCCTATGTGTGGGAAATTTGAAGATGAGATACATATATTAGGACAATGTAATGATTTAGAATATTGGAGACGTCAGTTATTACCGGAAAGATTTCTAAATTCAAATCGGGAAAGATTGGCATGCTACGAGTTATTGGTAAATCCAGAAAATTGGATAAACTTGGGTAAATTTCTGGACAAAACGCGGAAAATAAGAACAACACTCATTCATGAATAAATGTATGTTATCAAAATGCAATAGCATTAATTCTTAATAATTATATATAAATTAATTAGTGTATAATGCTATTGTGTTATTATTTAATTGTAATATTATTGTGTTTTCTTTATGTAATTGTAATATTACTGCTTTTTTTGTTGTTTATTTTTCTTCACACTAGTAGCAATTATTACTTTATTGTAATCGGACTGTGAAGAGCACGTACGGCTTACTGCCCGTGCGACCCATATTTGTAAATAATATTGTAAATATCTTACTTTTTGTCTAATGAAGTCCTACTACTACTATATAAATGGGCAACCACCTACGTGAGGCGATAATAGCTACCAATATCCTCACGAAGGAGGGTGGGAACCGGTCCCATCCTTGTCGAAACTCCATGAGAAAATTTCTATTCCCAGTGGGGACTCGAGCCAGCGCAGTTTGTGTCTCGCAGCTCTGAGTCAAAGCATGATGTCTTAAATCACTCGGATACGACGCGTAACAGGAATCGCTGACAGTATCAAGATTTACTAGATAAACTGACTAATAATAATATAAGCTACTCAGCGTAGATATCATGGGAAGAGAGATCTTGCAAGTTGTAAGATGCGTTCGAAAGACTAGCTTGCAGCCTGAAGCAAAACTGACAGGATGTCCAATCGACTGTTCTTATAAATGATGGTAAAAGTTACAAAAATAAACGTGGATCATTATTTTCTAAAATTAAGCGTAACATTATTATAGCTTTCAGCTATACTCCTATTCTTAATGATCGAACTTCGCTGATTTTTAGACTTTTATTAATTATTTGAATAACATATACCGATATTCTTTACGAAAAGTCGACAATTGTGGTACTAAAATTTTCAATTCTAGCTTCACGTGAACCCTACACCTACGGTCCGATCGTGCAGATTAAAAACGCGACCTGGCCTCGCGCCGTAACCGAGTGGTTAAGGCAATATGTCTTGGCGCAGAGCTATGGGACTTGCGCTGGTTCGAGTCCTCATGGGGGAAGACATTTCTCATAGGCCTATATCTTCGGCCAATAAGGGATCAGTGCCCACCCAGTATAGTGAGGAATTTGGGTAGCTATTACGATAAGTAGCAGCTCCAGATTAAGAAAACCATCTATAACAGCTGGGGGACCCAATATGCTGACCAAATGTCACCCCTAAACTGACTGAATTATCGTCTACCTCTGTGATTAACACATGTGGATGTGAGGCCAACAAACCGGCTAGTAGTCCAAGGGCATTCTAGGCCTGTCGCGCCATAGACAAAGAACGCGTTTTCCTATATACCTGCTATATGCCGAGTTTGATTCCGGAAAAGTACAAAACATTGAAGCGGGTTGGAGTTAACACACATACGCACATGCTTTTTATGTTTGATGGTTATTTTCGATGTCGAGTATGTAGCATTGATGAAAGTTGTAAAAATGTTTCAAAATATTTTCACGAGAACAACTTCAATAACTAACTTCCTTCGGAATTCGATAAAAACGTTTAGGAGTTCGATCCCCGGTCGGGATAAGTTTCCTCGATGAGGTTTATTTGGGGTTTTCTCACCTGTAAGACAAATGCCAAGAAAATTTAAGGTCCAAACGGTCCCGAACATCATATGGTCATCATAATCATTACTCTTCATATTCGCCTTGTATAAAGTTTAGGATTAATGACTCTCCTGGCGCACCACTATCATCATCACCTATCATATCATCGGGGCAGCGCAACCCCGCCTTCCTGCCGTCCAAACTTCAGAAGTGGGTTACAATTACGCCAATGCCAGGAGAGAATACCAGAAATGTCTAAATGACAACCTGGTGCATTGAATAGGAAAAATGCGGATGCAACTAAACGAAAAAAAAAGAGAATGATATTGTTTTATTTATCCAATACCTTTAAGAATATTTTATTTCGAAATAAAAAAAATGTAATTTACAAGATAAATATTCTTCATATTATTTTTATTGTTGTTAGAATACATTATACGTCCAAGAATTAAGAACGAAAGTGATTGAAATGGGTCTAAATAACATGCGATACAAATAAGAGACGAGTGGAAGGCAAAAACATTGTAAACATTATAAATATTTAAATTAATAATATGATATGAAATATGTAATAAACTTATTTTCAATGCATTTTCCTTTACATTTTCTAACATTATGTAAAAAAATTCCACATCGGACACACATGAGTGCATGACCTTGTTATATTAAGAAGATGCAGCTTTATGTAATTACATATAAGCATGATAAGTCTTGACATGTTTCCGGTAAACGCTAATTTTGATTTCCCTATTGTAGGTATTCTCAATGAAGTTGACTACAAAACAAGGAACAGCGTCATTTCCTGGATAGTCAATTAACTGTCCTTGGCTGAGGTCCATGAAAGGTTTCGGCAACGTTATAATCACAGAGAATCCCCTACGCGAAAATATAACATATGATGAATACGTTCCAGCGAACAGGGATTATCCTTGGCGATAAACGGTTCAGAAGGCCATCAACGCCTAAAACTAAGTAATTAAGAGGTCAAAATGATCTAAGCATTGTCAGGAACCATTTGTGGCTCCCTGGTGACTAATACCTTAGTAGTTATCAGTTGGGGTTTTAATCACTAGCCCTCGCGTGATTAGCGGCGTGTGATGTTTAGCCGGCAGTCGATGTGGAATTGAGTGAAATGAGGTGTTTCTTCTCTAGAACAGGGCACCGTAAACCACACGGCCAGACATGCAGAGAGCCCGAAAGCCGGTCGCACAGAATGAGCCACACTACTCCAGCTGTAGCACAGTACTCATTTCAGTGGACAGGCGATCTAGGAGAGTCAGAATGCATCGACACGTCGTATCTTTTGTGAATACGAGATTGCGAAGACCACTGTTTGGCAAACCTTGCTCTTCGTACTGAAATAAATGAGACGTTCTTTGGACGTCGGGATAGAAAGTTCACGATATAGGCCAGAACATTCACCTGATTTGACATTCTTTGACATCTCTGCATGGGGTTTCGTAAAGTGTCGGGTGTGCAATGTCAAAAACGTGAATGCATAGTGGGAGCGGTGAATACTATCGCCCCGGCAACGTTGCAAAAAAAAATATATATATATTGATGTCCATCGCAGAGAAGGGGACCGTACATCGATATACAGGCCACTCATGTGGAGGTCCATTGATTTTACGTACTTATGGTGTATTATTTTGGTTTTTACACATATCAAATAAATTACAGTGGTATAACCCAAAAATGAATCCTGACTTTTCCGACACTCTGTTGTCTTTTAAGCCATTTATTATTTATTCATTATAGTATTGGGTGTAAGACCCAGCTATTTCAAAATTGTATGAAATTATAGGTGTTCGTCATCGAAACACCGGTATATTGATCAACACTGAGTGACAAAGAAATAGTCCATTTTCACCAAGTACACAATAAGAAAAAAAGGAAATCTAAGAAATTACTCTGAAAACGGTTCTTAAATTGTGCATTTTCTGAATCAGCGGTCTCATTAACTATAATTTATTTTCAAACTTTCGAATATATATAACAGTCTACCCACTGTGGTATAGAGAAAACTCGTTCCCTCGAACACAGCGGGCTCTGGTTCAATCAATGGTTGGGACATGTTTTTGGGTGATTTTTTTCGGGGTTTTTCTTCATCTATAAAATAAATGTTGGAAACGTTAAGGCCCAAATGCGACGCATGTATTTGATTTCTACCTGTACCTTATTCATATTCGTAATTATTTTTCCTAAGCATTTCAATTCAACCACTTGTTCAAAATGTTCGGCATTTGTCATTAGCTGTCAATTTCCACTATATAATATATTTATACGTATGGCCAAATACTTAGTGTTGTTGATGTTTATTTCCAGCTCCAATGCCTTTGTGTTAATCGATAGAATACGCATGTTGGAGAGTACTACCTCCACACTATCGCATAATAATACTACATGATAAGGATATATCAACCATTGAGTTGTACGCCTTTTTTATTCTCTGAAGATTTGACGCCATGTTCTAGTACAAAATTGAATAGTATAGGAGATAGTGTATATCATTGTTTTAACCCATTGTGAATGTTGTGGAAGCAGACGAAAGCATAATTGAAAGAATTGAGAAGGAATTAAAGTGGTTAGGACATGTTTTAAGAATGGAAGATGAGCGATGGCCCAAGCAACTATATGAATGGCATCCGAACAGAAAGAAGAAAAGAGGAAGACCAAGTTTAACATGGAAGGAAAACATGAAGACAGTAATGCAAGCTAGAGGGCTAAGCATCGAAGATGCCCAAGACCGTAGGCTTTGGAGGTTTGGCACGGGAAGACGGCAGCAGCTGTAAAAACCCGAAGATAGATAGATAGTGAATGTTATAAGAATCAGAAAACTTCTTTCCTACTCCTTGTGCCATTTAGAAACATTGGAAAAAATCTAACTTTTTAGGAATTCCGATCCCCAGCAAAATACTAAAGAACTTCTTCCTTTTAACTGAATCTCATGCCTTTTTGAAGTCTACATATAATTGATGCACGGTGATATTATATTCCCATTTATTTTCTAAAATCTGCCTTGTACTAAATCTGATATAATGCAGATCTGTTTCTTCTAAATCCACATTTAACCTACTATGTCATCACAAGTCTGGATGCAAATATATTTAATATAATTTTGTACAAAGTTGATGGTAATGGATAAAATCTGTTTTATCTCCTTTCCTATACATTCGGTACGATAATCGATAATGTCCATTTATTTGGAGGAGGTTCTTGATACCAAATCTTACCAAGCGAACGATGTGTCTTGCTCATTAATTTTTATCCCCCAGATTATTTAAGTTGTGCTGGTATTCTACCTGAACCGCAGTTCTGCGCCAAAGCACGATGCCTTAAATCACTAAGCTACGATATGTAACATAAGGAATTATCATAAATTAAACAGTATTTTTTTAATTACACACAATAAAATATTATCCCTTTTCCATTCTTAATGAAAAATACGCTGTGCAATTGTGATGGTCCGCCACAAATTACTACATTGTTTTGAGTGAAATGCCGACGTTCATATAGCTGTCATATGACTAGCGATACAGAGTGACTTCACTTCGGAGACCTTCATCAAGCGCGCATCCAATAACTGGCTGAGTGGCGTTTACATTGGCGACACTCACAGTGGAAATTCTTCTTTCTTCTTTAAATAATTTGTCTGGTCGGTACTCTGCTGTGCATATTTTATTTAATTTTTTAGTATTGTCATTCTTATTATTTTCTGTGTAACACAACCAAAAGTTAAAAACTTCGGTAAATGTTGGCTTGTCACTTTTACGGATAAAAAATCAAGATCTGGAAAATTGAAATCCTCTATTTGGCAGATTATAGTTATTATGATTAGGTACTATCGAACTCATAGGTTCATGACCGTGTTGACATAAACTCTCCATTTATCCCTATCGTGAGCTAATGCTTTCCAATCACCTCCCCCTATAATCTACTTCCCTCAAATCATGGTTAATGTTATTTTCGGTTCATGTTTTTGATAGTAGATAGGGACAGAGGGCATTTCGTTAATCCATTCATACTCGTCACTAAATAGATGACGAGGCATTTGGCTAACTTTAGAGAGTCATATTTTTAACAAAAATGTAAAGAGAATGTTTCTAAAATTATTTTTACGTAACTGAACTAAACCAATATACGAAAATTTAATATTAGAATTATTGTAATAGCGATTCTTTATTGTAAAGCTCCGCAGTTATCTTAAATAATGTTCAAGTAACCGAAGTTTAACCTACATTTTTCCTTTGAATAAAATGTGTCACCCGTTTCATGTTCAGATTTGAATTGTGAAGCTCCTGATACATTAAATACTTACTAACTTTCTCACTGGCACTATCGAACCCATAGGTTCATGGCCGCGCGGACATAAGCTATCCATACATCCCTATCCTGAGCTAATGCTTTCCAATCAATCCCTGTATGATCTACTTCCCTCAAATCATAGTTAATGTTTTTCTCCCACTTCATTCTTGGTCTACCATCTGGACGTTTTCCCTCTGCTTTCCTACAAGAAGCCTCCATGCACGTCTTTCATTCCCCATACGCGCAACATGTCCTGCTCATCGCAGTCTACGAGACTTAACTGTTCTCATTATATCTGGCTTCCTATAAAGACCATGTAGTTCATTTTTATGAAGTCTTCTCCATTCACCTGTCTGTTCATCTCTCTTTGGTCCAAAAATTTTTCTAAGAACTTTATTCTCAAATACTCGTAATCTCACTTCCTCCCTTAAAGTAAAAGTTCATGTTTCGCACCCATATAATATAACTGGTAGAATAATTGTTTATATATTTTAGTTTAACGTTTTTTGAAAGGAGTTGGGACATCAAAATCTCTGCAATGCATAATAGCACGCATTTCCAGAATTGAGCCTATGTTTAATTTCTTTGTGCATCTCATTCCTATTTGTGATTATTGTTCCTAGGTATTTTAATTCAGCCACTTTCTCAAAATTTCCCTCATTTACCAGTAGCTGTCCATTTCCATTATATAATGAATTTCTACGTGTTACCATATATTTAGTTTTATTGATATTTACCTCCAGTCCTAATTCCTTAGTGTTACTCAATAGTGTGTGCGTGTTGTCCTTTAATATCTCCTCGCTATCGGCCAATAGTACTATATCATCAGCATAAACTAACAGCTTATTAATACCATTGAGTTGTAAGCCTTCCTCATCCTCTAAAGATTTGATGTCATGCTCTGGTACAAAATTAAATAGAAGAGGAGATAGTGCATATCCTTGCTTCAACCCATTCTGGATTTCAAAAGTGTCCGAAAACTGTTTGCCTACGCGCACTCTACTCTTTGTGCCATTTAGACACATTCGTATAAGTCTAACTAACTTTTTAGGAAATCCGAACTCCAGCAGGGTACTATATAACTTCTTCCTCTTAATTGAAATCATATAACGTAATTAAAAAATATTGGTAGATTTTATAATTAATACAGGGCTTAAAATTAAATCACAACTAATTATATCGCTGCTGTAGAACACTTACCTATTGTGAGCACTTTTCAGATTAATTTCTTAGGCCTATTTGATTCTTGATGTGTGCTAGCTGAAAATGAAGCTGGGAACTATTTCTTTATCACTCACTGATGATATAAATATATACATGTAATTAGATACGTTATAAATGAACACACACCTATGTTTTCATATAAATTGTGAAATAGGCAGATTAATCACGTAATTATGCAGTGAATAATTTAATAAAAAGGTATTTAATTATATAGAGATTATAATTATAATAATATTGTTAAAATAACAACGGAAGTTATGCCTGCGTCATACAGCATAATTATGTACTATTACACCATATTGCAAAATATTGAGGAAAATGTCTGTGAAATAATTTTTTTGATATTTCTGATATTTATTAAAAACAATGTGTTGCAAAATGTTAAGGAAAATATCTGTGAAATAAGTTTATTATATTTCTTTGTGATTGTTATCTACGTTTACTAACTCCGGACCAGGAATTTGAAACATTTTTTTTTTGGTCTCCCTTAAAGTTCCATAATCTGATCGCGCCTCACTTGTCAAAATAAAAAATACATCAACATAAAGTACACGAGCACCTAAAAGAAAGAACACTACTATAGTAATGCATATGCGATAAGGGACTTAACGACGCTATTAATAGTCGTGAGGGATTTCGAAACTAGTAAATTGTCTTTACCTCCCAAATTTTAATGTATTTTTCCACTCACTGATTGTTTAATATAGGTAGGCCTATTTAATATATATTATTTTGTTCATATATTCATTTATATCAGTTACTGTGTCCACTTGTCCAAACACAGTGTATTGCTTATAAAACTGTCGTTTTTTGTTAACTATCATATATTAATATATATATATCTGTCTATCTGTTTGTCCTTTATGCACTGCCATACCGTTCATCCGATTGTGATAGGGCTTTTTACAAAATATTTCCCGGAAAGCTTGTCGTGGTGAAGTGGCTTGCGTGATTAAATGATCCCGAGAGCTATGCCGGCGGTAGCATTGCTGCCGATAGGGTTACCCATGCCAGACTGGTCAAAGGTGAAAAGCCAGACGAAAAATGTACCTTGGTCGAAAGAGTGACGATTTTTCACCGTAAAAATGCAACCGTCAAGAAATGCGGACATGGGTTACACTGGGGTAAAATTTTCCTCAGGTCAAATAGTCCCCCATTCGGTTCTCTTGGCGGGGGCTACTTCAGGGAAGCCATGCCAAAGACTCAAACACAGGGGCATGTTCTTAGGAACATGGAATGTTAGGACTTTATACAATAGCGGGGTGCTAGAGATATTAACGCAGGAATTAGATAATAAATCACCCTTGGATATAGTCGCTTTATAGAAGTTAGGTGGCCAGAAGAAGGTAGTCAGGGATCGGAAAGCTTTGCATTATACTACGGGGGTGCAGAAAGACCTGAATTTGGAACAGGTTTTTTAGTCCGAAGGAGGATCCTGCCCGCTATCCGAAAATTATGCTTGTCAGTGATAGGATATGATATATAATTTGTAACACGAATTTCCCTCCAGATTGTTTTAATTTCAAATACAAACTAATATTTCATTAAATCTAAATTATTTAATTATAGACCCATAATTTAAGATAAAGATATAATATATATATAAATATATCGAGTTTCGGCATTAATTACTCAGAAATTTATTTGCAATCCCATGATCATATTAATTATTCAATGTTAGTAATTATATAAAGGTTGATGTCCTCTTTATATAATGACTAAGACAACTCATTTTGTTAAATTTCGGTTATTCCAGTACAGACGGCGCCGGAAAATCTAGACGACGTACGGTATGACAAGGGTAAACATGAATCACAGGTACATGAATGCAATAGGAGCCTATAGACGCCAAACCCTTTGTTAATAGATATGTGTCAGAACGTCTATTTGAAAACAGACTAAAATGTCAGTCAAAATAATATTTATGAATGGCGAGTCTGACAAAACGTTTACAATTGGAATTTCACTCGGAAGTTTCAAATTAAAATTTGATTACATATCAGTTAAAAGGTAAATACGAATAACACATTAAAATTAATTGAAACTAACGGTTTTTAAATAAGCTGTTAGGCCCTTAATAGAAAACCCAAAAGGCCTAACTATGAACAACTTGGCAAAATTGTCGATAAATAGAGCGAGATAGACACATCTATTATTAGTTACATCACTAAAAGAAACACAGGAAAGTCACACCCTTTATATATATGTAATATATGTCCACATATGTTTAAACCAATAGGAATAAGTTGTAAACCCTTCTCCTGTAGCGATCTGAATGATTGAAGGAATACTGAGGTTTTCATTATCAATCAAATTGAGACGAGTACAGAAGAGAAGCCTCCTAGATACCGAAGGGAGAACATCGATTAAGTTATATTGAGGATACTGATCAATATTTTTATATTACAATATTAATAATAATAATAATAATAATAATAATAATAATAATAATAATAATAATAATAATAATAATAATAATAATAATAATAATAATTCGGTATTCCGTAGAAAATCCAGTTCGCTATACACATCGTATCATCAAGTGTTTTTTGTATTGAATAGATGAATAGTGAATACAATTTTAAATAAATCGAGTGATTTATAAACTGCAATTATTTAAAATACTATCGCTGCCCGTACAAAGTTTCTTCGTTATTCCCTATGATAAGTGACCCTCATCACTCAACGAACCAACAACCTGACTAAACCGCGAGCATAAAATTTCCACATTACGGGAATTCCTTGTAACAAATCCCACATCCTGTGATAAATCCTTCACCATTTACCTACACCCCCTAATTAAACACTATTGTTCCAAATGTCTTCCCAACGTGCGAGCAGAGTTTGCACAAAAATACCACGACTAAAGCATAGAACGAGAGGCAACAGGGCGAGGTAATCAGTTAATCTGAGAAAAAGAAGGCAACAATCCTACTACCCAGCAAAAGGAAGACCAGCGGACGTACGAGATCGGTAGGTCCAGTAAGTGATTTCCAGGCAGCACTAAAAGTAGAAATGTTTCATCATTTACTTTAAAATGAGAGTATAACTATTGATATTCGGTAGGGCACATAAAAAAATAGTTAAAGATAATAAATGAAATAGGAAAATGGAGAGTAGAAACCAAAATATACGTTTTGAAAAATATTTTGAAACGCTCATGATGCAAATGAAAAATGAAAACCATAGACTAATTACAGAAATAGAGAAAAACAGAGAACAAAATAAATTAGAACTTATTCAAGCGGTAGACTCGAAAGTAAACAAAATATTAGCCACAGTAGGAAGTGACACCAAAAAGGCAGAGCTAGAAACAAGTGAAAATTGTAAAGATAAAGAATTAAACATTAGCATAGATAGCAATGAGAAATTCGAAACAAGTAAAGTAAGTGTAGATCAGATCATTGAAGTTAAAGAAATCAGAGAATCAATAGACCAAATAGACCGAGAAATAAATCATGAAACAATATCAATAGACAAAAATGATTCAGAGCTAATGAGTAACGATAAAAATTATTGTGAAAATTTGCATGTGTTTATTTGTGAGATAGGGAAACAAGGAATACCTGAAAACTTAACAGCAATTGCAATCTGTACCAATGACAAATTAATTGAAAATCTTGAAACGATTAGCCCAAATCCAAAGAGACGGTACAGTACTCAGGTAGTCTAGTACTTTAAAAATCGTACAATAAAGTTGAAAGAGAGGAATAGATATCTTAGATACCTTGAGGAACCCCAATCAGGTATTTCTTGGTTAAAAAATCAGTACAGTGAAAAGCAGCTGACAAAATTGGGAACATCAGCCGTATATGCGAACAAATTGGTCACTGATGAATCAATAATTCAGTTCAATACGATATTTAATTCGAAAATAAGTGTAGTAAATTCGTATTATCCATGGTACGGTTCTGTCCGTGACATAATCAAAAATGTGGAAGGATCAGCGCAAAATGGTCGCACAAAATCTCATGATAGGAGCACGAATAACATAAATAATTTCGACAAACGACTCGCAATGATAAATGAGTATAATGATGAATTAAATGCAGTATGGACCCAATAAAGAAACATAAGTACGTGCATAAACCAGTTATCGGGATTCGAACCCAGTTCTAGGTGAAAATCAGATGACTTATTACATTATAGTAATTAGAGTAATAATGAGTTGAAAATATCAATGTTAGTAAATTATAAGATTATTGTATAGGGTGATATATTATTATTACTAATTCCCGTATAAAAAAAGAACCTGTACTGTTGACGCTCAATCGAGAAGGGGGCAGGATCATTTTATTATTGAAATATAGCGACATCTAATTAAACAATGATGTTAATTAATTCATGGCATATTGAATAATATAAATAATTATATCAATTAGCATTAGAGATATGAACATGAGTGCAACAATGCACGATGTAGTTACTAATAAGGTAGTAAGATCTGAAACCACATTGAACTGGGTGAGATAGTTGAAAGAATTAATTAGTAATACATGAATCTTTGTTAAAGAAAACCTAATAATAAACAATCAACTGAAAGAGAGAGAAAATATTTTAAGTGTAATAATAATGATAAATATGGATAGGTCATAATCCGCCCACAATAAATAAAAGTTAATTGAACGGATGCCGCTGATAAATTGGGATATAAATAATTATCCTTTATGAAATAACTATATTAAATAATATTGAGATGATATTGGCATAATAAGTTAATAAATGAGATGTCGGAACAAAAGGCATCTACTAAAGAGGTCGATCGACGCAATAAGTGAAGACGCATAAGCGCGTGAAATCAAATGAAATGATAATATTATGAGCGATTCCACGAAAATGTCATACCAAGGTGAAAATTTTGAAACTGACGCAGGAATAAATCTGTTGATGTAATAGGCCTATATATCTGTAAATATCAAATTTTATAATTCTATAAGAAAATGTTTCAAATGTGCATTATTTTAATCTAATAATAGCGGTAGAACTTGTCATATTCCAAACCTGACAAAATACGCAAAATTTTACCAATTTCTTGTTTAATGATTAGGTCGTAAGAATTCGTTTTATTTTACAAAATCGTTTGTTAAACCATACTTTGGTCCTCCTTGGTCGTAAATTAAACAATATTAATTGGATTGTTATATTCTATATACCTTAAATGTGTCCTATAGTTGTTAACGGTAAGTTATGGTCAGTCAGTCACAGAAAACGGATAAAAGTTACTGTACACAACATAATAATTGATGGATTAAAATTTCCTCTTGGATTTTATGTTATCGGTACACAACTAACAAAAAAGTATAGATGACATATTCTTGTAAAGTCATTATTTTTCCCGCTGGAGTCCCGTGACTGACTGACTTTTTGTCCCCTCACTTATATTGCTAATACGCATAACGCAGTCAGTTGCTTGCTGGATTCCGCTGTGTATTAACATAAACATTGTTTAAGAAATCTGGCAGATTTTCGGCTCAGCTGTTTCATTAAATAATTACTGGCCCTTCTTCTGTGACAATTTGAGCTAAAAGGCAGCCAGCGGAAGGATTTAAATGTAGAGTAATTACATGAAAATATCATACTTATGTGAAAATTTTTTAATTGGCGCAGGAGTATTTTTTTCGATGAGATATTTTTTTTGCAGATGAAATTTTCCGATTATAGAAGTTAATGTTTGAAATACGTATTATACTTACTCACTGGCTCTATCGAACCCGTAGGTTCATGGCCGCGCGGACATAAGCTCTCCATACATCCCTATCCTGAGCTAATTATTTCCAATCATTCCCTGTATAATCTACTTCCCTCAAATCATGGTTAATGTTATTCTTCCACCTCATTCTTTGTCTACCAACTGGGCGTTTTCCCTCTGGCTTTCCTACAAAAAGCTTCCATGAAAGTCTTTCATTCCCCATACGTGCAACATGTCCTGCCCATCGCAGTCTATGGGACTTAACTGTTCTTATTATATCTGGCTTCCTATAAAGACCATGTAGTTCATTGTTATGTAGTCTCTTCTCCATTCACCTGTCTGTTCATCTCTCTTTGGTCCAAAAATGTTCCTAAGTACTTTGTTCTCAAATACTTGTAATCTCCTTTCCTCCCTTATCTAAATTAATAGTAGAACATTATATATTCCGAAACCTGAAAACACATGCAAAATTAAACGAAATTTTGTTTTACAATTTCACTGTATAAATTTGTTTTGTTTCACCGACTTTTTTGTTATACCATATTTCGGTCCTTCCTGATTATAAATATAATACTAATAATTGTGCTATAATATTCTAGATAATTAAAATGCGCCCTATACTTATTAAGGGTAAGCTACAGTCAGTCACATAAAACATACAAAAATGATTGTACACTACGATAATTGATGGATCCAAATTTCCTCTGGGATTCTACGTTATCGGTACATAACTAACAAAAAAGTATTAACGACATTGTCTTGTAAAGTAATTACGTTAATTATATTAATTACATTTTTATATTTGCATTAATGACATTTAAATAATTGTTCATTATGCGATTCTTCAATATGTACGTTATTGAGTGAGTGGAATAAAAATAAGAGCGCGGTTCTTATGTGTTTAGAAAAAAATGTGTGTGTGGCAGTCCTTGAACGTGAAAGGTTAACGCATTAGTTTGACCTTTGACATGACATGTGTGTCGCATTATCGGGGATTCATTGTGCCATGTCGCCACATTGTACTAGCATTGACTTTGTGAAACAGAGCCATGCTTATTAATTGCAAAAACAGTTTTAAATCATATGAAGTTTCTTGTATAAAAAATACAATTGGCGTGGAGTATATGTGATTAAGTATATATAACCTGTAGTGTAAAATAAAATTATTATTGCAAAACCAACAGTGAAAATACGTATGACAACACTGTACTATGTGCACCTGCTGGGGACAGTCAATCATAAAGTAAGATTTCGCACATTGTAAGAGATTTCATTCGATTGTTTATTTTAAAAATAGAACTCATGTTCGTTAATTTTTTTATCTTTATAGTTGAGACGCGTGAAAGTTAATTTTAGTGTTCTGAAACGAACAATGCAAATTCCATATCGGCATTTTTATTTATTTTAGTGGTTCAATCTATTAACAGCATCAGATAAATTTTAATCAGTTAATATGGTTGTAATAAAATTATACTCATATTAGGCGTATTTATTTATAGAGAAGGCCCTTTCTTGTTAAAAGGTTAATATTTTCTTTATTTTGTGAAATTTAAAATGATACGTGGTAACCAAGTTAAATAAATTACACTATTTATTTAATATTTTAACAGCATATCAAATTGTACATTTCCCATACATGATAAAAGGAGTGAAGTTCTGTATTTATCTCCATATTATCGCTTTTGATATATTACCCATCCATAGTAATTCTGCCCGAGGGCAGGTCTTTCATTGCAATCATAGCATTTTCATGCTATGCTTGCAGCTTTACTAGGGAACTGTAGACATGGTAGCTTCCCGTTGCTTTCTACACCGGTGAAGGATGATGATGATAAGGATGATGATGGTCATATGGTTTCGGGCGACCGTTTGGACCTTAAAGTTTTCTTGACATGTGTCTGACAGGTGAGGAAAAACCCCGATAAAAACCTCACCCAGAAAAACTGTCCCGACCGGGATCGAACCCGGGCCCGCTGCGTGACAAGGCAGCACACTACCTCGACATCACAGCGGTGGACTTATCTATTATAATTTCATATTATTTTGTAACATTTGTATAATATTTGCAGCTCCAGAATATTGAAGTCTAAATAAAATTCAGATAAGTCAGTCAGTCACAGAATGTAGTCAGTCAGTCACACACCATATATTAGGTTATAACTCTGGTCTTAATTGTGATTTGTGTTTCGTTTTTTATTGGAATGTAACTTGAAATGTGTCCTCCAAACGGTATTTTGGAAAATTGAATTAGGAATCACACTTCAGAGAATGATGCAGATGAACATGTTAAGCTGCATGATGAGTTGACATTTATGTCAGTCAGTCACACATACTTTGAGAGATAATAAATAGCACTGTTTTTCTTCAAAAGTTGTATATTTAAGTACAGTCGTAACCACACACTATTCCTGTATCATATCACGTAGATAACACCCCTAATTTTAATCAATTGTAATATTTATGCAACCATTTTGCTGCAAAAGTGTATTGTAAATGTCAGTCAGTCACATATGGAATTACTCTAATACAGGCTGTATTTTTTATGATAGCCAGTTAAGGCATGCTTTTACGTGTTTTGTATAACACGATTATAATATTATGATATTTATGGACGCAAATTATCCGGTATTATCTTTTGTAATGTATTTTCTTCGACGAATTGGCCTACTCGATATGAAGTAGCATTGTAATGTAAGACGTTTATTTATGATAATTGAAGAACCATTGTTGCGGAATGATATACGCAAAGGTGGTAATGTGTGTTAATTTATCCTGTATCCAAGTGAATAATTTTTATGCGCAAAGTATAAATTACGTTGCCGACCTATAAATATATACTAGAACCGATTACGATTTAAATGAGCTAAGATGCCGATTATTGCCTAAACAAAATATTAAGCTATTGATGAACAAATCTTCCAATCGATAATGAACTTAGGATCTTAAACAATCTGAATACTATTCCAAGGGAAAGAATATCTATATACCTATATGATACTTAAAATATGATGAGACTTATAAATAAATATTTACTGATTTGAATATTTTATTTCTTTACGAATGAGACCTTAATTTGAATATTTTATCTTTTTTTACACAATTTACATAAATCTCTCTATAAATAAATAATAAAATATTATCCGTATAAATAAACAATAAAATATTATCCGTATAAATAAATAATTTATACACAATGCACTTTGAATAAAATTATCAGTTGAGAATAAAAATAATTTTATTACGAAAATAAGCTAAGCACAGATCCAGATTATCAGACTTACCGGATTAAATTCTCTTTATTTATTGAAAATAGAATATAATTCAATACAATAATCAATCAGAAGCTACTGATCGGTGATATTGACACTCATAACATCAAGATAATTATCACGAACACTGCGAATGGACAGTTCTAAGAAAACGGGATACAATTTTTATAATCTCAACTCATGCTGCTAATTTAAATGTATTTACTCGTATGTTTTTATGAACTATTCTTGTGTGTGAATGATTTTATTACAGATGAAGGGGAGTATTTGAAAACAATGTTACAACTAAATCATTCAGGTAGCCCAGTTAGACTATCTACACTAGGTAAAGATTTACTGGGACGATTATTACAAGTTTGTATTCACATTTACCCTCAGTCGTTATTGTAATTAAGATTTTCCAGTCCAGACTTCCCTAACCAATTTATTAAAATTCAATACGATAAATATTATTCTTCGATATAAAACTCACTTATCAAGTTTTCATCTCAATCATAAGGGCATTTTGTAACACGAATTTCCCTCCAGGTTTTTTTAATTTTAAATACAAATTAATATTTCATTAAATCTAAATTATTGAAATATAGGCCCATAATTTGAGATATATATATATATATATATATATATATATATATATCGAATTTGGACTTTAATTACTCAGAAATTTATTTGCAATACAATGATCATATTAATGAATTAATGTTTGTAATTATATAAAAGTTGATTTCCTCTTTTTATAAATCTCTATGACAACTCATTTTGTTAAATTTCATTTATTCCAGTACAGATGGCGCCAGAAAGTCTAGAAGACGTACGGTATGACAAGGGTAAACATGAATCACAAGTACATGAATGCAATATGAGCCTATAGATACCAAACACTTTGTTAATAGAAATGTGTCAGAACGTCTATTTGAAAACAGACTAAAATGTCAGTCAAAATAATATTTATGAATGGCGAGTCTGACAAAATGTTTACAACTGGAATTTCACTAGGAAGTTTCAAATTAAAATTTGGATACATATCAGTTAAAAGGTAAATACGAATAACACATTAAAATTAATTGAAACTAACGGTTTTTAAATAAGCTGTTAGGCCTTAATAGAAAACCAAAAAGGCCTAACTAAGAACAACTTGGCAAAATTGTCGACAAATAGCGCGAGATAGACACACCTAGTATTAGTTACATCACTAACAGAAACAAAGGAAAGTCACACCCTTTATATGTATATGTAATACAGGGCAAGTCAAAATGTTGTGCAGGTTTTCAGAAATTTATTATGTGAAATGTAATGAACATATAATATCGTGAGACATATTGTATGAAAGGTAAACTCTCAAAGTTTAGTTGTCCACTTCTAAAGTTCCGCGTTCACCCGCAAGATGTCAACAGCAGAGCAGTAAAGGAAAATGGCGTTGACTGGGGATCAGAAGTCTTTCTGTG
Source organism: Diploptera punctata (assembly GCA_030220185.1). Lineage (NCBI taxonomy): Eukaryota > Metazoa > Arthropoda > Insecta > Blattodea > Blaberidae > Diploptera > Diploptera punctata. The sequence continues at coordinate 229,115 of JASPKZ010006845.1, read as the reverse complement.
TGCTTGATTACCACGTAAACAACTCTGTGACTAGTGTTCAACGACATTTCCGTACCAGATACGATAAAGACCCGCCGGATGGGAGATCCATTCGTAAGTGGTACACACAATTTAGGGATTCAGGCTGTATCTGTAAACGAAAATCCACATTACCATGGCAGTGTTCGAGACCATTTGAATACGGCTTTACCACAACGCTGGATAGGCCGTGCATCTCAGGGTGATCAACAACTCATTCATTGGCCACCTCGTTCACCAGATCTAACCCCGTGTGATTTCTTCATGTGGGGTCTTGTAAAGGATCATGTTTACGTACCACCACTTCCAACAACACTGCATGAACTGCGTGCCCGCATCACAGCAGCCATTGCTGATATCGACCGCGGACTGCTACAGAAAGTTTGGCAGGAGATTGAATATCGGCTTGACATCTGTCGTGTAACAAAAGGCGCTCACATAGAACATCTGTGAATATTTAAAAAAAAACTTTGAGAGTTTACCTTTCATACAATATGTCTCACAATATTATATGTTCATTACATTTCACATAATAAATTTCTGAAAACCTGCACAACATTTTTACTTGCCCTGTATATGTCCACATATGTTTAAACCAATAGGAATAAGTTGTAAACCATTCTCCTGTAGCGATCTGAACGACTGAAGGAATACTGAGGTTTTCATTATAAATCAAATTGAGACGAGTACAGAAGAGAAGCCTCCTAGATACCGAAAGGATAATATCGATTAAGTTATATTGAGGATACTGATCAATATTTTTATATTACAATATTAATAATAATAATTCTTCGGTATTCCGTAGAAAATCCAGATCGCTATACACATCGTATCATCAAGTGTTTTTATTTTGTATTGAATAGATGAATAGTGAATACAATTTTAAATAAATCGAGTGATGTATAAACTACAGTTATTGAAAATAATATCGCTGCCAGTACAAAAGTTCCTTCGCCTATTCCTATGGTAAGTGACCCTCATCGCTCAACGAACCAACAACCTGACTAGACCGCGAGCATAAAATTCCCACTATACGGGAATTCCTTGTAATAAATCCCACATCCTGTGATAAACCCTTCCCCATTTACCTACACCCCTTAACTAAACACATTTGTTCCAAATTCTAAAGGGTAAACGACATAATTTTGTAATCGTAAACGTACATGGTCCCACAGAAAATAAAGATGACAAGATCTAGGATAAGTTCTATGAATAATTAGATTGAGTATTTGGTAGCCTTTCGCGACATCATAAAAACAGTTTCTTATGAGATGTTAATGCAAAAGTGGGGCCGGAAGATATAGGCCTAATCAAATCAACAATAGGCACATTTTATTTGCATGAAGATAGGAACGACTATGGGGTTAGATAGTTACATTTACCACATCAAAGAATTTCATTGTTAAGAACACAACATTTTTCAGCATAAGGATATTCATAAAAACACCTGAAGGTCTCCCGATGGCGAACCTCGGAACCAGATAGATCATGTATTAGTGGACAAACACTGGCACAATAGTATTATCGATGTTAGACGAGTTAGAGGGACAGCCTGCAATTCGGATCATCATCTGGTCAGGGTGAAAATCAGACAACGGTTATCGCTTATGAGAGGAATAAATGCTAAAGATTCTGTAAAATTTGAATTGAAAAACTTGAAACTGATGAAATACGGCAAGAATGCCAAAACTAAATTGCTAATAGATTTAAAGTACTAGAATCTTTAAATGGCAATGTGGCAAACGAAGGAGAAACTGGTACAAATAAAGAATGGGAGGCTATAAGAGATACTATTAAATTGTTAGCATCTTAGAGCATTGGTTATTTAAAAAAGAGACAAAAAAGAAATGGCTTGATGAAGAATTTGCCGACATTGTAAAGAAAAGAAGCTAGCAAAAATGAAATGGTTACACGAGCCAAATTACGAAAATTTAGAGCAGTTGGGTAGTATTAGACGGGAAACACCAGGTTACCAAAGAGTAAAGAGAGGTAATACTTGAGAGAGAAGATTAACGATCTTAAAATGAATGCAAAAAATAGGAACATTAGTTAATTATATCAGGAATTATAATAGAGAAGGAAGGGTTTCAAGCAAGAACAAACATAATTCGCAATGAAATGGGGATATGATTGCTGATTCCAGGAGTATAGTAAATATATCCAAAAATTACTTTAATCAGCTATTAAATGTACGTACAGAACAGGATATTGAAGAAGATAATTTACAGACAGCAGAAATGCTAGTCGCAAAACCAAGTGCATTAGAGGTTGAAATGGCGATAGAAAAATTGAAGATACATAAAGCATGAGGTGCAGATGAGATCACAGCAGAACTGATAAAATCAAGGGAGAAAAATTGATGGACAAGATATGCCGGTGCTTAATGTGATTTGGGAAAAAGAAACTCTTCCATATGAATGGAAAAATCGATTATCGTATGAATTTGTAAGAAAGGAGATGCAACTGATTGCAACAACTATAGGGGCATCTCATTACTTTCAACTTCGTACCAAATCCTAGCAAATGTATTAGTAAACAGAGTAACTCGCTATATTGATGACATTCTAGGAGATCATCAATGTGAATTTAGAAGTGAAATGTTTACAAATAGATCAGATTTTTAGAATAAGGCAGATTTTATAAAATAAATGGGAATATAAAGGTACTGTACATCAACTATACGTAGACTTAAAAAAATGCATACGATTCAATTAAGAGGAGAGAAGTTATATAGTATCCTGCTAGAGTTCGGAATTCCTAAAACGTTAGTTAAGACTTATACAAATGTGTCTAAATGGCACAAAGAGAGTAGAGTGTGTAGGCAAACAGTTTTCGTGATACTTTTCAAATTCACAATGGATTGGAGCAAGGGGATGCACTAACTCCTCTAGTATTAATTTTTGTATTAGAGCATGACATCAAATCTTTAGAGGATGAAGAAGGCCTACAACTCAATGGTATTAATAGGCTGTTAGTTTATGCTGATGATGTAGTACTTTTGGGCGATAGCGAGGAAATACTAAAAGCCAACACGCACACACTATTGAGTAACACTAAGAAATTGGGATTGGAAGTAAATATCAATAAAACTAGATATATGGTCACACATAGAGATATATTTTATAATGGAAATGTACAGCAAATAGAAACGAGATGCCAAAGAAATTAAACATAGGCTCAATTCTGGAAATGCGTGCTCTTATGCATTTGAGAGACTCTTGACGTCCCAATTCCTTTAAAGAAACGTTAAAATGGAAATATATAAAACTATTATTTGTAACCGGAATTTCCCTCCATATTGTTTTTAGTTTCAAATATTAACTAAATATTTCATTAAATCTAAATTATTTAAATGTTGGACCATAATTTGAGATATAGATGAAATATCCATCCATAGTAATTCTGCCCGAATGCAGGTCCTTCACTGCAATCATAGCATTTTCATGCTATGCGTGCAGCTTTACTAGGGAATTGTGTAGGTGTGGTAGCTTCCCGTTGCTTTCCACACCGGTGAAGGATGATAATGATAATGGTAAGGATGATGGCCATATGATTTCGGGGACCGTTTGGGCCTTAAAGTTTTCCTGACATTTGTCTTACAGGTGAGGAAAAACCCCGATAAAAACCTCACCCAGAAAAACTGCCCCGACCGGGGATCGAACCCGGGCCCGCTGCGTGACAAGGCAGCACGCTACCTCGAGACCACAGCGGTGGACAGATGAAATATATATATATATAAACATATCGAGTTTGGACTTTAATTACTCAGAGATGTATTGCAATCAAATGATCATATTAATGAATCAATTATATTAATGCTATACAAGTTGATTTCCTTTTTTTATAAATGACTAAGCCAACTCCTTTTTTTTAAATTTGGGTTATTCCAATATAGATGGAGCCAGAAAGTCTAGTAGACATACGGTATAACAAACGTAGACCCAGGTACCTGAATACATTAGAAACCTATAGATACCACTTTTCTTAATAGAAATGTGTCAGAACGTCTATTTGAAAAGAGACTAAAATGTCAGTCAAAATAATATTTATGAATGACTAGTATAACAAAACGTTTACACGGGTAATGTCACTATGAAATTTCAAATTAAAATTTGAACACATATATCAGTTAAAAGACAACTACGAACCACATATTAAAGTTAATTGAAACTAACGGTTTTTAAAAAAGTTGTAAGCCCTTTAATAAAGAACCGAAAGGCCTAACTAAGAACAACTTGGCAATATTGTCAATAAATAGCACGAGATAGACACACCTATTATTAGTTACATCACTGACAGAAACAAAGGAAAGTCACACGCTTTATATATATGTAATATATGTCCGCATATGTTTAAACCAATAGGAATAAAAGTGTAACCCCTTCTCCTGTATCGATCTGAACGTTCGAAGGAATACTGAAGTTTTCAAGATATCAAATTGAGATGCGTACAGAGGAGAAGCCTCCCAGATACCGAAGGAATAACATCGACTAAGTTATATTGAGGATACTGATTCATATTTTTTATTATTACTATATTAATAGTAATAATACTTCATTATTAATTTGAGAAGTCTGATCGCTATATACATAACGTATTTTCAAGTGTCTTCATTTTATTAAGTAATATGTATTTTGAATCATATTCAAAATAAATCAAGTGAATTTTGTACTTCAATTATTGATAAAACTTTAGCTGCCGTAAGAAGTTCCTTCGTTATCCTGTGATAAGTTATCCTCATCGCTTATCGAACCCAACCTGGCTAGACCGCGAGCATAAAATTCCCACATTACGGGAATTTCTTGTAATAAATCCCACATCCTGTGATAAATCCATCACCCTTTTACCTACCCCCTAATTAAAATCCTTTCAAATGTCACCCAACTTTGGGGCACAAATCAAATCCTAACCTCAACTAGTCCTTTATCATATTCTACCAGTTATATTATATGGGTGCGAAACATTGACTTTACTTTAAGCGAGGAAAGGATATTACGAGTATGAGAATATAGTTAGGGATTTTTTTGAACCAAACAGAGATGAACAAACAGGTGAATGCTGAAGACTTACATAACAATCAACTACATGGTCTTTATAGGAAGCCAGATATAATAAGAATAGTTAAGTCTCGTAAACTGCGATTGGCAGGACATGTGGCACGAATAGGGAAAGAAAGACGTGCATGGAAGCTTTTTGTAGGAAAAGCAGAGGGAAAACGTCCAGTTGGCAGACCAATAATCAGGTGGTAGAACAACATTAGCTATGATTTGAGGGAAGTAAATTATACGAGGAGTGATTGGAAAACATTAGCTCAGAATGTGATGTATGGAGAGATTATTTCCGCGCAATCATGAAGCTATGGTTCGACAGAGCCAGTGACTTCCACATAGAGGGCCAGATGCATCTTCATAACTTGTGGGTAGCAAATTTAAAAGACCTTTGTCCAATTTTATTCATTTATGACTATGGGAATGCCTGCTCTTATAGAAAAGTGAAGAGGCTGGTAACGCCGCGTGGGTCTAATCTAAAAGGTTTATAGAAAAATCTAGCAATATCCTAGACGAATCTCATTACACCACACCTAAGAACTCCTAAATTAAGCGTATCAATAAAAAGTATTATAAAAATCTTTTGTTACTAGATCCAGAATTATGAGGAAAAAGAAAACCAATTTAACCTCATAACTAATATAAAACTATCTCTGTGTTCGTCAAAATGCAACTGTAAACATCTCTTCGGTTCGGTGGTGCTGCGACGATTCGTGTTCTAACAGTGTAATGAAACACTTACAACATTTTGAGCCGATTAAGTTGTATACTCAATAGAGACTTCCAACTTGAAACGTTTAAGAGCAAGTTGAACATTTATAAATGTTATCATCGCGTAGGAGCAAACTTATGAATTGAAAGTAAACTACTTAATTAACCATTTCGAAAAGTCTATAAATTTCGGTTAACCATTAAATTACATTAAAAGTCAAACACATGGAATATTAGATCCGAATAGTTACGGAACTAGTAAACACGGGATATTAGTGACGTGTAAGAAATAAATATTATTAAAGTAAATAGAGATAATTATGAAACTTCTGTGACGTTATTGTCGCCGTATCTAGAGTAATTCTCTGTTGTACCTATGACAAGAATTCATGTTTACTGAAACCATACAAACCTTAGTCGGACTCGGCACAAGTTGTCTTGCCCGAACGATCAATTATCATGTCATGGCCGGACGATAAAAATATAAGTTATTTTTGTATCATAAAATTCACTAATTAATAAGTTCGCAAGAAAATTACTCACTGCCTTCTGTTGTAGCTCAAGAAAGGTACATTATGACGTCACATTGTTGTCGCATGGAATATGTCGGTAATGCCAATGACTATAAATCTGTCCGAAAAATGTCTATTACCCGATCGATGCGCTACCTACCGGGTCCATTTGTGAATCCAAATCATCCAGGGGCCAACTCAAACACACACACACACACACACACAAAATTTAATCAAAATCCGGTCCAGTCGTTTAGGCAGTTTTTAAATTCAGATTTCAAGTAAACTTCCACTTATAATTGTCTGATTTCGCTCACTTTTGGATAATATCTACCTCGGTTTATTTTAATAGTTTGTATTGAGTTTCGTTGTGAAACATCGAAAACTGTGACCGCTAGAGCGATTTTTAAATTTCCACTTCATGTGAACTCCTACACGTAATGGTTTTAGAGGGTACAATTATGATTACTGATGGGGAAGATAATATAATATTTATATACATATATTTATCTAATATATTAAGTATATTTGACTTCCAGTCAAAAAGTTTGTATTTTACAAGATAAATAATCTTCATAATAATAATTATAACCTTAACCACCCAGAGACCGACTCAGACAATCACAAAATGTTTCTTCAAATCGGAGCAGTCGTTTAGGCACTTTTAATTACGGATTTCAAGTAAACCTCCACGTTTAGCTGTCGGCTTTCGCTCATTTTTTTCACAATACCTACCTCGGTTTATTCTAATAGAACATACCGAGTTTCGTTGTGAAACATCGAAAATTGTAACCGCTAGAGCAATTTTTAAACTTTCACTTCAGGTGACACCGTACACCTAATGATTTTAGAAAATCCAATTGTTAATCTATGCCATCCAGAGAACCAGCCAAACACACAAAACATTTCATCAAAATAAGTCCAGTCGTATATACAAGAATACATCATCTACATAAAGGTGTGTGCCGAAGACGTATGTAAATTGAAAATAGACAACATTAGCTCCATCGGTCTGCTCAGCATGGAACCCGAAGCACATAGAAAACACACACATGATATTCTATATTTTATATCCTTTTTTGTTTATTAATTATATCATACAAATAGCAGAAAATATCTATAACTCAAGAAGCATAAAATGCATTAAATTCCCAAATAGGTAATAGAAGTGAAAACATGTTAAATATAAACTGCTTCTATCTTTCAAAAAAGTAGGAAACATGTTTATATGTTGTTCTATGTTTCACAATAAATTTTTATTTGAGGCTTTTCTGTTTTTTATAGTAATTGAATATTTAAAAAAAATTAAAATCCTATTGATGTTTTCTCATTTTACTGTACATTTTTCACAGCCAAAAATCCGAGCTCCAGTTTTAACAGTTACTCACTGTGCACAACGGGTCCGTGTCTGTTATTCAGGTCATTAGCGAGTTGACCTGCTGTAGCAATTAGTTGTAAAGACATATGATAACAAATATGGCGTAAAAACATAATATCTTTCTTGTAATAGTATTTGTGGCACTGACACTGATTAGGTGCCACACAGTCTGCATTCTGGCATGTCGGGTTGCACTCTGGTACACACGCCAATGGGGACACCTTGGTGTACCCGCTGATGCAGTTGCACGTGTTAGGTGCGCTACATGTTGCATTGTGACACCGAAACTCGCAGATAGGTTCACATTCATCACCAGCTCTTCTGTACCCGTGGTGACATCTACAATGAAAAGGTTTTACGCAGTCTCCGTGGTCACATCCTGCGCATCTTGGCAGGCATTCTCCTGCGCATCTTGGCAGGCATTCTCCTGCGTTAGCCATCTGATATCCTAAAATCAAACAGAATTCACACAACAAAATTATGTATTATAGTCTAGAACAGCGTTTCGGTATCTGTGGTCCGCTCATCTTTAAGCCTCAGTGGAAAGAAAGAAGAGATATCGCGAAGAAAATGAATTAAAAAATGAATATTTATACATATATAATGTAGACCGGGGTGGACTAGTGGTTTTGTTCCTTGCCTCGTTCAAACCCGGCCAGGATGGATGGATTTTTTAGGATGGAAAAGTTCAAGGAGCAAGTCCTCCGGGAAGTACTTTAAACTGAGGGTCCCGAGACTGAAGATTTTTAGGCTCGTAAAATAACCGCAAGCCTGAATAAAACGACCTCTGTGCAAAATTTACCGACCTTTTTCATTCTAGTAATACCTTAGTTGGCTACTGGGTGTCTCATTGGGTCGGTATATTCACTGAATACTATTCATGACATCTGTAGGAAAATGAGAGTAACTAAATTAATTTTGTCTACTAACTCCTAACAAAGGAGAGAGTAAGTTGATCTGTTACATCATTATAGATGTAGGTAAATGTTTTTAAAACTATCATAATTTTTTCTTACAAGGGAACTATCAACTATTGTATACCAAAAAACTAACTAACTCATTGGACTGTCGAACACGTAGGTTCGTGGACATAATCTCTCCATACTTCCTTATTCTGAACTAATGTTTTCCAATTATCCCCTGTATAATCTACTTTCCATCAAATCATGGTTAATGTTATTATTTCATGTCATTATTGGCCTATATACTGGGCGTTTCCCCCCTGGTTTTCCTACAAGAAGCTTCCACGCTCTTCTTCTATCCCCCATTCGTGCCACATGTTCGGCCCATCGCAGTCAACGAGACATAACTGTTCTTATTATTATGTCTGGCTTCCTATAAAGATAATGTAGCTCACTGTTTAGTAAACTTCTCCATTCACCTGTCTGATTCTGATTTCAGTGTTACGCATTGAAGGAAGGATGTATTTTATCTAATCATGCTTTTAAAATCACTTCGATATCTTTACGCATTGTTGCGCTCTCTTTGTTTGAAAGTTCCCGGGCCACTTATTGGGGCGCTACATTAGAAAACCTCCGTTTCTAGAAGTATCTGATCGAGAAGAATTGTCTTTCCGGAATTTAGCGATCGCAGTCGGTTTTGCATACGATGAGCTTTCCAGAAAATTATCTATCTGCTCTATAATGTACAGTAAAAGCTCCTTATTCGCGTTTTCATTATTCGCGGGTTTAAAAATTGCGACACAGTTTCTGTATTCGTGGCTAAAAATGCCTTTAATCGCGGATCCAGTCGGTATATTAGGTTTAGTATCCTTTATTAACGCATCGGCAATTTTCTTTTTACTCTAGGTACGTGACAGGTTTGCTTTTACAAAGACTGATTCAAACCAAATGGACAAATTAATATCAAAGTATAACACACCTTATTGTCACAAGCCTAAAGTTCATTGTTAAAAGCCACCGCCGTTGTATTTCACATGCCGCTATGTTCGTTGATAAATGCCGTCCTTGCCACGATCGGTGTTTTATTGTTTAAACTTGTCGTTCGTTGCAATAATTTTGATTGAATGACACGTGTTTCTTCTGCTTTCTTGGCAATTTATAATGTCGAGTAAAAGGAGAGAAAATTAGTTCCGAAGCGGAAAACTAGTGTTGTCGCTTAAAGTAAAAACAGAAATGCTTGACCGTTTACGCGTTGGTGAGTCGTTTTGTATATACCACGCTGTTTCAATGTTAATGAATCAATTGTATTATTCATCAAGAAATCTGAAGAAAAATAAGGAATTCTATCGCTGAATTAACAGCTAAATATCAATCTCAATTGAAAAAAAACTTTTAAAAGCAGTAAAACAGGAAAAAATTACAAAATTACTAAGCCCTTGCCTAATCCTGAAAGTAATAATTAATATAAATTGTTCAAAATCTCTCATTAAGTGATTTTATTTTGACTATTTAAGTCATGCCACAAATGCTAGTCAATGACCAATCACGTTTCAATGAATTTTGTTTTACAACCAATGACAGTCGTGTTTCACCTCGCTCTTTATCGATTTCTCTTTATCAGCTCCTGCTTTTGTGATAAAGAAAGCTCCTCCTTTTATGTTCTGAACAGGACAGAACATTATTTTTCTCCAACAAATACATTGAATATAGCAAATCATGATCAGATTCCTTGATTTTACCGAGTTGTTTACTAAAAAAATAAATGATTAACCCGTAATGTTGATTATGATATATAGTTTGATGTGTTTCATTATTTCTCCACTTGGGTACATTCTTACAGTATTGCGATCTTATTTGGCAATAAATAATACGATCTAATTGCAGTGAATGAACATAACCTAACATTTCTGATTTGTTTTCAAACATCGCCATTTACATTAAATACATACATATTTTAAAATAACTATAGTTAATCAATAATTTGTGAGTAAACAGCTTAATTTTATTCGTTGAATAATCCTAACAAATGCCACTCTTGATTTCCAAATTCTCTAGATAAATTGGAAATCACTCGTGGCATTACTTATGACTATTTAACTCATGCCACAAATGCTAGTCAATGACTAATCACGTTTCAATGAATGTTGTTTTACAACCAATGACAGTCGTGTTTCACCTCGCTCTTTATCGATTTCTCTTTATCAGCTCCTGCTTTTGTGATAAAGAAAGCTCCTCCTTTTTAATGTTCTGAACAGGTCAAAGCATTATTTTTCTCCAACAAATACATTGAATATAGCAAATAATGAAAAGATTCCTTGATTTTACTGAGTTGTTTACTAAAAAAATAAATGAATAACCCATAATGTTGATTATGATATATAGTTTGATGTGTTTCATTATTTCTCCACTTGGGTGCACTCTTACAATATTACGATCTTATTTGACAATAAATAATATGATCAAGCAGCAGTGAATGAACATAACCTCACATTTCTGATTTGTTTTCAAACATCGCCGTTTACATTAAATATATAAATATTTTAAAATAACTATAGTTAAACAATGATTTGTGAGTAAACAGCTTAATTTTATTCGTTGAATAGTCCTAACAAATGCCACTCTTGATTTCCAAATTCTCTAGATAAATTCACTCCTCACTTCGTGAGTCGTGAATTTATCGATAATTTGGAAATCGCTCGTGGCATTTTTTATGATGATTGTTATTTTATTTTGGAACCTTGGAGCGTATCCCCTATATACCCATACAAATTACCATTCCATATTCGCGGTTTCTGTATTCGCGGCATATTTGCGGAACATATCTCCCACGAATAAGGAGCTTTTACTGTATAGCAGTAATGGTTTTGGAGGCAGTGAGTAATACTCCGGAAGTCTAGTGAATTCGAAGCCAGTGTGTGAGATTATATGCGTTGAACAAGTGCAACTGTAATCGGGAAGAAATTAACTCTAGTGATTCTATGAAAACGTCAAGAACTTAATAAAAGAATTATTATGAGCTTATACAATGAACTAAACGTGAATGTTTCTTTGTTTTCCTCGTACCAACCTTCATGAAAAATTGCACAATCAGTTTTTAAGGACGCAGAGTGTTTAACTCATATTTATCATCATCATCACTCCAGGGATTAGGCAATTGCCCGTTCCGACTTCATAATGCATCAGCCCAACGTCTTCTAGGTCTTGCAACATCACATCTTCCTCTTGCTTGATAATTTCTTGCTAACAATGGATATCTCTCCTTACTCATTCCATCCATATGATCAATCCATTTCTGTCTGTAATTCGTGACCTTATCCAATAAAGGCTGTACTTTCAATTCTTCTCTTATATCCTCATTTCTTATTCTATCAAGTCTTCTACATCCTTTAACTTGTCTTAGGAACCTCATCTCCGCCGTCTGTATTCTATCCTTCTGTTTTTTCATTGGTGCCCAAGTTTCACATCCATACAATATTGTGGGAACCGCCATAACATTAAACATTTTTATCTTTGTTTCTTTTCTAATTTTATTTTTGAATGTTCTCTGTATTGTTCCACACACCGTCTGAAATTTATTTATTTTGGAGTCAATATCTCGTTGCACATTGTAGCCAACATCACAGTCCAAATATTTGAAACTAGACACCTGTTCTATACTTTAATTTTCTAAAATAATTTTGTATCTCACTGGATCTCTTCCTCTAAAACCATGGTCTTCGTTTCCCTTACAGAAATCTTTAGATCATATAATTTACACATTTCATTTAATGCATGCATAGATTTCTGTAAATCGTCTTCATTTTTCTGTATTATGATTATATCATCAGCAAATAGAAGATTATTTATGCACACTTTATTATCTATTCTTATTCCTGGATTCACTAAAACTTTCCATTTATTTAAAATATCGTCTATGTATATATTAAACAAAGTGGGTGATAAACTACATCCTTGTCGTAATCCAGTATTTGTTTTGATTGTATCAGTTCTTTTGAATCCGGTATCTATAATTATGTTTGTGTCTTCATATAATTTCTTTATTGTTTCAACAAGGCACAGCGGGTATCCTTTCATTCGTAATATTTCCCATAATTTTTGTCTGTTTACTCGATCGAAGGCCTTATCCAAATCTATAAATCCCATGTGAGTTTCTAATTTATGTTCTCTTCTCTTTTCTATGAGTTGTTTCAGTGTAAAGACATTGTCTATACATGACCTTCCCTTTCTGAATCCACTTTGATTTTCATTTATTATTACTTCTGTTATGTTTCTCAATCTCTTATTTATTATTTTCGTATATATATATATATATATATATATATATATATATATATATATATATATTGTAGCCAGTATTCATTAAACTATTCCCTCTGTAATTCTCGCAGTTTCTCCGGTCTCCTCTTTTAAATATATTCATCACAATTGCTGTTTTCCAAGTGGTTGGAATCTCATAGGCCTGCCAACATATTTTAATTAAATGAAGTATTCGTAGTTTACACAATATTCCACTATATTTGACTAACTCCATATTTATATTTTCTAATCCTGTTGCTTTCCTATTCTTAGTGGTTTTCAGAGCCATTTCTAATGCTATTATTGCAAAGAAGGACCTGCCTTCGGGCAGAATTATTATGGATGGATATATATATATATATAAGTTATTCAACTAATATTTTTATTATATGAAATATCCCATGATGTATAGGGGTTAACTTGCTGTTGAAAAGCGTGCATATCATTGTTTTCAATGTTTTAAATGGTGATATCTCAAGAATGGTGATTCTTATGAAAAAAGTGTAACAACAATTTTTGTCGATAATTGCATGGTCTACAACTTCTGTCTGGCCTATGGTTATGATAAAACTTACCGTTTGGCTGAAAAATGCAAAAAAAAACATATTCGCGAACTTTGACCTTGAATAATTTTTTTGTAGATGTGGAATCGATGGGGACTTTCCACATTTCATTTATAATGATGTTCCCAACATTCGTACCAATTTTCAGCTCTATGCGAATTTTTGTAAGCCTACCCCTATTTTTGAGCAACTTGACCGGGGTATATGTGTTGCATAAAAACAGGATACTAGGCTCATAGAGTTGCATATTGACACGGCGCGGCGCATTTGGATTTCATGGACAGTTGTCTGTATCGGCGCTGTACTGTATAGATCTATGTAAATGCTTACAATGAAAAAACTAAATTAAAATATTTTGTGTAGTCATATTTATACATATTTGTCCATTTAAATATGATAGAGATTATTTTAGTAAATTAACGATCATATTCGATATATTTTTTACATTTTGGAGCAGTAGAAAAAAAAACTCTTACTATTTATTTCATCCATTTCCATTATAGTTGTTAAAAAATATCTCAGAATTACATCTACAACGACATAGCCCACTGTTCACCTTAGCATCTAATTTGTTATGAGTTAAGTTAGTTACGCTTATTTGCCCTTAGATGTCATGAATGATATGCAGTCAACATACCGACCAAATGAGACATCTAGCAGGTAACTAAGGTATATATAGGGTGATGAGGTTGGCAAATTTTCCTTACAGGGAGTTTTATTCAAACTTATGAATATTTTACGAGTCTGAAATTGTCAGACTCGGGACCCAGGGCTTAAAGTTAATATCAGTTAATATTTTTAAACTCCTTTGAAATTCTTAACTTATCAATTGAGTTGGTGTTTACTTGTAGAAATAAATAAATTGAAAAGTAGTAATAAACTGCTAAATTCTGAACTTGATTTGAATGAATCGTCTTTGTTAAATTAAAAAAATTAAATAAATGATTGTTGTATTGTTGCTTAGATCAGGTGGAACACAATTCATAATTTGTTAACATGTCTGAAGAAGGTACAGTGTACCGAAACAGCTGTCACTGAATTATACCTTAATAAGTATGAAAATCAAATAAAAATAAGATTCTATAATTATTTAGAACCACAAAATCATTCTCAACAATTTTTCATATGGCATAAAAATATATGACATAAAACGTATGAAATTCTTAATATTTATACTAGGACATATTAAATCATTTCCATTGAATATAGAAATTAAAATATTAAAAAATATATATTAAATAAATAAGGTAACACCAATTATCATTAAGTATGGGCAAATATCCGGCTTTAACAGTCAGGCAGTTATTGAATATTGAATACGCAACACAAACACACAAACAAACACTCCTCTATTTACATAATTTTTATTTATGTACAGATTCTTACACATCTTTGTGTGCCTAAAATTTATTTTCCTTCTCCACTCGTCTCTATCCATCCACTCCATGTCCTTCAGTCCTCTTGTTCTCATTCCAGTTCTCTTTACATAATATAAGAATATAAATCATCAGCATAAATTTATCTGCTGGAGTGTACGTAAATTGAAAGAGACCACGTTAACAACACGTATCCGTCCAGAGTGGAACTCGAAGCACACAAAATTATAGTTAATGGCATTAGAAAACACAGACACACACATTGAATATTTTTGAAGTTGGAAGTGTGTGTAGTACAGTGTTAAGGAAAAAAAGTCTGAAGTGAAGCAAAATGTTGAAGTAAAAATTGTTATTGTCACAATATGGCGAAAATGTGTTTTTTTACTGATTGGAAATAACGAATACTTTCCGAGCCGATGTACAATTTCAAATTCCATACTTTTTGCTTACTTGTAATGTGTATTTTATTATTAAATAATTCAGGGCCATAAATTGATTTACTATTTTTATTTTACAACTGCAATTATTACCCAATTATATTTAGTACTTTTATGTCATATTTTTTATGCTTAATTTGTATTTTTTGTAAATTTAAGGTTATAATTATTTTTGTATGCATCTTTTGGCAATTGTAGGTCATAAAAATCCTAACCTAATTTTATATATATATATATATATATATATATTCCAGAATGAAAACAGATATGCAATGCCCTCCTCGTGATCCGTCTCATTGCTTGGACGTACAGTACATTGTCAAGAGATGATAATATTATTGCCTCAGTATGATGGTGTCCGTTTATATAAAAGCGGGTGCCGTGCGACAATGCTTGACAATGATAAACTTGCGGAATTATTAAAGTGACGGTAGTTGGCATTTTTGTACTTTATTATAAATTTAATTATAAATAACAGCTGCGGGGAAACAAAGCGAGTCGCTGGACAACCATCGTAGTGAGGCGATAATAATTTTCACTATAAATGTAACTATACTTTTATTATAGTAATTTTTGAGGAAGTTGTTTGTGTTAACATGTAAATAACTAGGCTTGTGTATAGTTGAATTCTGTTTTTATTTTTCTCTGTTATAAACAATATGTGATTTCATTATATGAAATTACAATCAATATAACTGGGGTACTTTACTGCAATATATTTTTTGCCAAATTCACTACTTCAGTTGGAAAATCATGTGTGCGAGGTTCACGAACACATGTGTAAGAGAAGTATTCAGGTTCTTTCCTGGTCGGAACAAAACTACTTCCTTTTATTAAAGATCGTGGCATAGGGAGAAATCCGAATTTCATCTGAAACTAAAAGAGAGAGAAAAAAATATATATACACACACAATTCATACTTTAATAAATTTATAATTCAAACACTATCGTACCTAAGCTGACGTTTAATGACTCATGATATATTATTTTTTTTGTTTCTTTGAAGTTCCACTGTCGACTGCAGGTCCCCCTCCGCAACAGTGCATTTTATGGCGCTGAAAAAGTTTATCGTCATGACTCTGAATTTGGTGAACAGAGAATTCACGCAAAATCGTTGAGTATGAACTAAATTCACCCAAGCTGAATGTTTTTTTACGCGATGTCGCATAGCAATCTCTACGCCATTTTCCTCTTTAAACTACACTATAGATGGCATACCTGACCTTGACACGCTCGATATTTGGTTAATACCATAACTGAATGAGGTCAAATGGACCATCGCCTCACTATCACTATCAGGTTTGTAAATTTTTTAATCGAATCCTTACAGAATGTTGGGAAGAACCAACAGGACGCCTTGTTATAATGCTCTTATAAAATGGCCTCCGCGATCCCCAGATATAGTAACTGATATTTTTCTATGGGATTACAAAAATGATAGTGTTTACGTCCCCCCTCTACCATGCGATCGACATGAACTTCAAATGAGGATATCATTATTATTATTATTTTTTTTTTTTTTGCATTCTGGATCATTGAGCGGCCGGATATTTAATTCGGAGTGTGGGAAGAGTTGGACTACCGCATAAATGTTAATAGCACTACACACAGACCCCACATTGAGGCTCTGTAATTCAACGTAAAAAAACTTAATGTCCAGTGCATCATATGTGTCATCAATTGTCAGTTTAGATACGATAGTTTTTGAAAAATACATGTATCAATGTTTGACTTCCTTTAGAGACACGGTACATATACTATTAATGGCGGCATATTCAAAGTACTGCAGAGAATGAAGAGTGGCCATGGTATCATCGCCTCACTATGACAGTTGTCCGTTTATATGATAGCGGGTGCCGCGCGAAAAAAACTTGACAATGATTAGCATGCGGAATTACTATAGTGGCGGTAGTCAGCATCTTTATATTTAATTATATATAACAGCTACGAGGAAACAAAGCGAGCCGCTGGGCAAACATCATAGTGAGGATATAATAACATGCCTAGGCGATGAATGTGACAGTCGTGCAGGACTGCAGGGCTCAATGACGGAACAACTACTTTACTGGGACATTCCGGGAGTATGTGTTTTGAGTTTTTATTTTCGAAATTTGTCTTCGATCTCATCAGGTCACTCAGTAGCTGATAAACAATCAGATAAAAATAAAATATCTCATGGTCATAAAAATTAGACTATTTGACAATTGGCGGTCTAGGTAGCTACCTTCACTGGCTAAGTACGTTATCACCAGAGAAAGAAAGTCCCAAGAAGGAATACGGCTGAACCGAAAGTCACACGAGTGTAGGTTGTATTGTACACCCTTCGACAAAAAAAATGAGTCATCTCTTGAACGCACATTTCTTCTGAGTCATACTCGGCACAGCGCTGGGTTCAAACTAGGAAACTAGTCATAATTGTGCAGTCCCTGAGCTACTGTGTTATGTGGCATGAACTGAATACTCTTCTACGTGTCCCGATAGCTCAGCGGTAAAGCACGCGTTCACTGTTTCTGTTAATGAAGATCGCAGGTTCGCGTCTTCAATTACGCAGTTTTTTCGTGATATTTGTATCAAAACGTTTTATGAATTAAATACATTTTATTTCGACATTTGAATTAATCTATACTTTTTAAGTTCATTATATATTTTTACACGCTTTATATTAGCTTGACTTGTATCTGTCTATGTACCGAACCTGTATCTATGTAACGGCTAATCACATCAGTGTCGACTTGGAGTTTTGAGGACGGATACTGGGAGTCTTGAAAAGTTGTAAATAATAATCTGATCTATATATTGTAATAAAGTTTTTTTTAATGAATGTACCCTTATCAAAAAGAAGAATGGGCAAGGTATTATTGATGAAAACGCATTTTTTTCGTACTATTCACGAGGTAAAAGTGTTTCCCTCAACAACTTTAATGTGTTTACTGAATACTTTGTTTTGAAAATGAGAACACTATAGCCCAGCTGGAATATTTCCCCCCATTTTATCGTTATTTTCATACGGTCCTCTATGTATATTAAAAAATAATAACATAGTGGAATAATGTATGTCTGAACTTTGGTAAAACAATGCAATATTCTACTTGGAAGCTGGCTTTGATTCCTTAAACAACAAAATAAAGAAAAAGAAAAATACAAAATTGTTCCTTAAATAAAAATAAAACTAATAGAGCAATCAATTAACTCAGTTGTTCATAAACTAATCACATTTAAATCTAATTACATAATGTAACATGCCAGGAAGACGAATTGTGGCACTATATGTACTGAATATCAGGACGAGTGTGTTTCGCCGTGGCTACATCTAACTGCAATACCTAACACCATGGGCCATAATCCACGATATGTGTATTATTTTTTAAAATAAAGTTTAAAATAAATGTTAACAAAGTAAATAATCAATTGTGGACACATCATTTATTAAAATAAATAAACATGTTTTAATTTTAAGCTCCATATATATTTGATTACATCTTCCTTCAAGATTTTCATATTACAAAAATAATATATAGTCGACAGCTATAATACGATTATGCAATCTGTTGAACCTTCGCTTGTAGAGGTCGGGCTTGTGCATGCAATCCTGAAAATCTAGTAGTTTACATTTGAAACTGATTCATTCCTTTTTTACGGTACGTGTAGGCCTACGTATGTAACGTTCATGCCTTTGCATTTTTTACGTCAATATGTAACATTTTTTACGTCAATATGTAATGCTGCTTAGAATTCCACCTTTTCAAATTTGAACAAATTCTAGATACATTCAGTTAAATTTACATTGCTTATTTTTATTTTATTATTACGTTGATTTCCTGATTTATTTAAAGGGACAAAAATTCTATATCCCATAAATCCTCAAACGGAAAGGTCACAGATACACTGACAAGTGTTGATACAAGTATGTTATATCGGGTTTGGAATTAAATTGATTATGGGCCGTGTGACATTGAACATTGTGGGTTCAAAAACTGAACTTCAAATCTTCTTCTACAGAACAGTGTAAAGTTCTTGAAGGACCATAAATATTACGAAGGAATGTAGCTGTTAAAATTGTTCTCGTGAAATATAGGCTATATATCTTTGTTAGGAGCCCATCGTGGCGTAGTTAAGACAATACGCTAAAAGCCGCAAGGTTGAGGGTTCGAGTCCCGCAAGGCTCTGGGTTTATAAATTGGCCTAAACGTTCTGGTGGCTCTATGACCCTGGCGTCACCCAGTTTCTAACATAAATTATTACGAGATGGTTATTCTGGGATAAAAACCCCATCGCTCAGGGATGACAACTCAGCTAATATCTCATGTCGTTTATGGAGGAAGCTGGAGCCCTCAACCCCCTACTACCGCAAGGGCCTCCTCAGATCAGTAGTGGGATCTCTTTAATTTTCCTTACAGATAGTAAAAATCTTAAGGGGACCGTTAATATTGCCTAAGACTTCAGTGAGAAGATTCATCGCGTAAGAGACTTTCTTAAGCGACACATGTTTGAGAAGAGGAGGCAGGGCTGTCATGGAATCCTTGAAATTTAATAGATTAATTATAAATGGACGAATCTGGTGTAGAGAGGAAATGGAAAACACGGACAATCCTAAAAATGGATTTGAAGAGGTCACTGCTAGCGGGTCTCCAAAACAAACAGGTACTATTACGGCGGGTGGTCGCCCTACACTAGAGAAGGAGGGTGAAAATTCTACACCACAGAAAGAGAGAGAAAATATGACGATGTTTGAAAACAAATCGGAATTATATAGTTGATCATATAATATATATTTTAATGAAAATATCCTCAAAAGCTTCATTACATCGGAATTCACTAAAATTGATATTCGTTTTTACTACGATCAGACACATTTAAATAACTGGTATGAAAATTTAGTGTTTCGGCAATTTATTGATAAAAAATAGATATTATATATTCCGTAAGCCAACAAAGAATACCATAAATTCGACTTTTTTGAGGAATTCGCTTAGAATTATTTGATTTATAGAGCGTTTAAGTTTTTTACCTACTTTGTGGGATTTTTAAAAAGATATAATTACAGTAATTCAGAAATCTTACCTCTTTGTGCCATTCTTTCAGAAACACTCTTTTCAGTTTTCTGATCCATTCGCCTTTTGAAACTGGACATGAAGGCATAATAATCCACCAACCTTATATATTCGGAATGTTGAAGGTTGTCAAATTCTTCACCAGTCAGCTCTTTTGCTTCATTCTGGAAATTCACACAAAAATTATTTATACGACTCTTCCTTGGCACGTTTTCATATTGTACCATCTAAATCAAGTGGCGGTCCATGGAACGCAAATTGGCCTTTGCATGTGTGTTCATGGCCCATCTTCATCGAAAATATATAACCACAATTTAATATAATTTTCTGTTTTAGCATAAAAACCAAAGTTGAAAGCTAACAAAACAACTCACAGTTCCTATGAATATCGAAATCTTTCATCCATAATTTTAATCTATTATTCCGAATTTTTGTTTGCAACAAACGGTGTAAATATTGACAAAATTTTTTAAAAAAGTTAGATATTATCTACTGTGTTTGTGGTGAAATATTGTGTTTTAAATTTTCCAAAGTTATATTATAAAAAATGTATACTTCATAATTCTTACTAATAAATACTGTATTAGCTGTGCAGTGTATAAGAGGTGTACGTACAACTTTACATATATGAATCGTTATACATGCCTTCCCCCTTGTACAACAAGAGAAAATGGCGGACTCTATGTTCAGCTGATTGTTTTTTCTTGTGATATTGATGAACGTTTTCTCAAATTTAACGCAAAATGTAACACTTTAACGACTGTTTGATGGGTATACAAGACATAAATAATATGAATAAAGCTCTTGGTCTGAAAATAAAGCATTATAAAATGTCTTCTGATAAATTCATTCTCGATTAGTATTATTTTTAATTGAACATTGATTCACAAAGGAATATGTCCTATAATAGTTTGCTGTGAGGCGACATTTAACCTGAATGTAGTTTAAATGCTTCATAATTTTTTTTGCGCGATAGTGCGCTTTGTCGTACTTACAGCAATGGTGACCATGATTAAAAATTCAACTTCCTACATTTCGGGGCTGCAACCTAAATAAATATACCGTAATAAAATAATTATACTGTAATATTACATATTACAAACACTCGTATGGGAAGTAAACCACTGCCCTCTATATATACTACATACAATGTATATACTTACTTACTTACTCACTGGCACTATCGAACCCGTAGGTTCATGGCCGCACGGACATAAGCTCTCCATACATCCCTATCCTGAGCTAATGCTTTCCAATCATTCCCTGTATAATCTACTTCCCTCAAATCATAGTTAATGTTGTTCTCCCACCTCATTCTTGGTCTACCAACTGGGCGTTTTCCTTCTGGCTTTCCTACAAGAAGTTTCCATGCACGTCTTTCATTCCCCATACGCGCAACATGTCCTGCCCATCGCAGTCTACGGGACTTAACTGTTCTTATTATATCTGGCTTCCTATAAAGACCATGTAGTTCATTGTTATGTAGTCTTCTCCATTCACCTGTCTGTTCATCTCTCTTTGGTCCAAAAATTTTCCTAAGAACTTTATTCTCAAATACTCGTAATCTCCTTTCCTCCCTTAAAGTAAGAGTCCATGTTTCGCACCCATATAATATAACTGGTAGAATAATAGTTTTATAATATTTTCAGCTTAACGTTTTTTGAAAGGAGTTGGGACATCAAAAGTCTCTGCAATGCATAATAGCATGCATTTCCAGAATTGAGCCTATGTTTAATTTCTTTGTGCATCTCATTCCTATTTGTGATTATTGTTCCTAGGTATTTGAATTCAGCCAATTCCTCAAAATTTCCCTCATTTGTCATTAGCTGTCCATTTCCATTATATAATGTATTTCTACGTGTGACCATATATTTAGTTTTACTGATATTTACTTCCAGTCCTAATTTCTTAGTGTTACTCAATAGTGTGCGCGTGTTGGCCTTTAGTATCTCCTCGCTATCGGCCAGTAGTACTACCATCATCAGCATAAACTAACAGCTTATTAATACCATTGAGTTGTAAGCCTTCCTCATTCTCTAAAGATTTAATGGCATGCTCTAGTACAAAATTAAATAGTAGAGGAGATAGTGCATCTCCTTGCTTCAACCCATTCTGGATTTCAAAAGTGTCTGAAAACTGTTTGCCTACACGCACCCTACTCGTTGAGCCATTTAGACACATTCGTATAAGTCTAACTAACTTTTTAGGAATTCCGAACTCCAGCAGGATACTATATAACTTCTCCCTCTTAATTGAATCATATGCTTTTTGGAAGTCTACATATAGTTGATGTACAGTACCATTATATTCCCATTTCTTTTCTAAAATCTGTCTTATACTAAAAATCTGATCTGTTGTAGACCTGTTTCTTCTAAATGCACATTGATGATCTCCTAGCATGTCATCAATATAGGGAGTAAGTCTGCTTACTAATATATTTGTTAGAATTTTGTACGAAGTTGAAAGTAATGAGATGCCCCTATAGTTGTTGCAATCAGTTTTATCTCCTTTCTTATAAATTGGTACGATAATTGATTCCTTCCATTCATCTGGAAGAGCTTCTTTTTCCCAAATCATAGTAAGCAACCAGCGTATCTTGTCCATCAATTTTTCTCCCCCTGATTTTATCAGTTCTGCTGGGATCTCATCTGAACCTGATGCTTTATACATCTTCAATTTTTTCAATTGCCATTTCAACCTCTAATGCACTTGGCTCTGCGACTAGCATTTCTGCTGTCTGTAACTTATCCTCCTCAATGTCCTGTTCTGTATGTACATTTAATAGCTGATTAAAATAACTTTTCCATCTATTTAATATACTCTTGGAATCTGCAATCATATCCCCATTTTCATTCCGAATTATGTTTGTTCTAGCCTGAAACCCTTTCTTCTCTATACTAATTCCCTGATATAATTCTCTAATGTTCCTATTTTTTGCATTCATTTCAAGATCATTAATCTTCTCTCTCAAATATTCCCTCTTTTTACTCTTTAGTAACTTGGTGGTTTCCCGTCTAACACTGCCCAATTGCTCTAAATTTACTTCATTTGGCTCGTGTAACCATTTCATTTTTGCTAGCTTTCTTTTCTTTACAATGTCGGCACATTCCTCATCAAACCATTTCTTGTTTTGCCTCTTTTTTAAACAACCAATGCTTTCTGATGCTGACAATTTAATAGTATCTCTTATAGCCTCCCATTCTTTATTTATATCAGTTTCTTCTTCGTTTGCCACATTGTCATCTGAAGATTCCAGTATTTCAAATCTATTAGCAATTTTGATTTGGTATTCTTGCCGCATTTCATCATTTTTCAATTTTTAATTCATATTTTACAGAATCATCTTTAGCGTTTGTTCCTCTCATAAGCGATAGCCGTTGTCTGATTTTCACCCTGACCAGATGATGATCTGAATTGCAGTCTGTCCCTCTAACTGATCTAACATCAATGATGCTACTGTGCCAGCGTTTATCCACTAATACATGATCTATCTGGTTCAGAGTTTCTCCATCTGGGGACGTCCAGGTGTATTTATGAATATCCTTATGCTGAAATGTTGTGCTCTTAACAATGAGATTCTTTGATGTGGCAAATGTGACTAATCTAACCCCGTTGTCGTTACTATCTTCATGAAGACTGAATTTGCCTATTGTTGGTTTGAATATATCTTCCCGCCCCACTTTTGCATTAAAATCTCCTAAGACAATTTTCATATGATATCGTGAAAGGCTATCAAATAAGCATTCTAATTCTTCATAGAACTCATCCTTGATCTTGTCATCTTTATCTTCTGTGGGGGCATGTACATTTACAATTATAAAATCATGTCGTTTACCCTTTAGAATTATGTATGATATCCTATCACTAACAAACTTAATATCTCGGATAGCGGATAGTATCCTCCTTCTGACTAAAAACCCCGTTCCAATATACCAGTAAATATCCAAAAGGCAATGTTAATATACATTATACGAATCAAATCACTGCATTTTAAATGAACTGAACTTTATTTGAAACAATATAAAACGATAAATACATGCTTGCCGCCAATTTATCACTAAATTAGTCTCACGGCCTCCTGTTGTTTCAACTAATAAGCATAGCCGACACTGTTAACGTTAGTCAGTTATTTATAACGAACGCAAATATTTCCAACAAAGATGTTATTATTTTACTATTATTTATTATTTTGAAAACACCATCCAAAAAATAATGTACAGCGCACGTTTGTCAAGTGTTTTACAGAATTTCGGAAATTAGAAACCTTGCTGTCGCTCGGTTTTTGAACATTTTCCTCGATTCTGTAAAAACCACTTCCCAATCACGCATCGTAATATATTATTAACATTACTTTCTTACATAATTAATATGTAATATACGTACTTATATACATTTGTATAGTTATAATGGTAATATTTTTGGCACGAAGTATTCATTAGCGTAATGGTCTTGTGGTCAGAACTTGTGACTACAGTTTCGTAAGGTCGCAGGTTCGATCCCCAATCAAATCAGAGTTAATTTATTTTTTCTTAAGGGTTATTTTGTTGTCGCCTGTGGTCTGCAATTAAGATTAAATTTAGGTTTAGAAACTCTCTTGGTGATTTTTTATTATTATTTTATATTTCGTTATTTCATAGTCCATTAAGTTATTTAAATACTTTTCGTATTATTTTATTTATACAGTTTCGTTGTTGATAACATTTCCTACTAAGTAAAACTTGTTTAATCCGGAACGTGAATAATGCGGAAATGTGTCCAATGACAATTCATTTATCGGTCCCGATAAAATAATAGTAATTTTACGTGTATTTATTTGTATAAAACGGAATCTGTCCAACGCTGAAACGGATGGATATTTGTACACAATTCATGAAAAAAATGTTTATAAGGCGGAGAGAGAGAGAGAGAGAGAGAGAGAGAGAGAGAGAGAGAGAGAGAGAGATTAGTTTCCACTTCATTGAATTCCCGTTAGGCGAATTAACAATAAGTGATGTTTCCTGCCGCCCGCGCCGGGTGGAGTAGAGTTTCTACCTGTATCTGGAATTTTCTTTCGCCTTCACAGCATACCAGTTTTGCGAAATACAGGTTCGTTTAACAAATATTTTGCGTGTGACATCTGTCTTTCAAATACCCAGTGCACTGCAAAATCTTAAATTAGTTAAAGATCTAATACTGATTGTGTACGTATCTTTCACACAGCAGGGTTCTGAATTTACGGAATAAAGATGGCTAAATCGTATGTATCATTGTCATTAAAGGAAAAAGTTAAAGTGATTGAAGATAAAGAAAAACAAACTCTCAGTACACGAAATAATGACTAAATTTAAATGTCGAAAAATCCAAGTTTGTGAGATTTTAAAACACAAAGAAAAAATAACGAATGAATGTGTGCAAGGAAATGGCGAAATGAAGAAAATAAATAAATAAATCAACTAGGTGTGTTTTACATGTCCGATTCCGATTGAGGGTCTTTCCACTTTTCAGCGGTTGCCCTTTTACCAGCCGGCTGCTGGCCCTTCACATCTACATGTGTCAATCACAGAGGTAGATGATCAACAGCAAGTGTAGGGGTGACATGTGGTTAGCATGTCGAGTCCCCCAGCCGTTATAGCTGGTTCCTCAACCTGGAGCCGCTACTTATTGTAGCTACCCAATTGCCTCACGATGCTGGGTGGGTACCGGTCCCATACTGGCCGAAATACCATGAGAAAATTTCTTCCCCCATGGAGACTCGAACCAGCGCAAGTCCCATAGCTCTGCGCCAAGGCTTCCTACCGTAACCGCTCGGCTACGGCGCGGGACGTTTTACATGTCGATTATCAAAAAACTCCAAAATTCCGGACGATACTCCAAAGTAAAGCTCTAGCTGTTGCTATATCCCTAGGAAATAACGATTTCAAGGCATCTTCATGTTGGTTGTGGACAGTTTTAAAATACGGCACAATATAGTGTGGAATGAAATTTGCGGGGAATCAAAGGATGTGGACGAGAGTATAGTTAGTGAGCGGAAACCGAAACTGCATATTTCAATTTCAGGATACGCGCCGAAGAAACATTTTTTAACGCTGACGAAACAGGATTGTTTTTCGCGCGTTACCGTCGGAGCCGCCCGTACATACTATGCTCCACTTTCCAACGGTAGTGGAACTAGAATTAATCCAAGGTACGTAAAAAGACATATACGGTTCTCTATAATCTATGATTGGTTAATATTTTTGGGATTGTTGTCTAATGTGGAAAAAATTGGTCCAATGCGATTCCCCTTTGAACAAGTTTTACTGTATTTTAAACGTTTGTAATGCTCCTTAAAATATTGCATATAATTCATACATAAGTAAAGGGAAAAAATTAGTATCCAAGAATTTTTGGAACTTCTTGTCGTTAGATGGCAGCACATTATCTGTGAAACATATTCCACGTTATATTTGATGTAGCCTAAAGTAAAATGTAAGTAAATTAAAACATACTTATTTGTTCCCTACATCCCAATTAGGGAATCTCTGTTTATTCTTATCCATACTCATTTCTTACAGGATTAATCATTGGTTGATCTTGTTTTCTTTGTGTTACAAACTACGCATAATATGCTTTGACGCCGTACTAATGACGAATATGTTATCTATTGTGTATCTGTATTATACTGTAATATAGCTCCTGTACAACGTTTATTAGTAAGGACATTATACTTGATCTATGTAAGGTTTATACATTGTATAACTAAATAACCGATGAAAGCTTGTGCACGATATTTTTATTAGTAAGACCGATATTATTTTAACTTATTCCAGAGTAATCTGGAATAGAACAATAGTCCTACTACAAGGAACCAAGAAACTAATACTTCAGGATTTAAGTTATGTACAATGTATTTAATTATATAGATATTTAACATGGACAATCAGCAATCAACTGGCTAACAAGCTGCTGCTTGTAGAAATGGATTTTTTGGAGGATATCGACGCGAAATTCATGACGGGATAAAATTAATAAGACAAATTATGCAGTTCGAAAGGAACATATTGGAAAGTTGGAAGAAACACATTTTATATAGTATGGACACCTCAAACAAATAGAAGAGGATACTGTACCAAACAAGATCCTGAAATACGAGGCTACAGGAATTGAAGGAAAATGTAGACGAAGAGAACGTTGGCTGCTTGGAGTAACAAGAAGTATGGAAATAGGGTGTCTTTGGGAAGAAGATAAATTAGACATAAATCTCTGGCCACAAATCAGTTTTAGTTGAAGGAGAATCACTGTATTTAGATCATTGCTAATAAAAATATTTAAACATGTCTTATTTCTATAGAACACTTACTAGTGAATTATCAAATTTTAATACGAATCTCAACAAACAAAACCTCGGCAAATTAATATATATATGACATGATAAGAAAAATAAATGATTGGACGGGGATTTGAACCCGGACCTCTGAATTGATATTTTGGTGCGCTACAGATTACGCCAACCAAGAAAATCTAGTACAAACATTCATTTTTCTTTATATATCTGTTTTCTCTATTACGAGAGGTAACGGGAACTCGGTCTCCACTGTCCTCTAGTAGCTCCTATAACAAGTAAGCAAATTAAAGTTTTTTTTATAGCAGTGACGCTTCTTTATTTCGATGTTTTAATAACTAAATTTTTGACATTGACCAATGCAAGCTAATAGGGTAAGAAAAATTTATGCTTGGACGGGGATTTGAACCCGGACATCTTAATTGATACTTCGGTGCGCTACCAATTACACTACCCAAGCAAATCTAGTACAAACATTTATTTTTCTTTTATATACATATAGGCTATATAGGCTTAGCAATGGCAGATCCACTAACTCCTCTAATATTTCATTTTAAACCAGAGCTGCCTCAAATCGTTAGAGAATAAGGAAGATGTACAATTACTCAATGTTATTAATAAGGTGTTGGTACAAGCTGATGATTTTATTAGGCGCTATCGAGGAAATACTAAGGGCCAATACGCACGTTATTTTGAGTGCCATTAAGAAATATTCCACCGCTGTGTTCACTTGTTACGCAGCGAGTTCGATTCCCGGTCGGGACAAATTTCGTAGGTGAGGTTTTCTCAGGGTTTTTCCTCTCCTGTAAAACAAATGACAGTAAATGTTAAGGCCCAAAAGGTCCCCTAGCACCATTTATCATTATCGTCATTATCATTTTTGTCTCATTGGATTACGTTTAGTTTAAGACCTCTCTTGGCACCTAATTTCCATCATCACTTTTCATATCATCGGGGAAGCGTAACCCCGTCTTCCAGGCGCCGCAACCTCACAAATTGGATACAATTACGCCTTGTCAGAAGATAATCCAGAAATCCCGTAATGACAATCTGGTGGCATCTATAAAAGAAACATTAAGAAATTGGAGCTAGAAGTAGGCCTAAGCATCAGTAAAAATAATTATATGGTTGCACAAATAAATTATATAATGGAAATGGATAGTTAGAGATAAAAGAGGGACATTTTGAAGAAGTGACTGAATTTAAATATCTAGGAACAATAATTACAAACAGGAATGAAGTTTAGAAATAAATTATACATAGGTTAAAATTTGGAAATATATGCTAATAATGTAATAGTATTACCCTATGCATTACAGGGACTATTGTAACCCCCAACTGCCGTCGAAAAAAAAAAGTAAACTGAAAACATATAAAATTGTTTTGAAACATGGTCTCTCGCTTTAAGGGTAGAAAAAAATTACAATTAATTGAGGATCCATCCATCTATAGTAATTCTGCCCGAATGCAGGTTTTTCACTGCAATCATAGCATTTTCATTCTATGCTTGCAGCTTTACTAGGGAATTGTAGGTGTGGTAGCTTCCCGTTGCTTTCCACACCGGTGAAGGATGATGATTTTGATGATGATGGCCATATGATTTCGGGGATCGTTTGTGCCTTAAAGTTTTCCTGATATTTGTCTTACAGGTGAGGAAAAACCCCGATGAAAACCTCTCCCAGAAAAACTGCCCCGACCGGGGATCGAACCCGGGCCCGCTGCGTGACAAGGCAGCACGCTACCTCGAGACTACAGCGCTGGATTAAAAAAATTCTTGGACAAAGAGAAACGGGTGGGAGAATAACATTAACCATGATGTAAATTATACAGTAAATGATGGAAAATATTAGCTCAGGATCAGAATCTTTTGAGCTTATGTCCGCGCGACAGTGAACCCACGGGTTCGATAGTGCCGGTGACTTAGTTTGGGGTATGATTTTCTAAACTGGTGTGAAGATAAACTAAAGTAATTTAATCTGTCGTCACCACAAGAGATACTATGAAATGGCCTACTTTTCAAATATGTTCGACAGACTTAGTCTCTATAGCTTAATGAACCCGTAGCCCGGTACCACATCCATTCAGACCTTAAACAAATCCCCATTCTTAGGGAAATTAATTTAGTTTCCTTACATTTATCCAAATAGGTATATTATTTTCTTTGGTGTGACTAGACCTCCCTAATGGCCCTCCAAGAGTTTCCAAATACATTAAATGTAAACCAGATTTTTAGTATCGCAAATTTGAGCTACAACCAGTCCACATCAATATTATTGGCTTATAAACCTTTTAATGTTAGAACAATCGTGAATAGGTATGTTTGAAGATTCGTTCACTATCTATTCTGATCTATTATTAATATGATAATTATTCATAAATTTTTATAAGTGATTTATGTTTAAAAATATTATGGAATTAAAATTTAAATTATGGGGCCGAATTATCAACAGTAATCTATCAAGAGGTTGTGATTTTATCTAATGAAAAACTCAACCTCGCGTTGGATTTGGAGTGACTATTTAGCGATTAATGCAACACGAGAAGCTAAATATATATATATATATATATATATAATGTTTAATATTTACCAAATGTGAGATGGGGTATTCCGATCTTACTTCCGGGAGATTTCTAAGCTGGCTGTATAGTTATAAATAGCATATATTTCTTGTTAAATCTCTTTGGGCTTGAGAAAAATCAATAACAGACGATTGTATGAAAAATAAGTATTAACAATAATACATATTCATTATATAACATTTAATAATTTTTTAGAGCAACAGAACTAACTTTTTGGATAATTTTTTAAGTTGTTTTGTTTTGGTATTTCTTACTGTACCATATCGATCATACATTGTTCAATCTTTATCCTTGACAAATAAGTTAATGTGCGGAGATATCTCTCATTGCAAACAGGAAGAGGCATTATTATCAACAGAAAGAAGCATGATTATCGGTCTATGAGTTAAATAGTTAAGTGATATAATAAGAGGTTATTTTTTTCTGAAAAAATCAGGAGCGACAAAGTCGCGAGCGATTTTGTTTAATGAAAAACTCAGCCTCGCGTTGGATTTGAAGTGACTATTTAGCGAAATAATTATAATGTTTAATATTTACCAAATGTGAGGTTATGTATTCCGATCTTACTTCCGGGCGGTTTCTAAGCCGGCTGTATAGTTATAGATAGCATATCTTTACTGTTAAATCTCTTTGGGCTTGGAAAAAATCTATAACAGATGATTGTATGAGAAATAACTATTAACAATAATCGAGATTTATTATACAATTTTTAATAAATTTATAGAGCAACAGAGCTAACTTATTATTTTTTTGGTAATTTATGAAGTTTTCTTTTGGTATTTCTTCCTGTAGCATATCGATCATACGTTGTTGAATCGGGAGCCTTGTCAAAGAAGTTAATTTGCGGAGATATCTCTCATTGCGAACAGGAAGGGCACGATTATCAACAGAAAAAGGCACGATTATTAGTATATTAACTAAATAGTCATAAGTAATGCCACGAGTGATTTCCAATTTATCTAGAGAATTTGGAAATCAAGAGTGGCATTTGTTAGGACTATTTAATGAATAAAATTAAGCTGTTTACTCACAAATAATTATTTAACTGTAGTTATTTTAAAATATTTATATATTTAATGTAAACGGCGATGTTTGAAAACAAATGAGAAACAATAGATACGCTTCATCTGCTTCTTTTGTTTATCACTGCAACCAGATCATACTATTTATTGCCAAAGGAACGCAATATTGTAAGAATGCTCTCTAGTGGAGAAAAAATGAAACACATCAAACTGTACATTAATTCATTTCTGATGTCGTATGATGCGAATATGACAATTATATTTTTCTGGATTGTTACCTGGGAAAAAATACATTTAAGAAAGTGTAAACAGTGGTTTCTTATTTTGGTGGTATAATCAATTGCTACAAATGTTTTTATAGTAACTCCCGCATGCGACATTCATGCACTATATATACAATCTGGTAGCCGCATTTCTCACAGGCTCTTTCACTGCAAAATAATGGTCAGACCTGTTCAGAATATTAAGAAGGAGGAGCTTTCTTTAATATGGCAATTATAACACTGATAAATATTTCGTGAAACACGACTCTGATTGGTTGTAAAACAGACATCATTGAAACGTGATTGGTCATTGACTCCCATTTGGGGCACGAGTTAAATAGTCATATTAATCTCCTACGTCCGTACATAGTGATAGGCCTACGGGTGCTACTATAGCTGGGAGTTTCTTGGTATTTTGTTACGATTATTTCCCAAAAAATATCAGTGAGGTATATGTGGTCAGTTGATGGCCTGAATGATACATATAGCTAGTAGGTAACTAAGGTATTACATGAATGGTGGGGGTCGGTTCAATTTTGCTCAGAGGCATTAATTTAGGCTTTAGGTTATTTTACGAGCCGAAAAATCTTCAGAATCGAGTATCTCGGGTCCCTTCAGAAGGACTTGCACCTTGAATTTTGCCAATCCAGCCGCGTTTGAACCCCTGACCGTCGGGTCTAGACGCAAGAACATAATCACTAGACCAGTGAATCGATGTATGCTATTAGCACAATCTAAATAATATCATAAGTAATGCCACGAGTGATTTCCAAATTATCCATAAATTCACGACTCACGAAGATAGGAGTGAATTTACTTAGATAATTTGAAAATCAAGAGTGGAATTTGTTAGGACTATTTAACGAATAAAATTAAGCTCTTTACTCACAAATCATTGTTTAACTATAGTTATTTTAAAATATTTATATATTTAATGTGAACGGCGATGTTTGAAAACAAATCAGAAATGTGAGGTTATGTTCATTCACTGCTGCTTGTTCATATTATTTATTGCACAATAAGATCGCAGTATTGTAAGAGTGCACCCAAGTGGAGAAATAATGAAACACATCAAACTATATATCATAATCAACATTACAGGTTATTCATTTATTTTTTTTAGTAAACAACTCAGTAAAATCAAGGAATCTTTTCATTATTTGCTATATTCAATGTATTTGTTGGAGAAAAATAATGCTTTGACCTGTTCAGAACATTAAAAAGGAGCAGCTTTCTTTATCACAAAAGCAGGCGCTGATAAAGAGAAATCGATAAAGAGCGAGGTGAAACACGACTGTCATTGGTGTAAAACAGAATACATTGAAATTTGATTGGTCATTGACTACCATTTGCGACATGAGTTAAATAGTCAATAAAATTCACTTTCGTTCTACTGATTCTAACGAATGAATGAAGCTATTGAGGTTTTCCTCATGAAAATATTTTTGAAAATGTTTTATATATCTTTATCCATCTTATACTTAGTGACATAGAAAATGGTCATATATATATAAATGTATATGTGTCTGTCTTTTATAAACCGTTCAATCAATCTTAGTAAAAATTTGTATATAGGGGCCTACTGGTTTTCAGATGCGGCGAGTATTTAGCCGTTATATATTATGTTGTAAAATCATTAGTTGTAGAAGTTCACCTGAAACGAAAATTTAAATATCGCTCTAACGATCGCAATTTTCGATGTTTCACAACAAAACTGGGAATATCCTATTAAAATAAACCGAGGTATGTATTATCCAAAAATCAGCTAAATCCGACCGTTAGAAATGGGGGTTTACTTGAAATCAGAAATTTAAAAACATGCCTATACGACTGCACCGATTTTGATTAAATGTTTTTTTGTGTTTGAGTGGATTCCTGGATGGCTCTCATTCACAATTGGATCCTCTAAAACCATTAGGTGTAGGATTTCACCTGAAATGAAAATTCAAAAATTGCTCTAGCTGTCAGAATTTTCGATGTTCCACAACGAAACTCAATATAGGCCCCTATACTATTAAAATAAACCGAAGTAGGTATTATCCAAAAGTGAGCGAAATCAGACAATTTAGAAGTAGAAGTTTACTTGAAATCCGAAATTAAAAACGACTGGACCGATTACGATGAAATTGTATGTGTATGTGTTTGACTGGGTCCTTGTATGGTTTGGATTCACAATTGGCGCTGTGATCGGATAATAGGATTTTTTCTGTCAGATATATAGTCATCTGCATTATCGACATTCCGCGCGTCAACAATGTGGCGTAATAATGCGCGCTTCTTGAGCCACAACAAATGTCAGTGAGGCGTTTTTTGCGAACTTATTAATTAGTGAATTTTATGGTAAAAAAGTAACATATTTTTTTTCGTCCGGTTATGGCACAAGAATTGAACGTTCGGGCAATACAACGTCTGTAGATTTTTGCGGATATAAATATGATTAAGAAAGGTGTCTTGGGTTTTCCATTACGCGGAAAACCCAAAAAAATATTTCTTAATCATATATATGAGTGTGTACGTGTGCGCGCATATGACGTGTCTCTCTAGCACCTTAATTTTTTGTTTTTGTTAACAAACATGGGATATAGCAAAACAATTAAGAAAAGTGAGGGCAAGTACGTTAATCAGAAAAATCGCAAAATTAGGAGTGAATGTTGACCTGAATCGAAAATTTAATAATTGTTCTAGTTGCTGTAATTTTAGTTTTTTTCACAACGAAACTTGGCATATTTCATTGAAATAAAAATAAGATGCATACTCAAACATAAAATACGATACTGACCGTTATGAATAAGGGGTTTACTTCAAGTCGTAATTTAAGGATCGCCCTAGCGGTCGCTACAAGTTAAACTCATATATATATATATATATATATATATGGTAGTGTAATGGATATCACGCTAAGGTACAGACTCAGAGATCCGAGTTCGAATCCCGTCCAGGCATTTATTTTTCTTATCATACCATATTAAGCTTGCATTGCTCAATGTTAAACATGTAATTATAACATATATATATGACATGATATGAAAAATAAATGAACGGGATTTGAATCCACCTCTGGGTTTTATATATATATATATATATATATATTGTCATTGCCATTTTCGGTGTATAAATAGAATCGATTATGTGACGAATTGTTGATACGTTGCTCAAATTATGCTTTTCAATTTCGCGGGAGGCAGTAGGACTATTTATAAGCTAATAGGACTTGGATTCGAGTCGTGCGTAGCCAGCAAACACACTGTTTAGATTTTTTTTTGCAAATGCCCCAGGTTGTCTTTCGACATTCCTGGTGTTCTCTCCTGGCATGGCGTACTTGTAACCCACTTCTGAGTTTGGGGCGCCTGGAAGGCGGGGTTACGTTGCCCCGATGCCTATGATGGGTGATGATAAAGATAGTGGTGCGACAGGAGAGTCCCTAATCCTAAGCTTAATCTATGGTGAATATGAATGATGATGATTGCGGTGGCCATATGGTTTAAAGGACCGTTTGGGCCTTAAAGTTTCCCTGACATTTGTCTTACAGGTGATGAAAAACCCCGATAAAAACCTCATCCAGAAAAACTGTCTCGACCGGGGATCGAAACCGGGCTCGCTGCGTGACAAGGCACACGCTACCTCGAGACCACAGCGGTGGACATATTTTCTAGAAAAAGAATTTTCCAGATATTCGATTCTAGGAAAATCTTAAGTAAAGAATCTATTTTCGTTGTTGGAATTAAATATGATGATTAGGGCTCTGAACTTGAGGACTGTCCTTTTTTTCATTTATGTCAGAAGACGAGGCCAATTTATTATACTCATATACATTTTGGGTCATTGTAGGCCAGAAAATGGTGGGTTCTATTCGTGCTTTTGTCCTTTTTCGATTTTTTTGGCTTATTTGTCCTTTCTTAAGCCTTTTTTAAAATAAAATAATGGCTTTTTTGCAACTTTACCTTCTTTTGACTACATTTATACCATTTATATAATTCAATAGTCCGCAGAGTCTAGTCTCAAATCCAACTAATTTAAAAACACTAATTTTTTTTTCAAAGACTTTTTACATTGCAAACACTTGCTCTGAAAGAAACTCTCACAAAATATCCCGTTACGTTTAACCAATCTACTGGCAGGGATATCAGCCTGTCACTATAATAAATAAAGAATGAAAGAAAAAGCATTTTATGTCATCAATTTGTTTCGCAAATATGTTGCATTTTACTAGAATTTTGTACTTCTTAAACATTTTTATTACATTAATTAAAAATGCAGTTGAAACTAAAATTATTATTAATTTGAATTAACTTTTTACGTCATGTTTTCAGTTTTTAGGTGTTTTTAGGATATCTTTAGGTCTTTTAAATGTCTTTTATAGGCATATTATAGGTCCTCAAGTTCCGAGCCCTACTGTTGATGCTCAGCTAAGCTAAGCAGAACAACGAGTCTCTTCAGGCAGAGACACAGGTGAAATATAGTTTGGGCGCCAGTGAATAACCCACACTAGATTTAAAGTTAAACAAATTCAGATCAATATATTTATGAATATGGTATAGTAACAAATTTTAACTATTCAAGTGAAACTTGGAAATTCGCGGCCTAATCCAATAAAGTTTCCCACACTACCGTTTATTTTAAACTTTAAACGAACTATTACATTCACTCAATCTCTCATAATATTTTATCATTTAAATATGATTACATCCTCTACTATTTTAGGTTACCTAATTACAACCCGCGGCATCAACCTCTATTCAGGAAGCCTATTTTACACTGCCGTAAATCTCACTAATTACGACGTGCTTCAAGACGCCATTAAATCTCGAGAAAGACTGTTCGCCATCTTAAAATGATAACCGCTTCTCCTAGTAGTCACTTGACAAAAGTGCCAACTCTTATTGGCTAAACATTTTAATGTAAAATATTTAAAATTTGATTAGATTATTTAAAATCTCAGATGCCAATGTGTTCAAATTATTATAGGGCTACTAAAGCCTGTCCGCTCATAAATTGATCCCCGTCAAAACAAAACAATGTGACCTCCTCGCCTTTCATTGGTTATGGACACCGACGTACGTTGTAGAAGCAATAAGTACGCGAAAAAGTAGTTCACTCATTACAACTTTTATAAGATTCATGATGTGTTCCGTTGAGGTATTTGTTCAAAATTAATATAAAATTATGGAATATTCACCTGAAAGGTCCGTCTCCTCAACTTAATTAATCATTTAACTGTAGCGCTTTCGGGACTTGTCCCATCATCGGCAGGATTCAAAACTGGTGTTTCACTGAAGATCTACCAGATCTACCAGATCTTCAGTGAAACACCAGTTTTGAATCCTGCCGATGATGGGACAAGTCCCGAAAGCGCTACAGTTAAATGATTAATTAAGTTGAGGAGACGGACCTTTCAGGTGAATAGTCCAAAATTTTTTATTAATTTCCGTCATTATATTAAAAATATGTGCTCTGAATATACTTTTTATTCTTCGTGAATGAAAATAATAATGTTCAAAACATACAAAGTATTCTAAAATATATCTAATCAATAATTACAACTTAAAATAAAAAAAAAACTCCTGGCGCGACAGGCCTACAAGGCCCTTAGCCTACCAGCCGGCTGCTGGCCTCACATCCACATGTGTGAATCACAGAGGTAGATGATCAGCAGCCAGTGTAGGGGTGACATGTGGTTAGCATGTCGAGTCCCCCAGCCGTTATAGCTGGTTTCCTCAACCTGGAGCCGCTACTTATTGTAGCTACCCAATTGCCTCACGATGCTGGGTGGGCACCGGTCCCATACTGGCCGAAATACCATGAGAAAATTTCTTCCCCCATGGAGACTCGAACCAGCGCAAGTCCCGTAGCTCTGCGCCAAGGCTTCCTACCTTAACCGCTCGGCTACGGCGCGGGACACAACTTAAAATAGCTTATTATATTTGGGTGATGAATTTTAGTCATGCTTCAGTCGATTCTCATGAAACAAAATGGCTGAAAGTATCGAGTCTTCTTTTCCTGTGTCGTCATCTCCCTGTCAAAAGTGACAGTAATTGTGGCGCGAATAACGGAAGGATATTGCTTCTACAATGCGCGTCGGTGCATCGAGCAGATCACATGGTTTTGTTTTGACGACGATCACTATAAGAGCGAACAAGACATGGGCCTACTTAAATATTCTGATAATAAACTAAGTATTAACTGATTTCTAGAAAATTCGAGTGTATTTATAAAACAATATAGGCTATATAAATTCTTGAATAATATTTACATACACTTATGAAACCAACTTTAAATATTCTTAATATCATATAAATATCCGGTTTCAGATCTGACTATCTGGCTCTCGCGGCTTTCACCTCGGGGAAATCTCGGCTGTGCGGCCAGAATGTTCCTACTCTCGCATATATAGGGCCTAAATAGTTACGTGGGTCGGACGAATGAGTTGTGTCCGAATAGTGGACCAGTGAATCGATCTCAAGAATGATATCAAGAGGATGTTCTAAGTGAAATTGTCAGGGAGTGGAAAGAACAGAATGATCAAATAAATTGTGAAGCAAGAGACTTTATTAGCAGAAAATTATTTGTGAATAATCTCTGAAGTTCTGTGAAATAAATTAAATGAATCTGGAAATTTTATGTAAATATCTGAGGCGTTTATTTAAAGAAATTCCATTTATGACACCCCAAGATGTCGCTAATATCGTTCGCGTATAAATAAGGTACAATTTCATTTGTAAATATTTGTCAAACATGTTTTCACGAGAAGAACCTCAATATCTTAATTTCTTCGGAATTCGCTAAAATACGTATCCTATTTAATCAAGAAAGTCGCTGGAAAAATATAAATAACTTTTCATGAAATCTAGAAAAATTACTTTTAATTATGCAACGTAGGCTAGCTACTTCTTTACCTGTATGACAAACGTTGGGGGCGGGTAGATCCGTCACAAATGTTTTCTTACCGTTTCACACTTCTAAATGATAGTCCTTTCCGTGGAGAATCTAATGGTATCTCAAATTCCATTTAGAGAAAAAAACTGACTTATCTGTTTTTTTTCTCTTGACCCTTCAACTGTATTCTAAAGGAAAGTTAAAAAAAACAGAGTTGGAAAGTATCTCCATGAGTGATGTTTCTTCGAATTTAGAAATTTATACAAGAAACAATTCATGTGTTTTGTTCGATTAATAGTATATTACGATGCGGGGTTGGGAAGTGGTTTTTACAAAAGCGAGGAAAATGTTTAAAAACAGAGCGATACAGAGGTTTTTAATTTCCGAGATGCTGTAAAACACTTCACAAACGTGCGCTGTACATTAGGCCTATATTTGGGTGTTTTCAAAATAAAAAAAAATAATAGTAAAATAATAACATCTTTATTGGAATTATTTGCATTCATTATAAACAACTAACTAGCATTACAGTGTGGATATGTTTATTATTTGAAACTACAGGAGACCGTGACACCAATCAGTCATAAAATGGCGGCAAGTACGTATTTATTGTTTTATATTGTTTCAAATTAAGTTCAGCTCATTTAAAATGCAATTACTTGTTTCGTATAATGTATATTAATACTAAGTTTTGGATTTTTTTGTATACACATTGTACGTAGTATACATAGAGGGCAGTGGTTTTACTTCCTACACGTGGTTTGTAATATGTAATATTACAGTATAGCTATTTTATTACAGTAGAGCTATTTAGCTTGGCAACCCCGAAATGTAGAGAGTTCAATTTTTAATCATGGTCGCCATCGCTGTAAGTACGACAAAACGCACTATCGCGCAAAAATAATATTTTATCATTCAGAATAAATGGTATAGTCAATTTAATTTACTTAGGGACTAAATTGTTCAATTCTCATCAATAAGTGAAATAATAATCTGTTAAAAAATAATACAGTCACCTGATTTCCTTCATCGTCATCATCATCATCATCATCATCACAAACGCCATCACAGTCGTCGTTTTCACAATCATCGCCATCACAACCATAATCACAATAGTGATCACAATCTACAAAATGGCCAGAATCATCAGGATCTTGACTGGTATCAGTATCACGTTCGAAGCGAAGGTGTTCATAATATGTGGAGGCACTTTCTGATGACCGCCATTGGATGCCACTCAGCAGAAACATGCATAAGATGATTTTTTGGAGTACCATGGCTGCAACATGAGTTAGAATCAGTAATAACAGACATTACACAAGACAATGTCATTCCATAAGTTCATGGATCTCCAGGGCTCAAGTAGCTCTAGTTTAATTCTAATGCGAGGTGGTTCAGTAACCATAATTTTTTCTTTTTTTTTAATTTCTTTCTTTGTCGTTTTCTTTCGTTTACACTGTTTTCCTTTTTGTTTAACTTTGTTAATATTTTTTATCTTATTCACACATACAAACACAAGACAGGACACACACCCACACCCAAGGTGGA
This sequence comes from Diploptera punctata, assembly GCA_030220185.1. Lineage (NCBI taxonomy): Eukaryota > Metazoa > Arthropoda > Insecta > Blattodea > Blaberidae > Diploptera > Diploptera punctata. The sequence continues at coordinate 189,237 of JASPKZ010006845.1, read as the reverse complement.
GATTTAAAATCCCCTTACCCCGCCGGGAATCGAACCCGGGTCGCCAGAGTGGAAGGTAGAGACTCTACCGACTACGCCACGGCGACAGACAAAAGGGGGGACACACTGCTAGAACTCACATAAAGAAACTGCAAGTTTTTCAAAACAAATTACATTATATAATGGAAATGGACAGCTAATGACAAATGAGGGGAATTTTGGGGAAGTGGCTGAATTCAAATACTTAGGAACAATAGTCACAAATATAAATGAAATGCACAAAGAAATTAAACATAGGCTTAATTCTGGAAATGCGTTCTATTATGCATTACAGGGATCTTGACGTCCCAACTCCAACGTGAAACTGAAATTATTTAAAACTGTTATTCTACCAGTAATATTATAGGCCTATGGATTAGAAACATGGACTCTTTACTTTAAGGAAGGAAAGGAGATACGAGTAGTTGAGAATAAAGTTCTTAGGAAAAGTTTTTGGACCGAAGAAAGATGAACAGACAGGTGAATGGAGAAGACTACCTAATAGTGAATACATGATCTTTATAGGAAGCCAGATATAATGAGAACAGTTAAGTCTCGTAGACTGCGATGGGCAGGAAATGTAATACGAATGGTGAATGAAAGACGTGCATGGAAACTTCTTGTAGGAAAACCAGAGGGAAACGCCCAGTTGGTAGACCAAGAATCAGGTGGGAGAAAAACATTAGCTATGATTTGAGGGAAGTAGATTATTCAGTGAATGATTGGAAAACATTAGCTCAGGATGGGATATATGGAGAGCTTATGTCCGCACGGTCATGAACCTATGGGTTCGATAGTGCCAGTTAGTTAGTTAGTTTATTTATATATATATATATATATATATATATATATATATATGTGTGTGTGTCTGTGTGTGTGTGTGTGTGTATATAATAAAGTCCCGCGGAATAACCGAGCTTTTTAAGGCATTGTATATTGGTGCACAGCTGCAGGATTTGTTCTGATTCGCTTCTCCAGGGGGACGTATTTGTTTAATGGAATTTTGGCCAGTATGAGACCGGTGCCTATCCAGCATCGTGAGTTACAATAAGTAGCGGCTCCTAAACCTTACACGTGAACCGACAAGTTGACCATATGTCAGCCTTACACTAGTTGGATGATCCACCTCAGCTGGCTGGTAGGGCATCTAGATCTATCGTGCCACCATGGATTGGAATGAATATGATAAAAATAGCAGGCAGATCCGTGGCACAAGTGATTAGGTAGATCTTCGATGATTTTTCGTGCGCGCGAAGTCCCGTTCCCTTAGTGAAACTTGCATGTAAGCTCCGGTTACTGCTTTCTTTAAGAATTAATAAGTAATAGTTTAAAAAACTAAAACAACGCGCTTTATTAGAAAACCGAACTGAAAAATGAAAAATAATTTTAATTTCCAACACGCTTGGGATAAAATTGAAGTGGTCAACAAAAAAATCATCTCCAACACATATAGAATAAAACTAGAGTTATCTACAAAAAAAAATAATTGTACCATCAGATGCGTGGGGTGCTCTATATCAATTAATATATTTGATAATAAACAGATATTGGTAAAAGTAAAGTCTCTAAGAAGAAAACGTAAAAACTATAAAAAGCACCCCACGCTTTTGACGGTAAAAATATTTTTTTTGTAGGTAACTCTAGTTTTATTCTATATGTGCAGGAGATGATTTTTTTGTTGACCACTTTAATTTTATCCCAAGCGTGTTGGAAATTAAAATTAATTTTCATTTTTGAGTTCGGTTTCCTATAGAGTGTGTTGTTTTAGTTTTTAAACTATTATTTATTTTTTATTTTTAATATTTTACAGAACAAGATAAAAATTTAAATTCAATACTATTGTAGTATGAGCTAAAAGTAATACTCTACTAAAAAATTCCTCCGGGCCGGATTTGAACCAGCAACCTATGGATTACTGAAATTATGTACCACTACAGTCCACAGCTGTACCAACTGTGCTCTTACAACGATAAGTTGATAAGTCCGCAACCTATTATACCGGTTTTTATTATTTAGATTTTCTGCTGATTCTGGCCAGGATTTTGGAAACAAAAATTGTGAAATTATTGTATTGTCATTGGTCCTTTACAAGCATACAAAGTTTCAAGTCGATCCGATGATTTTAAGTGGGTGAGAATCGTGTTGAAACATTCCGTTACATAATTACAGACACTTTTTTTTATTTTCTGATAAATCTTGCCAGGATTTTAGAAAACATTTATGAAATTATTATATTGTCATTGGTCCTTTACAAGTATACAAAGTTTCAAGTCGATCCAATGGTTTTAAGTGGGTGAAAGATTCCGTTATATAATTACAGACACTTTTTTGATTTTCTGATTATTCTGGCCAGGATTTTAGAAACACATTACGACATTATTGTATTGTCATTGGTTCTTTACAAGTATGCAAAGTTTCAAGGCAATCCAATGATTTTAAGTGGGTGAAAATCGTGTTGAAAGATTCCGTTACGTAATTACACAGACACTTTTTTTTATTTTCTGATGATTCTGGCCAGGATTTTATAAAACAAATATGAAGATATTATATTGTCATTGGGCCTTTAAAAGCATACAAAGTTTCAAGTCGATCCAATGATTTTAAGTGGGTGAAAATTGCGTTGAAAAATTCCGTTACATAGATACAGGTCAAGCTAATATAAAGCGCGTTAAAATATTGAAATACAGTAACTGCTGTAATATCGAAGCCATATACAGTAAAATTATTTAATCAGTTATTAAAATTTCATCCAACACTGTAAAATGCAGCTTAAGACATTTATATAGGCCTATCTATAATATCAATGGTAAATTTTGTATCTTTATTTCTTACACGCTTTATATTAGCTTTACCTGTATCTATCTATCTATCTAGGAGTTACCTGCTAGCCGTCGAGAAGAGCGGACGTGTTTTTTTTAGAGTGGTTGAAGTGTGCAGGGGACAAAGCATTATGGAAGAAGTTAGAAAGCTGAGTGAAACATTGTCAACTGAAGTGAAAGAGGGGTTTGAAAAGTGCAACGTGGGTGAAAAAAATTCGTGATATTGAGACGAACATGCATCGGATGGAGGACAGATTGAAATGGCTGGAATCTAAATTAGACTATCTCGAAAACCAGAGTCGCCGTAATAATATTGTGATATATGGTGTGCATGAAGAAGACAGAGAGTGCTGGGAGGAAACTGAACATATAGTTAAAAGAGTAGTGGCGCAAATCGGGATTGATTTGGTGGACAGTGATATTGAAAGAGCGCACAGAGTAGGTCGTTGGAATAGTGGAAAGAGACCGATTGTATGCAAATTATCACACTACAAAATAAAATGTTGGATCCTTAGAGACAGTAAATATCTTAAAGGGACCGGTATCAATATTGCCGAAGACTTTAGTGAGAAGGTGCGCCGCGAAAGAGACTTTCTTAAGCGACACTGCTCGAGGCGAGGAGGCAGGGCTGCCATGCAATCATGCAATTTAATAAATTGATTATAAATGGTCGAATCTGGAGCAGGGAAAAACTACAAAATATGGACAACTCTGAAAATGAATTTGAAGAGGTCATTGACAGCGAGTTCCCAAAACATACAGGGGACGCTTCAACAGCAGGTGGTCTCCTTACAGCAGAGGAGGGAGAAAATTCTACACGAGAGAAAGATAGAGGGACCACTACCTTAATAACTCCCAGGAATCCAATAAACATACAGCAAAAAACGGCCGAACGCAAACAGCATACCCCACCTCTAGGAGGTGAACGACCGGCGGACACAAGAACTCCAACAAGAAAATCACTAAGACTTCTGAATCTACCCGCAGAAAAGGAACTATTGAGAGGGGGAAGTTCGAAAAATACAGGTAAGACTATTGACAAGGGATCACAATAGGGTTTGTTGACAGTCGGTTCATGGAATATCGAAGGGTTAAAACAAAAACTTTCAATGGACAGATGTGTAGAGTTTATTGAGACTTTTGATATATTAGCTCTAGGAGAAACATGGTTAAAAGCTAATGAATGCGTAAATCTATGTAATATGAAAGGTTATTTTAAGGGTAATCAAAAGAGAGGAAAAAGAGGTAGATATCCAGGCGGTGTTGCCATTTTATATAAAGCTAACTTAGACCCATATATTAAAAAGGTAACTATTACTTTAAAAGAGGCAATTTGTATATATTACCATACAGAAAGAGCAGAAATGTGTCTGTTGTCTATTTACCGCCAACCACTAAATTCCAGGTATGCCAATCCAAATTTTTTCGTTGAATTGTCTGACTCGTTGGCAGAAATAAAAGATAGGTTTCCGGAAGCGGGAATAATAATTTTATGGGACTTTAACTGTAGGATTGGGGAGGAAAATATCACTATAAAATCGGATGATAATGAAACCGAGGTGAGGGTAGGAGAAGCAAAGATAAAGATTTTAAATTCAGAAGGAAACCAATTGTTAGCTTCTTGCGATGCATTTGTACTTGAAATTCTGAATGGGAAACATGGGGAAGATAAAAATGGAGAACTGACATTTATTAATAAAAATGGAAGTAGCGTAATCGATTATTCAATATGCACACAAGACATGATTCCAGTCCTAAGTAATTTCTGTATAGTTTCCAGAATCGAATCACACCACTTCCCAAACAAACTTATTTTAAATATGAAAGGTATTAGTGAGACAGTTAATGATGAGGTGGCAACAATATTGCGGCCAATTATCCGTTTCAGGTGGATCGAGGATCTGAGAGAAGAATTTATCAGGAGTTTGGAAACGCTAATACAGGATCTGCAATTAAATGATCTTAGCGGGGAGGAAATTATTAAAACTTTGACAGAATGTTTTCAAAAAGCAGGGGAAAAATTCAAGGTTAAATACGCAATGAACCAGAAGGACAAAGGGTGGTACAATAATGCATGTAGAAAGAAGAAGAAATTTGTCGAAAGTAGTCTTTTAAAGTTTAGAAAAGAAAGCACAGATGAAAGCAGAAAAAATTATGCGCAAGAGAGAAAGGAATATAAAGAATTATTGGCAGAAACAAAACTAGCATGGCAAAATAAGAAATCCGAAGAAATGAGAGTCGCGACTGAAAGTGGGAACATTCTTGAAAAATATGATATCATCCAATAAATTATTAGACGTTTTGAAAACTGCGTTCAACAAACTTTTTAATGGAGGAGATTATCCGGCAGCCTGGGCGACAGGTGTCATCCAACCGCTATACAAAGGGAAAGGTGGGGCACAGATACCAGAAAGTTATAGGGGAATTTGTCTCTTGTCAGTGTTCGGAAAAATATATTGTAAAGTACTTTACGAACGAATCAGACAATGGGCTAAAGAGAACAATAGGCTCTCAAAATATCAGGCAGGTTTTAGAGAAGGGTACTCCACGGTGGACAACCTATTTGTTCTGAGAACATTAATTGATGGCAATCTGAAAATGAAGGGGGGTAAATTATTTTGTGCATTCATTGATTTTAAGATGGCATTTGATACTGTGGACCGAAGCGCACTTTGGGAAAAATTAAATCGGAAAGGATTGTCTCATAAAGTGATACATGCTTTAATGTCAATTTATAAATATGTTAAATTTTGTATAAAAGTAGACCAAGGACACATTACAGAGAGCAGTGAAGCCAATCGGGGAGTGAGACAAGGTTGCATTTTATCACCAATGCTATTTAATCCATTCGTTGATGATATTGTAGACGTAATGCTAGAAGGAGAAATTGAGGCTCCGGAGATAGGAAATGTTAGAATCCCAGTCCTGTTGTATGCATATGATTTAATTATCTGTTCCAAGACAATCAAGGGATTGCAAAGAGGTCTTGACCTACTGGAAATATACTGTAGGAATTGGGGATTGACTGTAAATGTTAGTAAGACAAAACAATGACCTTTAAAAATGGGACGGTTTATGGTAGAACAGAGGAATGGAAATACAGAGATCAAGTTCTTCAAAACGTGAAACATTTTGAATATCTTGGTACGACGTTGAAAATGAACGGAAAGTGGAAAAAAACACATTGATATAGCATTATTTAAAGGGAGGGGACAACTTAACAGTGTACTCGGTATTCTGTGTCGAGTGCCTGATATTCCAGTCAGCACATTAGAAAAAATGTATGGAGCTATGGTCAGGCCAGTAATGCACTATAGTAGTGAGATTTGGGGTTTCCAAAGAACGGAAATACTAAATAAGGTATATACACATTTTCTAAAGTATATTACAGGACTTAGTAAGGCCGTTTCTAACTGTGGAATTTTATATGAATTCGGGTCATTCCAGGACGACATTAACTGTAAAATTCGTGTACTCAAATACTGGTTGCGAGTAATCCAACGTGAACAAACAATGCTTAGAGCAATTTGTTACGACCACCAAATTAAAAAACATAGATGTTAAATTTTGGGCAGACGAGGTTAGGAGAGAACTCCAAAAGATTGGGATGGGCTGGATATGGGAAAAAGGGACTGAAATTCGCAAGAACGTGTGGAGGAAAATAAGGAGGAGGTACTTAGATGTAAACCAACAAGATACCTTCGCCGAATGTACAGGAAAACGCTCACTATGTTTACAAAGAGACCTAAAACACGTCTGGGGAAAAGAATCGTATATACTCAACCTAGGATTTAAGGAGAGATCAGGGCTTGCTTGGTTTAGGCTAGGGGCATGGAAATTTCTAAAAATTAGCGACGATCGCGATATGCGAATATGTCCAATGTGCGGGAACTTTGAAGATGATATACATATATTAGGAAAATGTAATGATTTAGAATATTGGAGACGTCAGTTATTACCGGAAAGATTTCTAAATTCAAATCGGGAAAGATTGGCATGCTACGAGTTATTGGTAAATCCAGAAAATTGGATAAACCTCGGTAAATATCTGGACAAAACGCGAAAAATAAGGACAACACTCATTCATGAATAAATATATGTTATCAAAATGCAATACCATTAATTATTAACAATTATATATAAATTAATTAGTGTATAATGCTGTTGTGTTATTATTTAATTGTAATATTAATGTGTTTTCTTTATGTAATTGTAATGTTAATGTTTTTTTTAGTGTATTATTATTTATTATTTTATTGTGTTATTACCTAATTGTAATATTATTGTTTTCTTTATGTAATTGTAATGTTAATGTTTTTAGTGTATAATGCTATTGTGTTATTATTTAATTGTAATATTATTATTGTGTTTTCTTTATGTAATTGTAATGTTATTGCTATTGTGTTATTACTTAATTGTAATATTATTGTGTTTTCTTTATGTAATTGTAATGTTAATGTTTTTAGTGTATAATGCTATTGTGTTATTATTTAATTGTAATATTTTTATTGTTTTCTTTATGTAATTGTAATGTTATTGCTGTTTTTGTTTATTTTTCTTTACACTAGTACCAATTATTACTTTATTGTAACGGACTGTCAACAGCACGTACGGCTTACTGCCCGTGCGATCCATATTTGTAAATAATATTGTAAATATCTTACTTTTTTGTCTAATAAAGTCCTACTACTACTACTACTATCTATCTATCTATCTATCTATCTATCTATCTATCTATCTATCTGTCTATCTATGTAACGGAATCTATCAACGCGATTTTCACCCACTTAAAATCATTGGATCGACTTGAAACTTTGTATACGTGTAGAGGACCCGTGACAATACAATAATTTCATATTTATTTTCTAAAATCCTGGCCATAATCATCAGAAAATTAAAAAAAGTGTTTTTGTATCCATGTAACGGAATCTTTCAACGCGATTTTCACCCACTTAGAAACATTGGATCGACTTGAAACTTCGTATACGTGTAGAGGACCCGTGACAATACAATAATTTCATATTTTGTTTCTAAAATCCTGACCAGATTCATCCGAAAATAAAAAAATGAAAACTGGTATAATAGGTTGCAGACTTGTCGAGTTTTTAGTCAATCGTTGTAAGAGCTCAGTTGGTAGAGCAGTGAACTCTTAGTGGTATATAATTTCAGTAATCCATACATCTCTGGTTCAAATCCGGCTGGGAGGGTTTTTTTATAGAAGAGTATTACTTTTAGCTCATACCACAATAGTATCGAATTTAAAGATATTTACATTATTATCTTATTCTGTAAAATATTAAAACTAAAAAATAAAAAGTAAATAGTTTTAAAAAACTAAAAGAACACGCTTTATTAGAAAACTAAATAATGAAAAATAATTTTAATTTCCAATACGCTTGAGATAAAATAAAGTGGTCAACAAAGAATCATCTCCTACACATATAGAATAAAATTAGAGTTATCAACAAAAAGACAATAATTTTACCATCAAACGCGTGTGGTGCTTTTTATGATTTTTATATTTTCTTCTTAGAGAGCTTACTTTTACCAATATCTGTTTATTATCAAATGTATTAATTGATATAGAGCACCCTACGCTTTTGATGGTAAAATTATTTTCTTTTTGTTGATAACTCTAATTTTATTCTATATGTGTTGGAGATGATTTTTTTGTTGACCACTTTATTTTATCCCAAGCGTATTGGAAATTAAAATTATTTTTCATTTTTTAGTTTTCTAATAAAGCGTGTTCTTTTAGTTTTTTAAAACTATTATTTATTGTTCCTAAGTACAATGACCATTAATTCTATGAGCCGTCACTGCTACACTATGTGTATTCCAGTGCTCGTCGTACCCATACAACCCTAGTGGGGCAAAGGTCTCCCTTAAGCAAGCAAATTTATTTACTCTCATTTCCGTATAGATATCAGTGAGTGACAAGTGCTTAGCTCAATGCCTCAAAGAGAGACTCGGTAGGCAAGTAAGATAATACATCATCTTATTATTCTTTTTATTCCATACAAGTAGGCCTAAAAGGGCAGATGCCCTATTACGATATCAAGGCTGGATTTTTAATCCATCCCCAAAATCGCATTGTCTAATTCTCTTATTTAAGATCCTACATACCTCGACTCCCAATTATTTATCATCCAGTTTCCAGTATCTATCCTCAAACTATAACTTAAACACAAGATCACAACATAGTCTCTTGCTTTTTTATACCGCAACATAGGACATCTCATCACTCCATGTCATATACTATCTTCACCTCTCGCAACTGGAATTCCCTACCGCAAGAAATAAGTGGCTGCCGGACATTAGCATCTTTTAAGAGAAATCTAAATTTATATTTGCTCTAATCTCGACTTCATTATTACCCAGTGTAAGGTATATATATTAATTGGTGTTTCTCGTATAATTTATCATATTTATATTATATTATATTATTATAATTATATTATTATTATTATTATTATTATTATTATTATTATTATTATTATCCTATAAAATGTTTTGTACATGAATTTTACATTGCTACATTTAATGTACCTTTAACTGTTTACAATTAGTAAAGTGTATATCTATATTTGTCAAAAAATATTTATTTGTATTTGTACTGGTTGAGTGGAAGAGAAGGCCTTTTGGCCCTAATTCTGCCAGAATAAATAAAGCATTATTATTATTATTATTATTATTATTATTATTATTATTATTATTATTATTATTCTGACAACGCAAAGATCTTTATCCGTGTGGGCGATAGTGAAGCATGGCTTTGGGATTTCATTCATGGACGTATGTTGTTAATGTGTTTCTTGGATAGAGAGGTTGATTAAATCTTGCACAGATGCTCTAATTTGGGTTTAGGGTTATTTTATAATCCCGAAATTCCTTAAAGCTGAACTAGACCATGAGAGACAACAGAAATAATGTCTCTTTAAGAAAGAAAAATCCTGTGTTGTCCACCGGGAATCGAACCCGGTACCCATCAACTGTAGTAAGAAGCTCTGATCACTGGCCCATTAGGTTGGCCTAAAAAGAGAACTATATACATGTAATAGAACATAAATTTATATACATACATACATAGATAGGGTTCTGTCCAAGAGCAGGTCTTTCACTACAAACTAAGCTTTCTCCACTCATTCTTTGACTCTTACTTACTCACTGGCATGTTCGAAACCGTAGGTTCATGGCCGCGCGGATATAAGCTCTCCATACATCCCTATCCTGAGCTAATGTTTTCCAATCATTCCCTGTATAATCTGCTCCCCTAACATCATAGTTAATGTTGTTCTCCCACCTCATTCTTGGTCTATCAACCGGGCGTTTTCCTTCTGGCTTTCCTACAAGAAGCTTCCATTCACGTCTTTCTTTCCCCATACGCGCAACATGTCCTGCCCATCGCAGTCTACGAGACTTAACTGTTCTTGTTATATCTGGCTTCCTATAAAGACCATGTAGTTCATTGTTATGTAGTCTTCTCCATTCACCTGTCTGTTCATCTCTCTTGGGTCCAAAAATTTTCCTAAGAACTTTATTCTCAAAAACTCGTAATCTCATTTCCTCCCTTAAAGTAAGAGCCCATGTTTCGCACTCATATAATATAACTGGTAGAATAATAGTTTTATATATTTTTAGTTTAACGTCTTTTTTTTTTTTTTTTTTGGAGTTGGGACATCAAAAGTCTCTGCAATGCATGATAACACGCATTTCCAGAATTGCGCCTATGTTAATTTCTCTGTGCATCTCATTCCTATTTGTGATTATTGTTCCTAGGTATTTGAATTCAGCCACTTCCTCAAAATTTCCCTCATCAGCCTTCCTTTTTGTATTCGCAAACAAACCATTTCTTTTAATATTGACTATCATCTGATGTTTTTTTCTGCCTCTAACTTCTTTCCGTAGACCATAACTTTATATATTATATTATTATAATATATATATATTATAATTATATATTATACAAACAACTCTATCGCTGTGGTCTCAAAGTAGCGTGCTACCTTGTCACGCAGCGGGCCCTGGTTCTATCCCCGCTGGGTTCAAGTTTCCTAGGTGATTTCTTTTCGGGGTTTTTCCTCACCTGAAAGACAAATGTAACGAAACTTTAAGGCCCAAACGGTTCCCAAGAATCATCTGGCCATCATTACCATCATTAGCATATTCAATAAGTTTAGAATTAAGACCTCTCTATTAAAATATCATATCATCACAGTAACAAAAAAGGAATACCATTATATCAAATATTAAGAATTAAAATAATGTACTCAAATAATGCTATAAAAGTAAATGTCGGTAATGGAATATCTAAAGATAACAGAAACATCAGACAAGCATATCGCCTATCTCCGATCCTATTTAATTTATCTACTTTAGTAATAATAATAATATTAATATTCTCATTGCGAGGTTTGGTTACTATTTGATCACGAGCTTCAAGGATTGGACTATTTGATCCGTTGCGTCTCCATAATTTATAGCTGTTATTTCGATCGCTGCCTTGGCCTTCCAATTCTTCGTTTATCCTAGCTTTTAAGGGATCAGATACCGTAAGAGCTAAAATAATTCTGGAAGGGAAACCCATTGAACAAGTGAACCATTTTAAATACCTGGGATATGAAATCTCCTATTTTAAAAATGAAGATCTATTTAACAAACTTAATAAATTGAATTATATATGTGGAACAATCAAAAGGATATTTAAAAGCACAAGAAAAGAAACAAAACTAAAATTTTATAAAGTAGTGGCAGTCCCCTTACTATTGTATGGTAGTGGATTTTGGGTTTTATCTAAAAGAGAAGAGAAGATCATAGAAACAGCTGAAATGAGATTTCTGAGAAGTGTGGCTGGTTGCAAACTTCTAGATAAGAGAAGAAGTGAAGATATTAGAAATGAGCTAAATATCTTTAAACTCCTAGAAAGAATAAAATAACCTAGAAAAAATGGAAAGAACATGTTCAAAGAATGGAAGATGATCGCATTCTCAAAATTATACTTAAATACAAACCAAAAGGACGCAGGAATGTTGGTAAACCGAAGAAGAGATAGATCCAACTTTTGAATGAGAATCTATGAGACCGGAACAAGCCACGTGGGCTTAATCCGTGATTGTTGATGATGATGATGATGATGAAGTAGTACATATGAGTAAGGGTTCGTGATAGGCGGTCATGTTATTAAAAAACAGAGCGAAAAGTTGAACAAAGAAGTTGTTTTTTAGAGGAAAGCATTGTCCGAAATGTAGCCTATTGTGATCTAGGAAATGATAGCAAGGCATAATACATAATCCTTAACTTCCGACGTGCGGAGTTTTATAAACGTGAAATTAGAACTATAGAAATTTGTTTCTCGATCTTGAAAAAAACTTAAATCTGAGTATAGAAGTTATTAGTTAATGTCAACAATTGAAATATTTACTATAGATACATCCGCTGTGCTCTCGAGATAGCGTGCTGCCTTGTCACGCAGCGCGGCTTGGATTCCCGGTCGGGACGGACTCCTGGGCGAGGTTTGTTTTTCTCAACTGTAAGACAAAGGTCAGGAAGATTAGGGCCCAACGGTCCCCGAAAATCATCCGGCCATCAACACCATCATCATCCTTCACCAGTGTGGAAAGCAACGGGAAGCTACCACACCTATAATTTCCTAGTAAAGCTGTAAAGCATAGAATGAAAATGCTATAATTTGTAGTGAAAGACCTACCCTCGAGGAGAATTACTATGGATGGATGGACGTCCAAATGGAGAGTCAGGTGCATCTCCCCAACTTGCAGGAAAATTAATTTAAAAGCACATTTAAATGAAAAATGTTACAATTGAATAAAATAAGATCTTGGGGAATTTCAGACGCTAGAAACGATAGAACCAGCAGCACTCGGTTTTTATATAAAAGAACTTTCGACAGTGATTAAATCGAGGATCCGCCCACTAAGTCCAAATGTAACCAATCAGAAGTATTGTAACAACATATAGTAAGTGTATACTAAGATCTAAGAATTATAAGGAAGCGGAGAACCGAGCTGACCGTATAACTAATATAACTATTTCATCATCATTTTATTCTTCAAAATTCAACCATAAATATCCCTTAGGTTCGGTGGTGTTCCGACGATTCGCAATTCTAAAATGTTATGAATGACTTACAAAATGTTTCGACTAATCGAGTTGTGTACACAATAGTGACTTAGAATTCAAAACCATAAAGAACATTTCCAACACTTATAAATTTTATCATCACGTCGGAGCAAATCTAATAATTTGAAGTCAATTACTGACATAAGTATTTCAAATGCAGTTAACTATTAAAATGAATTAAAGTTCAAGCTACAACAGGTATTAAATCCATAATTATGGACCAAACAATTTCTTGTGAAGTAAGATTAGCATTAATTTTATTATATTTTATTTTTTGGTAGTGAAAACGGAATACTAATGATGTATAAGAAATAAACATTATTAAAATAAATAGATAATATTTTAAACTGCTGTGATACCATTATCATCATAACTAAAGCAATTATCAGTTGTGCCACTGATAAGAATCCATGCATACCTAATTCTGCAGAACCTGAGAACACTAGCCTGGAGTACTAATAATAATTTTAAAATCCAGCAACAAGGATCCCTCTACCGTCTTGTTACAAATGTCATCCAACAAGCTAACAAACAATAAATAACCCTCATCCATTGTGTTCCAGTAAATAACGTTTATATAGATTTATGATGAAAATTAGTGATTTTTTATTATGTCTTAAAATTAATATTTCTCGTGTTTTTAGATTTTGGTCATATTTGTTTTAATTTACCTAACAAATTCATATCTAAGTCATATTTCGGATTTTTTTTTAAGTTGTGAGCCAATTTTAAGATACCAACATAATATATGTAAGTCGCAAATTGCATGGTCACTTGTTCGAAGGTCACTTTTATTCTTGGAAGTTTCCAGAAACACCGGACGGTTACAATATACGCTTTCACTATATGGTGAAAAGTTGGAAAAATATTTATATGAACGAACAATTAGTATAAAATATTTAATAACTAACTCACTGTCACTATCGAACCAGTAGATTCATGCCGTGCGTACCTAAGCTCTCCATACGTCCCTATTCTGAGCTAATGTTTCTCAAACATCTCCTGTATATTATAATTACCTCAAATCATGGTTAATGTTATTTTCCCACCTCATTCTTGGACATTCAAGGAGTTTCCATGCCCTTCTTTCATTCTCCATTCGTGCCAAATATCCTATCCATTGCAATTTACGAGACATAACTGTTTTTATTACAACTGTTTTCCCATAAGTGTCATATAGCTCAGTGTTACATACTCTTGTCTATTCGCCTGCCTGTTCATCTCTCTTTGTTCCAAAAAATTTCCTAAAAACTTTGTTCTCAAATACTTATAATATTTTCTCGAAGGCGATAAGCCACACGAAGAAAGTACCTTGGTCGGAATTGTGATGATTTTTCACCGTAAAAATACAACCGGGGACTACTATTTCAGGCAATCCATGTGAAAGTATCAATCACAGGGACATGCTTTTAGAAACATGTTAGGACATTATATAATAGTAGGTCACTAGAAATATTGACACGGGAATTAGATCAATCTCCCATGTATATAGTCGCTTTTACAGGAAGTTGGATAAAATGTTTAATAGATTCGTTAAATTATAAGGCCTTATATTTTACTTTTTGGCTAGTATTTAAGCACTTTTAGGTCATAACTGCTTACTTTTTTGTCATAAAAATCCGCCCTTTAGTGATATCTGATACAGTATGTAATATCCAATAGGCCCATAAAATCATAGTACCAGTTATAACGCACGGTTGTGGGTTAAAAAATAGCATACTCATAATCATGAGATACGCAAAATTTGGTATAGTAGGCAATAAAAATAAACAAATGATTATAAAACATATAGCCTACTATAGATAGCACCGCATTTAATAAAATACTTTATTTAAAAAGACCTGCTTCTTCAATACCCAGACTAACTAAATCAAAGGCACTATCAAACGCATAAGTTTTCGGTCGCTCGGACACAAGCTCTCCATACATCCCTATCATGAGCTAATTCTTTCGAATCATTCCCTGTTATGATTCACCTTACTTTCCATCGATATTTTCAAAAGTTATGATCGTTTATACAAATCAGTGTTCTAGGAATACTAAAATGTTAAAATGGCCTCCGTCCATGCAGTAGGAAAGCAAGTAAAAGGGTGCGTCACTGACGGGTTAAACGGTGGTTAATATCATTATTTCTTGCCACATTTTAGCAGAAATTTAAGGAGAATGTTTTTGAAATTATTTTTACGTAACTGAACTAAAACAATATACGAAAATTTAATATTAGAATTATTGTAATAGCAATTTTTTATCGTAAAACTTCGCTGTTATCTTAAATAATGTTCAAGTAACCGAACTTTAATCTACATTTTTATAGAAGACTGAGAGAGAGAGAGAGAGAGAGAGAGAGAGAGAGAGAGAGAGAGAGAGAGAGAGAGAGAGAGAGAGAGAGAGGGAGAGAGGGAGAGAGAGAGAGAGAGAGAGAGAGAGAGAGAGAGAGAGAGAGAGAGAGAGAGGTGTGAGCCATGTAAGAGTATCAAAGCGAGTCTAGGTATTGAAGAAGCAGGACAAAAATCACAAAGTCAGGTTTGCACACTCAAAAGACAGAAATTTAACTGTAACAACTTGTACTAACTACTCAATAGCATCTAACATAACGATAATCCATTCATAAGCTTAGCAGCCTGAAAAAAAAGGCTCGAAGGCGAAGTCTACTAGTTATAAAATGCTCTCCTCTGGTTTTGAGGTTCTTGAAATAAATCGAGTCGGGACCGTTGTAATTTTAATGGCGTAAAATTCTTTAGAATGGAAGTAAAGTCATGGGTCCTGTGCTGTTGATTTAGGGCAATTAAAAGAAACTCGTCTTTGAAATAAAATGCCTTTGAAGAAAATGTGTCACCGGTTTCATGTTCAGAGTTGAATTGTGAAGCTTTTGATACGTTAAATAGCGTCATTAAAAAATATGTTAGCTTTATTACATAGTAAAGGACTTAAAATTAAATCACAATTAATTATATCGCTGCTGTAGAACACTTACCTATTGTGAGCACTTTTCAGATTAATTTCTTAGGCCTATTTGATTCTTGATGTGTGCTAGCTGAAAATGAACCAGTGAACTACTTCATCACTCACTGATGATATATATATATACATACATACATGTAATTAGATACGTTATAAATGCATATACAAATTGTGAAATAGGCAGATTAATCACGTAATTATGCAGTGAATAATTTAATAAAAAGGTATTTAATTATATAGAGACTATAATTGTAATAATATTGTTAAAGATTAACAACGGAAGTTATGCCTGCGTCATACAGCATAATTTATATACTATTACACCATGTTGCAAAATATTGAAAATGTCTGTGAAATGTTTATTATATTTCTTTGTGATTTTTATCTAAGTTTTCTAGCTCTGGACCTGGAGTTTCAAACTTTTTTTTGTCTTCCTTTAAGCTCCATAATCTGATCGTGCTTCACTTGTCAAAATAAAATACATTAACATAAAGTACACGAGTACCTAAAAGAAAGAACACTATTATAGTAATGATTATATATGCGATAAGGGACTTAATGACGCTATTAATAGTCGTGAGGGAGTTCGAAACCAGTAAATTGTCTTTACCTCCCAAATGTTAATGTATTTTCAACTCACTGATTGTTTAATATAGGTAGGCCTATTTAAGAGATATTATTTTGATCATATATTCATTTATAATCGTCATATTACAGCCACGGAGATGAAATTTCTGCGACGAACTGCAGGTTATAGCCTTCTAGACCACCAAAGATATTCAACAATAGCCAGAGAGTTAAACATCGTACCTATATCTGAATACCTCCAAGAATATAGAAACAATTGGCTAGCCCATATTCAGCGCATGGATCGTCACAGAATACCAAAACAAATTCTTCACTACATTCCTCGAGGCAGAAGATCTGTGGGTCGACCTTTTCGGAGATGGCGGGAGACCGTAACGGGCCACTGGGCCTAATACTTGAAAGGACGATGATGATGATGATGATGATGATATTCATTTATATCAGTTACTGGGTCCACTTGTCCAAACACAGTCTATTGTTTATAAAATTGTCGTTTTTTGTTAACTATCATATATTAAGTGGAAAGCAACGGGAATCTACCACACCTACAATTCCCTAGTGAAGCTACAAGCATAACATGAAAATGCTATGATTGCAGTGAAGGATCTGCCTTCGGGCAGAATTACTATGGATGGATCATATATTAATATATATATATATATATATATATACATATATATGTTTGTCCTTTATACGCTGCCATACCGTTCATCCGATTATGATGGGGCTTTTTACAAAAGGTTTCCCGGAAAGCTTGTCGTGGTGGAGTGACTTGCATGCTTATATGATCCCGAGGACTATGCCGGCAGTAGCATTGCTGCCGATAGGTTACCCATGACGGACTGGTCAAAGCCAGACAAAAAAAAAGTATCTTGGTCGAAAGAGTGACGATTTTTCACCTTAAAAATACAACCGTCAAGAAATGCGGACATGGGTTCCACTTTTGGATAATATCTACCTCGGTTTATTTTAATGGTAACCTATATATTGAGCTTCGTTGTGAAACATCTAGAGTGATTTTTAAATTTTCACTTTATGTGAAGTCCTACAACTAATTGTTTTATATGGTACAATTATGAATATAAAACACCCAGAGTCCGACTCAGACAATCACAAAATGTTTCTTCAAATCGGTGCAGTCGTTTAGGCAGTTTTTAATTACGGATTTCAAGTAAACCTCCACGTTTAGCTATCGGCTTTCGCTCATTTTTTCACAATACTTACCTCGGTTTATTTTAATAGGACATACCGGGTTTCGTTGTGAAACATCGAAAATTGTGACCGCTAAAGTAATTTTTAAATTTTCACTTCAGGGAACACCTAATGATTTTAGAAAATCCAATTGTGAATCTAAGCCATCCAGAAAACAAACCAAACACACAAAACATTTAATCAAAATCAGTCCAGTCGTATATACTAGAAACCATCATCTACATAAAGGTGTGTGCCGAAGACGTATGTAAATTGAAAATAGACAACATTAGCTCCATCGATCTGCTCAGCATAGAACCCGAAGCACGTAGAAAACACACACATAGTACACAACATATACGTGATATTCTATATTTGATATCCTTTTTGTTTATTAATTATATCATACAAATAGCAGAAAATATATGTAACTCAAAAAGCATAAAAGGCATTAAATTCCCAATATAAGTGAAAACATGTTAAATATAAACTGCTTCTATCTTTCAGAAAAGTAGGAAACATGTTTATATGTGCCCCTATTTTGATTGTTCTATGTTTCACAATACATTTTTATTTGAGGTTTTTTTTATAGTAATTGAATATTTAAAAAAAATTAAAATCCTATTCATGTTTTTCTCATTTTACGGTACATTTTTCACAGCCAAAAATCCGAGCTCCAGTTTTAACAGTTACTCACTGTGCACAACGGGCCCGTGTCTGTTATTCAGGTCATTAGCGAGTTGACCTGCTGTAGCAATTAGTTGTAAAGACATATGATAACAAATATGGCGTAAAAACATAATATCTTTCTTGTAATAGTATTTGTGGCACTGACACTGATTAGGTGCCACACAGTCTGCATTCTGGCATGTCGGGTTGCACTCTGGTACACACGCCAATGGGGACACCTTGGTGTACCCGCTGATGCAGTTGCACGTGTTAGGTGCGCTACATGTTGCATTGTGACACCGAAACTCGCAGATAGGTTCACATTCATCACCAGCTCTGCTGTACCCGTGGTGACATCTACAATGAAAAGGTTTGACGCAGTCTCCGTGGTCACATCCTGCGCATCTTGGCAGGCATTCTCCTGCGTTAGCCATCTGATATCCTAAAATCAAACAGAATTCACACAACAAAATTATGTATTATAGTCTAGAACAGCGTTTCGGTATCTGTGGTCCGCTCATCTTTAAGCCTCAGTGGAAAGAAAGAAGAGATATCGCGAAGAAAATGAATTAAAAAATGAATATTTATACATAATATAATGTAGACCGGGGTGGACTAGTGCTTTTGTTCCTTGCCTCGTTCAAAACCGGCCAGGATGGATGGATTTTTTAGGATGGAAAAGTTCAAGGAGCAAGTCCTCCGGGAAATACTTTAAACTGAGGGTCCCGAGACTGAAGATTTTTAGGCTCGTAAAAGAACCGCAAGCCTGAATAAAACGACCTCTGTGCAAAATTTACCGACCTTCTTCATTCTAGTAATACCTTAGTTGGCTACTGGATGTCTCATTGGGTCGGTATATTCACTGAATACTATTCATGACATCTGTAGGAAAATGAGAGTAACTAAATTAATTTTATCTACTAACTCCTAACAAAGGAGAGAGTAAGTTGATCTGTTACATCATTATAGATGTAGGTAAATGTTTTTAAAACTATCATAATTTTTTCTTACAAGGGAACTATCAACTATTGTATACCAAAAAACTAACTAACTAACTAACTCATTGGACTGTCGAACACGTAGGTTCATGGCTGCGTGGACATAATCTCTCCATACTTCCTTATTCTGAACTAATGTTTTCCAATTATCCCCTGTATAATCTACTTTCCATCAAATCATGGTTAATGTTATTATTTCATGTCATTATTGGCCTATATACTGGGCGTTTCCCCCCTGGTTTTCCTACAAGAAGCTTCCACGCACCTCTTCTATCCCCCATTCGTGCCACATGTTCGGCCCATCACGTCAACGAGACATAACTGTTCTTATTATTAAGTCTGGCTTCCTATAAAGATAATGTGGCTCACTGTTTGTAAACTTCTCCATTCACCTGCCTGATTCTGATTTCAGTGTTACGCATTGAAGGAAGGATGTATTTTATCTAATCATGCTTTTAAAAACACTTCGATATATTTACGCATTGTTGAGCTCTCTTTGTTTGAAAGTCCCCGGGCCACTTATTGGGGCGCTACATTAGAAAACCTCCGTTTCTAGAAGTATCTGATCGAGAAGAATTGTCTTTCCGGAATTTAGCGATCGCAGTCGGTTTTGCATACGATGAGCTTTCCAGAAAATTATCTATCTGCTTTATAATATACAGTAAAAGCTCCTTATTCGCGTTTTCATTATTCGCGGGTTTAAAAATTGCGACACAGTTTCTGTATTCGTGGCTAAAAATGCCTTTATTCGCGGATCCAGTCGATATATTAGGTTTAGTATCCTTTATTAACGCATCGGCATTTTTTTTTTACTCTAGGTACGTGACAGGTTTGCTTTTACAAAGACTGATTCAAACCAAATGGACAAATTAATATCAAAGTATAACAAACCTTATTGTCACAAGCCTAAAGTTCATTGTTAAAAGCCACCGCCGTTGTATTTCACGTGCCGCTATGTTCGTTGATAAATGCCGTCCTTGCCATGATCGGTGTTTTATTGTTTCAACTTGTCGTTCGTTGCAAATAATTTTGATTGAATGACACGTGTTTCTTCTGCTTTCTTGGTAATTTATAATGTCGAGTAAAAGGAGAGAAAATTAGTTCCGAAGCGAAAAAATAGTGTTGTCGCTTAAAGTAAAAACAGAAATGCTTGACCGTTTACGCGTTGGTGAGTCGTTTTGTATATACCACGCTGTTTCAATGTTAATGAATCAATTGTATTATTCATCAAGAAATCTGAAGAAAAATAAGGAATTCTATCGCTGAATTAACAGCTAAATATCAATCTCAATTGAAAAAACTTTTAAAAGCAGTAAAACAGGAAAAAATTACAAAATTACTAAGCCCTTGCCTAATCCTGAAAGTAATAATTAATAGAAATTGTTCAAAATCTCTCATTAAGTGATTTTATTTTGACTATTTAACTCATGCCACAAATGCTAGTCAATGACCAATCACATTTCAATGAATTTTGTTTTACAACCAATGACAGTCGTGTTTCACCTCGCTCTTTATCGATTTCTCTTTATCAGTTCCTGCTTTTTTGATAAAGAAAGCTCCTCCTTTTATGTTCTGAACAGGACAGAACATTATTTTTCTCCAACAAATACATTGAATATAGCAAATAATGATCAGATTCCTTGATTTTACCGAGTTGTTTACTAAAAAAATAAATGATTAACCCGTAATGTTGATTATGATATATAGTTTTGATGTGTTTCATTATTTCTCCACTTGGGTACATTCTTACAGTATTGCGATCTTATTTGGCAATAAATAATACGATCTAATTGCAGTGAATGAACATAACCTAACATTTCTGATTTGTTTTCAAACATCGCCATTTACATTAAATACATACATATTTTAAAATAACTATAGTTCAACAATAATTTGTGAGTAAACAGCTTAATTGTATTCGTTGAATAGTCCTAACAAATGTCACTCTTGATTTCCAAATTCTCTAGATAAATTGGAAATCACTCGTGGCATTACTTATGACTATTTAACTCATGCCACAAATGCTAGTCAATGACTAATCACGTTTCAATGAATCTTGTTTTACAACCAATGACAGTCGTGTTTCACCTCGCTCTTTATCGATTTCTCTTTATCAGCTCCTGCTTTTGTGATAAAGAAAGCTCCTCATTTTTAATGTTCTGAACAGGTCAAAGCATTATTTTTCTCCAACAAATACATTGAATATAGCAAATAATGAAAAGATTCCTTGATTTTACTGAGTTGTTTATTAAAAAAATAAATATTGATTATGATATATAGTTCGATGTGCTTCATTATTTCTCCACTTGGGTGCACTCTTACAATATTGCGATCTTATTTGACAATAAATAATATGATCAAGCAGCCGTGAATGAACATAACCTCACATTTCTGATTTGTTTTCAAACATCGCCGTTTACATTAAATATATAAATATATTAAAATAACTATAGTTAAACAATGATTTGTGAGTAAACAGCTTAATTTTATTCGTTGAATAGTCCTAGCAAATTCCACTCTTGATTTCCAAATTCTCGAGATAAATTCACTCCTCACTTCGTGAATCGTGAATGTATCGATAATTTGGAAATCGCTCGTGGCATTTCTTATGATAATTTTTATTTTATTTTGGAACCTAGGAGCGTATCCCCTATGTACCCATACAAATTACCATTCCATATTCGCGGTTTCTGTATTCGCGGCATATTTGCGGAATATATCTCCCACGAATAAGGAGCTTTTACTGTATAGCAGTAATGGTTTTGGAGGCAGTGAGTAATACTCCGGAAGTCTAGTGAATTCGAAGCCAGTGTGTGAGATTATATGCGTTGAACAAGTGCAACTGTAATCAGGAAGAAATTAACTTTAGTGATTCTATGAAAACGTCAAGAACTTAATAAAAAGCATTATTATGAGCTTATACAATAAACTAAACGTGAATGTTTCTTTGTTTTCCTCGTACCAACCTTCATGAAAAATTGCACAATCAGGTTTTAAGGACGCAGAGTGTTTAACTCATATTTATCATCATCATCATCACTCCAGGGATTAGGCAATTGCCCGTTCCGACTTCATAATGCATCAGCCCAACGTCTTCTAGGTCTTGCAACATCACGTCTTCCTCTTGCTTGATAATTTATTGCTAACAATGGATATCTCTCCTTACTCATTCCATCCATATGATCAATCCATTTCTGTCTGTAATTCGTGACCTTATCCAATAAAGGCTGTACTTTCAATTCTTCTCTTATATCCTCATTTCTTATTCTATCAAGTCTTGTACATCCTTTTACTTGTCTTAGGAACCTCATCTCCGCCGTCTGTATTCTATCCTTCTGTTTTTTCATTGGAGCCCAAGTTTCACATCCATACAATATTGTGGGAACCGCCATAACATTATACATTTTTATCTTGGTTTCTTTTCTAATTTTATTTTTGAATGTTCTCTGTATTGTTCCACACACCGTCTGAAATTTATTTATTTTGGAGTCAATATCTCTTTCCACATTGTAGCCAACATCACAGCCCAAATATTTGAAACTAGACACCTGTTCTATACTTTGATTTTCTAAAATAATTTTGTATCTCACTGGATCTCTTTCTCTAAAAGCCATGGTCTTCGTTTTCCTTACAGAAATCTTTAGATCATATAATTTACACATTTCATTTAATGCATGCATAGATTTCTGTAAGTCGTCTTCATTTTTCTGTATTATGATTACATCGTCAGCAAATAGAAGATTATTTATGCACACTTTATTATCTATTCTTATTCCTGGATTCACTAAAACTTTCCATTTATTTAAAATATCGTCTATATATATATTAAACAAAGTGGGTGATAAACTACATCCTTGTCGTAATCCAGTATTTGTTTTGATTGTATCAGTTCTTTTGAATCCGGTATCTATAATTATATTTGTGTCTTCATATAATTTCTTTATTGTTTCAACAAGGCACAGCGGGTATCCTTTCATTCGTAATATTTCCCATAATTTTTGTCTGTTTACTCGATCGAAGGCCTTATCCAAATCTATAAATCCTATGTGAGTTTCTAAGTTATGTTCTCTTCTCTTTTCTATGAGTTGTTTCAGTGTAAAGACATTGTCTATACATGACCTTCCCTTTCTGAATCCACTTTGATTTTCATGTATTATTACTTCTGTTATGTTTCTCAATCTATTATTTATTATTTTCGTATATATCTTGTAGCCAGTATTCATTAAACTAATCCCTCTGTAATTCTCGCAGTTTCTCCGGTCTCCTCTTTTAAATATATTCTTCACAATTGCTGTTTTCCAAGTGGTTGGAATCTCATAGGCCTGCCAACATATATTAATTAAATGAAGTATTCGTAGTTTACACAATATTCCACTATATTTGACTAACTCATATTTATATTTTCTAATCCTGTTGCTTTCCTATTCTTAGTGGTTTTCAGAGCCATTTCTAATTCATTTATGTCTATTACATCAATATTTTCCACTTTTATTTCTTCCTTGTTGTTCTCTTTTCCTTCAATTTCCTCCTTTTCCCAAAGTTTTTCATAATATTGTATCCATTCTTGTTCTGGGATTATATTCAATCTGGCAGAATCTTTCTCAGTCTGATTTAGATGTTTCACTAATTTATAACCTATTTCTTGTCTTCCATACATATCATGTTCTACTGAGCTTATAAATTTATCCCATGACTCCTGATGGGCTTTCCTTATAATTCTTTTAGCAATTCTCCTTTTTATCTTATATTCTTCGTAAGATTTTTCTGTTTTCAGTCGTAAATATGTATGATATGCTTTTTGTTTTTCATTCACTGCATTTTGTATATTCGCATTCCAAGTTCTCAAGCCCTTCCTATTTGTTATTCTATTTTTCTTTCCTAATATCTCATTTGCTGTTTTATCTATTACATTTGATATATTTTCCCATTCAATATTTATATCTTCTGACGTCGCTATCTCTGATATATATATTCATTCTGCTTTCATAATGTTGTCTAATAATTTGATCTTGTAATAAATATACTTTATATACTTCTTCTTGGTTTCTTTTGTCCTTTATGTTATTTTTCCGCCATTTAGCTATTATGTTTATTTTACTTATCACGAGATAGTGATCAGAGTATATATCGCTGCCTCTATGTACTCTCACATCTTTTACCAAGGCTCCTAGCTTGTTGTTTACGATTAAATAGTCAGTTATTGATCTTGAGTTATAGGTATTCATTATTTTTAATTGATTGTAGGTTGAAAACTGTCTCAAATCCTGTCCATTATCATTTGTTGTTATTTATCCATTATATCCTATTACATTAGGTATAGGGACATTGCCTACTCTGGCATTTAAGTCTCCACTTATTATTAGATAATGATCTTTTGTATATTTATCAACTAAGGTTTGTAATGTTTTATAATTTTTTTGTTTCTTCTTTCCTACTTTCCTCTGGGGAATACACAGCAATTATCATCATATATCCTCTTTCAATTTTAAATCTTGATATCAGGGTTCTTTCATTTATAAACTCATAGCTATTCAATTTGTTCTTCCATTTTTCATCTATTAAAATTGCTACCCACACTGTGCTCTTGTTGTCTGTTCTACTCCGCTATACAACATAGTATAGTGTTTTAGGTCCTTTGTTCCTTTTAGTTTCTTTTTTGTTTCTGTTATTGTTGCTATATTTATTTCTTTTACTTTAATTCTCTTTATAATTCTTCTTCTTTTATATTTATTCCCCTTACGTTCCAATTTCCTAATTTCAAAATGTCCTTTATTCCAAATCGTATCCTTTTATCTTGCTTGGGTCGGTTCCTTTTATGACAATCCGACTGATTTCCATGAATCTTCGTAGTATTTATTATCTTCTAATTAAGACCATTTGGTGTAGGAGTTCACTTGAAAACAACATTTAAAAATCACTCTAGAGGTCACAATTTTTGATGTTTCACAACGAAATTCAGTATATGCTACTAAAACAAAAAACAGCGAAATCAGATCATTATAAGTGGGAGTTTACCTACATTCCGAAATAAAAAAATCGGCTCTAGCATAGTTCGTCAGAATTTAGGATTAGTGGCGGACGCCGAGTATTTAGGTAACTTACATATAAAAATCGATGTTTGTTTGTATGTTTGTTGGTTGGTTTGTTTGTTTGTTTTTTCGTATTCTATGCGCGGCCATACCGTTGATCCGATTTTGATGTTTTTTTTTTGCAAAATGCTCAGAAGATTCCCGGGATGAACATAGGCTATAAGAGAGTTGTAATAATCAACCCGTCACCCCTAGAAATCACCCTTTGTAGTGAAAAAGTGAAATAAAGTCCCTATTTTGACGCTTAAATGGCTTACGCTGCCTAAACCATAACAAATACACCAAATTAATGTACACAGATTTGAATATCTCACAAAACTCTACAAAAAAAGTCCGCGACAGCATATGTTTATCTTCTACGGATAACTCACAATAACCATTTGTGTTTTTCATCGATGCCAAGAAGATCGGGATAAGTCGATTCCCGGACAAGCATGCTCTGCCATACTGTTCATCCGATTGAGATGGGGCTTTTTTAAAAATGTTCAGGAGATTCTAGGGATGAACATAGGCTATAAAGGAGTTGAAATACTCAACCCTTTCACCCCTAAAAATCATCCTTTGTAGTGAAAAACTTGAAATAAAGTCGCTATTTTGACGCTTAAATGGCTTACGCTGCCTAAACCATAAGAAATAGGCCTACACCAAATTAATGTACACAGAATTGAACATCTCAAAAAGTTCTACAAAAA
Organism: Diploptera punctata; assembly: GCA_030220185.1. Lineage (NCBI taxonomy): Eukaryota > Metazoa > Arthropoda > Insecta > Blattodea > Blaberidae > Diploptera > Diploptera punctata. Next base: position 163,075 of record JASPKZ010006845.1, on the reverse strand, counting down.
CGTCGGCGAAAGCATATGTTCATATTCTACGAATAACTCACAATAACCATTTTTGTCGTTCATTGATGACAAGAATATCGGGATAAGCAGATTCCCGAACAGTGCACGGCTGGTGGTTAAAATATATTATCATTTATTTATGAGTAGCAGCGCACGCCGGGCATTAGCTAGTCTAATATATAAAAATGTTTTTTTGTTTGTTCGTACTTTATGCGCGGCCATACCGTTCATCCGATTGTGATGGGGCTTTTTGCAAAATGCTCTGGAGATTCACGGGATGAACATAGGCTATAAGAGAGTTGGGATAATCAACTCCTACACTCTTAAAAGTCGTCCTTTGTAGTGGAAAACATTAAAAGTAACTCTTTCGACGCTTAAATGGCGTACGCTGCCTAAACCATAACAAATGCACAAATTTAATGCACACAGAATTGAATATCTAAAAAGAAACTCTACAAAAAAGTCCCCGACAGCATATGTTTATCTCTTACGGATAAATTGCAATAACCTTCTTTTTTAGTTCACCGCTGCGGTCTCGAGGTAGCGTGCTGCCTTGCCACGCATAGGGCCCGCGTGCGATCCCCGTTCGGGACAAGTTTCCTGGGCGAGGTTTTTTTCGGGATTTTTCCTCACCTGTAAGACAAATGTCATGATACTTTAAGACCCAAACGGTCCCCCAACATCATCTGGCCATCATTATCATCAATATCACATTATTCACCTCATTAGATTAAGTTTATGTTTAAGGCCTCTCCTAGCGCAACATTACTCATCGTCATCACCCATCATATCATTGGGGCACCGTAACCCCTCCTTCCAGGCGCCCCAAAATCAAAAGTGGGTTACAATACGCCAATGCCAGGAGAGAATACCTGAAATGGCGAATGACATGGCATTAAAAATATGGTCTTTCATTGATGCCAAGATGATCGAGATTTGTGAGAGCATAGCAGCACATGGCGGGTATTCTTTTACGGATAACTCACATTATCGAATTTTGTCTTTTAGCTCATTTATGCCAAGAAGATCGAGATAAGTAGATTCCCGGGCAACACCGGGTAATCAGCACGGGAAATCTTAAAATAATTACGATATAAATTTTCCCTTTCACTTGTTTAACTAAACATGAAACATATTAATTTCCGTATTTCAGCTGATTTATATCACGAAGATCGGGATAAGTAGATTCCCGGGCAACGTCGGGTAATCAGCACTGGGTATCTAAAAAGTATAAATTTATAATAATTTTTCCTTTTACTTATTCAACTAAACATAAAAGCACGTTAATTTTCATTTATTTAGGCGTAGCAGCGCACGCCGGGTATTAGCTAGTTGTGAATAAAATAAAGAAGATTGTAAATGTTTGTGTAAACCGGTGTGAAGTAAATCAAAGAAATTCATTCTGTCCCAACGTCACCGCTAGTAATGACAGTAGGCTTATGATTTAGGGTCATAATTCAAATTTAAACGTTAAATGTTTTAGATTTTTTCGTGCCGTCAATATAGGACACGGACATCTGATTTCACTATTTTCCAAAATAATCTATACTCAATATTTTTATAGTTTCAAAAATCTATCGACCAACGTCGGGTTTGAACCCGAGTCGCCGGAATGAAAAATAAGATCTCGACTAACCATGCCACGACCATAGAAATGCCGAGACAATATATGAAGACTTTTTTTGTCATCGCTGAAATAAATAAATATATATATATATATATATATATATACATATATATATATATAAATTTGCTTAACTGTTATGTTAGCCACTAGATGTCAGTCGGAACTAATTTCCGCTACCACTTGTGTGAATTGAGTCTTGGGTAGCTCAGGTCGTTAGAGCGCTAAACGTACAGAGTTTAGAGACTCCGGTTCAAATCCCGACTCAAGCATTCATTTTTCTTTTCATATCATATCATATATATATATATATATATATATATATATATATATATATATGTGTGTGTGTATATATAAAGTTATTGATTGATCTCCCAAATGTCTATTGATTTTTACAAATGTGAAAATATACCATTGCAATCCATGTGCGAATGTACCGGTAATGTTTGCACCAAATACATTAAAATAATGCGGTCATGGGGTAGCATGGCTGCCTTGTACGCAGCGGGCCCGGATTCGATCCCAGCTCAGGAGAAATTTAATGAATGTTTTTTTTATTCTCACCTGTAAGACAAATGACAAGAAAGTCTACGAATCAAACGGTCTCCAAGTATCATCTGACCTCATAATATTAGCCATGTTCAGTGTGAATGTGTGAGTAAATGGTGTGTTTCGCCTTAATGTTCTGTCGTCTCCGACACTGATCACACACTCGGAAAGGTCTTCGCCTCCTTATGTGGTCAAAAAAGTAAGTATTTGTGACCCACAGTTTAAAATTCCTCTCCCAATAGGTCGTGCCACTGTAAGGCCCGGGCACGTGTGCCATGTAAAAAGTACCCATGAGGTGAGAGGTTGAACTGCGATGGAGAAACAGATGTGTAAGTTTTTTAATTCTAATGAAACATTTAATGAAGTAGATGTTCAGTTTTGAAATATAGCTCTCAATGTAAAACACAGTACTATTCTAACGGTCCGCCGCTGTGGTCTCGAGGTAGCGTGCTGCCTTATCACGCAGCGGACACGGGTTCGATCCCCGGTCGGGACAGTTTTTTGGGTGAGGTTATTATCGGGATTTTTCCTCACCTGTAAGACAAATTTCAGGAAAACTTTAAGGCCCAAACGGTCCCCGAAATCATATGGCCATCGCAATCATCATCATTCATTTTCATCTTAGATGAAGCTTAGGATAAGGGACTCTCCTGGCGCACCATTATCATCATAATTATCCATCATATCACCGGGGCAACGTAACTCCGCCTTCCAGGCGCCCCAACCTCAGAAGTGGGTTACAAGTACGCCATGTCAGGAGAGAACACCAGGAATGTCAAAAGACAACCTGGGGAATTTGAAAAAAAAATACTATCCTATCGATCGGATGTTGACGTACGTGCTTATAATACGTAATGTACCAACCGAACAGGATTACGGTGAAGGTTTATCAGCTATGGCAGGAAGAACATTTAAATGCCTCACCTTAAAAAGCTTTATGCATGAAAACAAGGGAAAATGTAATAATTGTATAATGAGTCGAATCACATCATGTGGATTGATTCTGCTATTCGGAGGATCCCGATTTCACATTCTGAGACAACTGACTCACCCATATGCACTATTGAATTTGGAGGTGCATGGGCTCTTACATCCCTGTATGGAGCTAATGTTTTACATCAATTCCTGTATAATTAACTTCTGTTAATCATGGTTAATATTATTCTCCCAACTCTTTTTGTCTACCTTCTGGGTTCCTTCTCCCTACCTTTCCTACAATATGTTTCAATGCCTATTTATTTCATTCCAAATACGTCACATGTCGGAGTCTATGAGAGTTAACTATTTTGTTACATATGATTTGCAATACATATCATGTACCTCGTTTGTATGTAGATTTATCCATTCTCCTGTCTTGGTCCAAAATGTCCATACGAAATTCTCAGAATCCTGCACCGTAGCCCAATAGTCTAAGGCATCATATCCTGATGCTGTTACGAGGCATGCGCTGGTTCTAGCCTTTATGGAGAGGACATTTTATCATGGCATTTCGACCAGAGTGGTTCCGGTGTCTCTCCATCGTCGTAAATAATTTAGGTAACTGCAATAAGTAGCTATTGCAGCTTGAAAAAACAAGCTATCACATCTGGGAGCCGACATGCTGACCACATGTCCCCCTGCCCTAGCCGCGTGATTATCCACCACTGTAAAATAACAAAAATAGATGTGAGTCTGGCAGTCGAGTAGCATGCCAGAGGCCTTCTAGGCCTATCGCGTGCTATGGAGAAAAAAACCTTACTCTCAAATACTCGAAATCTTTTCTCATCTCTTGAAGTTACTGGTAAAATTAATCCTATTTTTTCTTAGTTTTTCTTTTTTGTTGCGTTGCAATTTTGTTACTGCAGCCATCTCTAGAAATAAATTAAACATAGACTCAACCCATGAAACACATTATATTATTTATTATAGAGCGATTCAATGAAAATGTCATACCTATATGGAAATTTTGAAATGGACGCAGGAATCATTTTGTTGACGTAATATATATCTTTAAAGATCAAATTTTCTGATTCTATAAGATAATGTTTCAAATGTGTATTATTATAATATAATCCGTATTAGTGGTAGTGTGCCGTGATGACGAAAATTTACTGCCGTTGACGTACTTGTTTATCCTCTGTGGTGATCAAAGACTGTGTTCTGTGCTCGTTCCTTCCCTTCCCATCCCCTCCTACTTCTTTTCCTTACGTCATCGGCGCGATTTGGTGTTCGCCGAAGCTTACATCCGAGACGCAGGGACTGGTATCATTAACAGTCGGGGTTAAGTTTTGTTCCTGGAAGGTCGCCGGGGATCAAGGGAAGATCCCCTGGCGTAGGACTGTTCCGTTTTCTTTTCGTCAGTGAAGCTGTTCAAGAAAACGTATTATGTCTCTATAAATGAAGAACTTTAAGCGCTATGGTGAAGACAAATGTAAGGAATTATGTTGTATACTTTGTTATGTTCAATTAACGAATGTTCATTGCTTTCTATTTATTATGTTTATATTCAAGTTCGACAGCTAATTGCATTGTTTGATTTTTCATACAATATTTAATTACATTTATATTTATAATGCATAAATAATCTTCTATTTGCTGACGATGTAATCATAATACAGAAAAATGAAGACGACTTACAGAAATCAATGCATGCATTAAACGAAATATGTAAATTGTACGATCTAAAGATTTCTGTAAGGAAAAAGAAGACCATGGCTTTTAGAGGAAGAGATCCAAAATTATTTTAGAAAATTAAAGTATAGAACAGGTGCCTGGTTTCAAATATTTGGGCTGTGATGTTGACTACAATGTGGAAAGAGATATTGACTCCAAAATAAATAAATTTCAGACGGTGTGTGGAACAATACAGAGAACATTCAAAAATAAAATTAGAAAAGAAACCAAGATAAAAATGTATAATATTATGGCGATTCCCACAATATTGTATGGATGTGAAACTTTGGCTCCAGTGAAAAAACAGAAGGATAGAATACAGACGGCGGAGATGAGGTTCCTAAGACAAGTAAATGGATGTAGAAGACTTGATAGAATAAGAAATGAGGATATAAGAGAAGAATTGAAAGTACAGCCTTTATTGGATAAAGTCACGAATTACAGACAGAAATGGATTGATCACATGGATGGAATGAGTAAGGAGAGATATCCATTGTTAGCAAGAAATTATCAAGCAAGAGGAAGACGTGATGTTGGAAGACCTAGAAGACGTTGGGCTGATGCATTATGAAGTCGGAACGGACAATTGCCTAATCCCTGGAGTGATGATGATGATGATGATTTAGTTAACACCTTGATGTCTGATTATTACGAATTGTATAGCTGTCTTTCAGTTAGATTGAACCTGAGATTTGCATGCTGTAGAGCACGTTCCCAATTCCTTCATAATCAGTCGTTCATATTAAAAGAAAAGATTAGCTGTGACATTAAACGCATTAATGATTATAGTCATCCTACGAGTGGTATGCTCAAAGAGAGATGAAATTGTCTGTAAAACGTGTGCCCAGCAACAGACTCTGCATATTAGGAGCTTGTATGAGACAAGCTAGGTTTGTATTTGATAAAAGTTAGGTTTCACGTAATAGAGATAATAGGCCATGTACGTTCAGTAGAACTTGTCATATTCCAAACCTGTAAAAACGCGCAACATTTTACCAATTTGTTGTTTAATTATGTGGACATATTAATTCGTTTTATTTCATAAACTCTTTTGCTAAACCATACTTTTGTCCTCCCTAGTTGTAAATGTAAAAATATTAATTGCAGTCTAATGTTTAATATACCTTATATGTGTCCTATAATTGTTAACTGTAAGCTATGGTCAGTCAGGCACGGAAAACGTATAACAATTACTGTACACAACATAATAATTGATGGGTTAAAATTTCCTCTTGGATTCTATGTTATCGGTACTAAACTAACAAAAACGTATTGATGATATTTTCTTGTACAGTCATTATTTTTCCGCTAGAGTTCCGTGATTGACTGACTTTTTGTCCTCTCATTTATACTGCTATTATGCATGTCGCACTCAGTTGAATGCTACACTCTGCTCAGGATTAACATAAACATGGTTTAGGAAATCTGGTTGACTGTTCGGGCTCAGCTGCTCCATAAACATTTACTGACTCTTTTCCTGTGTCAATTTGATCTAAAAGGCAGTTAGCGGAAGTATTTAAATATATTCAGGAAAAGGTGCAGTAAACGAAGCAGCCATACTTGCTGATTTCTCAGAAAATTATACCTACAAAGAACAAAATGAGATCCAGGCAGTTAATTGGAGAAATTAGTATATCTCAATATTGTTGCTGTTGCCTAGTTTAGGTGGAAGGTGACAGAGAAGTTGAGAAGAAATACTTTGCTTTAGTGTCAGGATATGTGACACAGAGCAAGTGTGCTATAGAAAAGTGTTTTCTGAACTATAGGAATTTCTTACAAAACTTGAGGCGATAAAATTTTCAGTTGGAGCAGCAGGTAATTTAGCAATGTGACACTGCTTACTTGCATATTTGGATTTTGGCATAAAATGGAACTTCTTTGAATCGTACCATGGAAAGTGGGCTATAGATGCGATTGGCGGCCAAGTAAAAAGGATGCACGGTTGTATGAAAAATCGGGAAAGAAGAAACAAAATTGTGCAGAATTCTGTAATGTGAACTGTAATAGCAACCAAATAACTGTACAGGAGCGAGTCACAAAATTATATAGGCTGGAAGAAGGAAATAAATGTTTAGAAAAACAATTTGAATATATTGCAGCTATCATGGATTCATTGCGTACACAACGTGAAAGCGTTGGACCCGTAAGTTATAGAGTATGCACAACTGTCAAACAAACAATCGGCGCAACAAATTCATAAGTTCGTGTTAAAAAAGACAGAAAAACTCAATGACGCGACAGGCCTAGAAAGCCCTTGGCTGCTAATCTCACATCCACGTATATCAATCACAGAGGTGGGCAATCATCTAACCAATATATAGGGTGACATGTGATAAGCACGTCGGATACTCAAGCAGTTATGACTGGTTTTCTCGACCGCAACCGCTAAATATTGTAGCTGCCCAAATTTTTCGTGATTCTGGGCGAGCACCAGTCCCATCGTGGCCGAAATTCCATGAGCAAATTTATTCTCTCATGGGGAATCGAACCAGTGCTCTCTATTGATACATCTTGACTCAATCCATTCAGTTACAGTGTAGGACTCCATGTGTGACAGGAAACATTATTTTTATTATTGGGTCAAGTCAATATAGCGGCGAATACTAGATAGTGAAATAGATGCATAAGTGAATCTCATACATCGATGTTATGAAGTGAATCGCCAGTGTCGGGCTAATTAAGTTTTTTTTTTATCGCTGTTTAAAAATAGAATTCACTACATCAATAAATTGTATTTAGGTACTATATATATAGTAGAGACCGCTGAGGTATCGAGGTAGCGTGCTGCCTTGTCACGCAGCGGGCCCGGGTTCGATTCCCGGTCGGGACAGGATCCTGGGTGAGGTTTTTTCGAGGTTTTACCTCACCTGTAAGACAAATATCAGGAAGCTTAGGTTCCAACGCTCCCCGAAAAATCATCCGGTCATCATCATCGTTATCATTATCATCATGATCCTTCACTGGTGTGGAAAGGAAGGGAAGCTACCACACATATAATTCCCTAGTAAAGCTGCAAAGCATAGCATGAAAATACTATAATTATAGTGAAAGACCTGCCCTCTGGCAGAATTATTATAAATGGATATATATATATATATATATATATATGTGTGTGTGTGTGTGTGTGTGTGTGTGTGTGTGTGTGTGTGTGTGTGTGTACACACAATTATAGTAGGTATATTTAACAATAGAGAAGGGACTTTGTTATTAAATATTTAATATTTTTCTTATTTTATATAATTTAAAATGGCACATGGTAAGCGAGTTAATTTAATCATATTATTGATTTAAATTAATATTTATTTTACATTAATATTAAATTTAACAATTTTCGTGGCATTGATAATGTGTTTGCAGTTAATTATTAATTTCTGTTACCGAAACCTTATCTAGTTTCATAGTTTTTTGTTACATTTGTGTAATATTTGGTATTGAAATTCTAAATAAAATTCAGTTATGTCAGTCAGTCAGTCACTGAATAAGGTCAGTCAGTCACACATCACATATTAGGTCATAACGTCGGTATTAATTGTGATTTAGGTTTCGTTTTTATTTAAAACGTAACTTGAAACGGTATTTTGGAAAATTGAATTAGGAATCACATTTCAGAGAATGATTTAGATGAACATTTAAGCTGCATGTTGAGTTGACATTTATGTCAGTCAGTCACACATAATTTGATAGATAATAAATAACATTGTTTTTCTTCAGAGGTTGTAATGTATGTACAGTCTTAATCACACACTTTTCCTCTATCATATCACGTAGAAAACACCCATAATTTCAACCAATTGTAATATTTATACAAGCATTTTGCTACAAAAATGTATTGTAAAAGTCTGTCAGTCACATATGGAATTGCTCTATAGTAACTTTTGTCGTCCCAATTTCTGTCAAAAACGCTAAACTAAAAATATGTGAAACGATTATTATTACGCAGTTATATGGATGTGAAACGTGAACTGTTAGGAGGAGAAAAGAATACAAATATCTGATAATATTGTTAGGAAACATTTTTTACTAAAAATAAACAAACCGGTGAATGTGGTAGACTCCTTAACAGTGAGCTATATGATCGTTGTGGAAAACCGGATATATTAAGAAAAGTTAGGTCTCGTGTATTTCGATGGGCAGAACGTGTGGCACGAATGGGAAATGAAAGAGAGGCCTGAAACTTCTTGTAGGTAATCCAGAAGAAAAACGACCACTAGGTAGAACATGTTTGAGGCAAGAGATAAATCTCAGAGTGTGAACATAAGTTCCTGTTATCCTAAACACAAGATAACCTACGCTCGCAAACTATTTGAGGTAAGGACATTGTCCGTTTTTTTTTTTACAACGTATTCTACTGCTCTCAAAGTTTTGTTTACATTTGTTGCAGATTGTGATTTAAAAGACAATGACGACTCCACAGGAAAAGGTACAATGTGTATGGTCTTATGCTGAGTCTGGTAAATCACCAACAATTGTTTTGCGAAATTTCCGCCGGCAATATGGAAGAGATCCTCCATCCAAATCATTCATAATTAGATGGGTCGAGAAATTTCTAGCGAGAACTGCATTTACCAAAATTAACCATTCATAAAGTCCTTCATAAGCGGCTAAATCTTCAAGTCTATAAAGTGCAAATTACGCAAGTGTTGCTGCCAACTGACTTCCCTTGGCTTGCGGAATTTACTCATTCCATGCTGAACGCAATTGACAGAGACAATAAGTACCTGCAGAGGGTGATGTTCTCCGATGAAGCGACTTTCTTTGTGTCTGGACATGTTAACCTCCATAACAATCAGATGTGTGGACACTGGTGATTTGCCAGACACAGCATATCACCATGCACATTGGGCCTTTTCCTGTGATGTCGTCATTGTCATTTAAATCACAATCTGCAATAAATGTAAACACAACTTTGATAGGTGTAGAATACGTTGCAGAAAACAGCATGTCTCTATCTCAAACAGTTTACGAGCTTAATTACGTTGTTTTGGTAGCAGGAATTTGTGAACATTCTGTATTAACATGATTCAACGGACGTGAATTATACTCGGAATGATATAACTGATAAAATAGATACATATAGACAAAAATGGAAGCAACACATAGACAGAATGAATGAAGATAGATATCCAAAACAAATAACAAAATACAAACCTAAAGGCGCCCGAGATGTGGGCGGACCTAGAAAGAGATGGGCTGAAGTCGCAACGGGTCAACAGACCTAATCCATGAATGCAGATGATGATGATGATGACTAGAAAGTGTTAGCTCAGGATAGGGATGTATGGAGATCATATGTCCGGGCGAGGATGAACCTCTGGGTTCGATAGCGGTAGCGAATTAATTTGTTAATTAGTTCGCATCTTTAATACAGGTATTAACATTTAACTGTATTGTTAAATTCATTATTTTCGAGAAGAATATAGGCTGTTTGGTTGTATTCAGTCTCTGATATTTGGGGTCTATAGGTGACAGATTGCTTTTGTTGTTTGAATTTACATATAAACTTAGACACGGAATTTGGCGGATTTCCTAGTACAGGAGTTGTCAAACCCTATGGCTCGCCTCTTCGAGAAGGCGCCGAACTTGCTCGAGATCATTTAAAATATTATAAAATAAATTTCAGTAGCCTATGGGGTATATAGTAGCCCCTACATTATAAATGGGCTTTTATAATATAACACATGTACTTGGTTTTGCAACAAATAATATTTTAATGAAAATAACTAGGTAAAGCAATCCATGTATTTGTGTCCGGCATAATGCCATATCGGATGATAAGATGAAGCCCCTATTATTGCATGTCTATGATATACGAGGACGTCAGGTGATCAGGCATGTCACTCCATCTCAAGTGCAGATGGAATGAAATGGTTAACACGAGTATGGAGAAGTTGTGAACGTTTTTGTCAGTGGGAACAGGAAAAACCGCGAAAAATAATGCACTGAATCGTATTCGTCCACTACGAACCCTTTATCGAATGACCAAAATCCGAACTTGGGAGTTCAAGGGCGAGGGTGCCAAACCACTGCGTCACGAAAGTAACAAGTAGTTTTAATAATCTCTGTACATAGAATAAAAAGTATAGGCCTACATTAATCCACCGCTGTGGTCTCGAGGTAGCGTGCTGCCTTGGCACGCTGTTGGGAACGGGTTCGATTCCCGATGGGACAAGCTCCTAGGCGAGTTTTTTCGGGGTTTTTCCTCATCTGTAAGACAAATGTCAGGAAACATAGGACCCAACGGTCCCCAAAAACCATCGGACCATCATTATCATATCATCATCCTTTACCGGTGTGGAAAGCAACGGGAAGCTACCACACCTATAATTCCCAAGTAAAGCTGCAATGCATAGCATGAAAATCCTATGATTGCAGTGAAAGACCTGTCCTCGGGTAGAGCACTGTAAAATAGAATGTGTACATTATATTAAATTCCTACTGCAGTATTAACATTAATGTAATATTATCATAATGAATTTATAATAACATTAAACATGTGTAGATCAACCGTATCAATGAGACATATTTTAAATTAAATATTAATAAATTAGACATATGTTATTTAGTGATTAAATTGTCTTTCTTATTGGGATACATTGGGCTTCGTCACCCGACACCAAAACTATGCGTTCGATATTACATATAGATATTTTCTTCATTTATCTTTCATGTCACCCCCTTATCATTCCCCTCGTAGGGGTCCTAAGTGTATTTTACTACAAAGGTATTTTTTGCTAGATTGTAAATTATATGAATATCGAGTTTGGTTGAAAGAGATCTAGGCGTTCCAGAGTTATGCTAGAACATTATTTTTAGTTATCTTTACATGTCAACTCCTCTCACCCACCTAGGGGTTGGTATGGGTTTTTTTTAACCCTTACATCCCCTTCCACAGGTTGTAAATCATGTGTGTACCAATTTTATTGAACATTTGTTCAAGCGTTCCAGAGTTATGCTGGAACATATATTAAGTCGTTTTCGATCATCTTTAAATGTTACCCTCTCTTTCCTAGAGGTGCTTTGGGATTCTTTTACCCGTTAAGTTTTTTTCCAGTTTATAAATTATGAGTGTACTTATTTTGGTTGCATAAGCTCCTAACATTCCAGAGATATACTGGCGCGCGCGCGCACACACACACACACACACAACTTACCAAACTCCACATGTCCAATTTACGAATGCTGTAGCCTTATCAATAAATCATTCTCACAAATTTTCGTCCGGGAAATATTGAAAATTTGATGTCACAACATGGATTTCAAATTAGTGTTGATATACAGTACGCCCATTATATATATATTTTTTTTAATTTTCTGAGCAGGTTTATATATATATATATATATATATATAATATAAAGCTACCTTATGCCCAACTCCCAATACTTAGAGGATCTCGGTTTTCTAACAGATTTTTTCCCTTAGATAGTATCTTGTATCTTAGATTTTGGTTACAAATTTGCTAGAAAATTATGTATCCCTGGACCACAATCTCTACTTGGCCTCCTATTACCCATGCTCCTGCGCGATAGCTGAGCGTTTTAAAGTTTCAGGCCTTCACGCAGAGGTATGAGACATGGGCTTTTTGAGTTCCCAAGGTGAATAAATTGTATCATGTAATTTTGGCCTGTATGGGACCGGTGCTCCAAGGACGATGAAGAATTTTGTCAACTACGAAAAGTAGTGGCTCCAGGTAGAGAAAACCAGCTATAAGAACTGGGAGACCTAGCATATTGACCACACCGTCATCCCTATACTGGTTGGATAATCGTCCACCTCTTTGATTAAGATATGTTGACATGGATCTTGCAACTGACAGGTGAGACCAAGGGCCTTCAAAAGCTGTCGCATCATGGAGTTTTCTTTTAAAGATTACTCATGCAGGGAAAGCTCGTAAACTGTAAAACGGATGATTTACTGACGTATACCTTCATTACACTCGCAGTGATTAGGTGCTCTGCATTTCCCGTGTTTACACTTTGATCCACAGTCTGGAGAACAGATGTGATCTTCATCAGAATCGAGTTTCTTGAATCCGGGCAGGCAGGTACACACTCCTGGTCCGCTACACTCTGCGTTCACACATAGTTCAGGACACACTGGTTCACAGGTTTGTGAAGTTGGATCTAGTTTATAACCTTCATCACACTTACAAGTGCTACCTAAAATGGAAATAATAATAATAATAATAATAATAATAATAATAATAATAATAATAATAATAATAATAATAATAATAATAAATATTGTCATAAGTTGAGTTGGTATATATCAGGGCTGTTAAAAAGTGCTCGCTTGGTGTGAAAAGAGATCCGATACTCCTATTCAACCCTTCGTCGGATAGACTGATAAGATAAGGAACTGAGTGTGTTGTGTTAATTGCATTATCAGTGCATATCTCTGCGGGTAAGATGGGGGAAGAACAGCCTTTTCACACCTAGTGCGCCGCACTAATAGACCGTACGCATACTGTGTTAAGTAGAGATCGAATTTCACACCATATTTCATTCCAAATTACATCTTTATTTCATGTCACAAAATTATTCACTTCAATAATAATATAATAATAATAATATAATATACATAACAAATAATTAATAATAATACAATAATAATAACTAGTAACAACAATAATACTAATAATAAATAATAAATAACTAATAATAATAATAATAATATCAACCGCTGTAGTCTCGAGGTAGCTTTGCTGCCTTGTCACCATCCCCCCCGCGGGCTCGGGTTCGACTTTCCCTATCGGAACAGACTTCTGGGTGATATTTTGTCGGGGTTTTTCCTCAGCTATAAGACAAATGTCAGGAAGCTTAGAGCCCAACGTCCCCCAAAAATCATGCGGCCATCATCATCATCCTTCACCGGTGTGGAAAGCAACGGGAAGCTACAACACCTATAATTCCCTAGTAAAGCTGCAAGCATATCATGAAAATGCTATGATTGCAATGAAAGACCTGCAGAATTACTATGGAATGGAATAATACTACTACTACTACTACTACTACTACTACTACTACTACTACTATTACTATTACTACTACTAATAATAATAATAATAATAATTATTATTATTATTATTATTATTATTATTATTATTATTATTATTATTATTATTATTATTACTAGCACGCCGTAGCGTAGTGGTTAAGGCACTGAGCTACAAGCCGGAGGGTCGAGGGTTCAAGTCCCGTTGGGGTCAGGAATTTTAAACTGACTCAAATCCTCTGGCGGCACTATGGCCCTGGGGTCGACTCAGCTCTAACGGAAATGAATACCAGACGCTTGTTCTGGGGGTAAAGGCGGCTGTCACGCAGGGCTGACAACCCGGCTGACATAAAGTGCCGATTGTCTAGAAAAAGTGGGAGCCCTAACCTCCTACTACCCCAAGGGCCTTCGGGTCTGTTGTGGGACCACTTTACTTTACTTTACTTTACTTTACTATTATTAATTTATAACTTTATTAAATGATTGACTTGGCAATAAAAGTGGAAAATATGAGAGAATAATAATATATCTAGAACACGGTTATAAGCTATAGTGTCTAATTACATTTTTAGGAGTTTCTTAACTGTTTTTATGTTGGGCGGCCCTTGGTATAAGAGAGAAGAATTTCCAGAGTCGGGTAGATGAAAGAAGGAAGGATGAAGGATAGTGAAATATTCAATACATTTACAAGCACATAATGATTTTCCTGCTCTGAATCTTATATAAACACAGTTTATCTAGTAGTCCCATCATCACACTCATAGGCATTATCACTTAGAATGCTTCTTCACTAATAACTCCTCGGATCACCTTCACTGCTGTTCACTACTTGGACAAGACTGGCTGTCAACCGACTGTTAAACTCTTACATGTGAGGATCAGAAGTATCCGGAATAGCCTCTACAACATCTCTTGAATAGAAACCCTGAGATGATGTTTACTCCAGAAAGCAAATACATCTGGAAGTTCCCAACGAGACGCACAGACTCATGACTCACTAGCTCACAAATCCCCCTTTAGAATACAAGGTGAAATTTGATTTCTGCTGCCGTCCGCGAATTTAGAAAGCGGGCCCATCAATGCGTTACATTATCATTATTTATTTCATATCAAGTTATAAAACAGTTTTGGATATAGTATTGTAAAAAAAAGTATATTTTAAGATAACTGTACGTCTTAAAAATTCACATGCGTCACCAAAATACGTTTATACACTGAAAAAGTAGAAATTGGAAACTAATTTTGAAATAGTTGAATATTTGGTTAAAAATACATTAAAAACAGCATTTTGTGAATTGAAAAACTAAATTCACCGTCTATAAACCTTTATTAAAGTCTGTGCATACATATGGTAGTGAAAAGTAAAGAAGATCAAATCAGGGTTTCTGAGAGGTAAGTTCCCAGGAGGATATATATATTTTTTTTTTGTCTAATACCACCAGGCTGTCTTTTATGTCATTTCTGGCTTTCTCACCTCGCATTGGCAGAATTTTAATACGTTTGTTAGGTTGGGGATCTGGAAGGCGGAGTTACGTTACTCCGATGATATGATGATGATAAATGATAATATAAGCGCCAGGAGACTATGATCAACCACAGGAACAATTCCATTTAAGGAAACATTCCTATGATTTGACCGGGAATCGGACCCGGGACCTCATGAACAGTAGTCAGGAACGCTGACCACTAGCGCATGAGGATGGTACAGGAGGATACTTGGACAGTGAATGAAAATGAAAGGTAGCAAATAAGACACGGTCAGGAATTGTATTCCTTGTCACAGATCCTGACATCTTTAAGTTTATAAAGATAACTATATTAGGTTGATACACAAGAAATTAAACATAGGCTCAATTCTCGAAATGCATGCTATTAAGCATTGCAGAGACTCTTGATGTTCCAACTCCTTTCAAAAACGTTAAACTGAAAATATATAAAACTATTATTCTACCAGTTATATTATATGGGTGCGAAACATGGACTCTTACTTTAAGGAAGGAAAGGAGATTACAAGTATTTGAGAATAAAGTACTTAGGAAAATGTTTGGACCAAAGAGAGATGAACAGACAGGTGAATGGAGAAGACTATATAACAATGAATTACATGGTCTTTATAGGAAGCCAGATATAATAACAGTTGAGTCTCGTAGACTGCGATGGGCAGGACATGTTGCACGTATGGGGAATGAAAGGCTTGCATGGAAGCTTCTTATAGGAAAGCCAGATGGGCGCCCAGTTGATAGACCAAAAATGAGGTGGGAGAATAACATTAACTATGATTTGAGGGAAATATATTATACAGGGAATGATTGGAAAGCATTAGCTCAGTATAGGGATGTATGGAGAGCTTATGTCCGCGCGGCCATCAACCTACGGTTTCGATAGTGCCAGTGAGTAAGTAAGTAAGCTATGTTAGGTTGGGTTGGCCATATTATAAATATTACAGTGAAAATTCCTATTAAAAATCTGAGTATTTAAACCTGAAGGAAATAGAACAGTAGACAGATTGGATATGATGTGGAATAGAAGAAAATCTTCTTAAGAAGCTTGGTTTAAAAGGAACTTGCAACACTCTTTTTTTTTTCGTCATTCAGATGACCTTCACGTGTCCACTTTCCGGACACGACTGACTGTTAACCGACTCATTTCACTTTTATATACAAGGATCAAACTATCTGCAAGCTCAGTTTTGACCTATCTGGAATTGAAACCCGAAAGAGAGATTATTCTAGAATGACGTGATTAGAAATATCCGTAAAGCGATCTTTCTAGAGGACAAGTCTGGAGGGATCGCTTGCGAGTTGGACAAGTGACTCATGATCCGAATGCCTATTGCATTATATGTTGATATTTGAGTCTGGTCGCTGTCCACGAAGTTAAAAAATGGTAATTTGAGCAAAGGATGAGCACTCCATCACAATATGATGGGTAATAAATTATAACGTAATACCAGGAGAGTCCTTAAACCTAGACGTAACCAAAATTTCAGACCATGGATGTTTACAAGAATAATTAATTTTAAAGAAAACTTCCTGGAGATAAATGTGGGACCTCATGAACTTCAGTGATAAGTTCTAACCACTAGACCATGAGGTTGAATACACGGGTAAATTATATTATATAATATTGCTTTATTACCTCGACACTTGCCATGCGGACAACTGCAGGGACATGTAAGGACACATTCTCCGCGATTGTTCTCGCCGTATCCTTGGTAACAGGCGCAGTTCCCTGGGCTTACGCAAACACCATCCTTACACCCTCCTTCATTCTGGCACACAAATGTCTCTCTCGTTCTTATGTATCCGGTACAGCACAGAGGTACATATTGCAGCATTGAAATGTACAATGTCTGTTCAGTAGAACATACAATTAAAAACATAGTTTTTTTTTAAACATATATTAGAAAACATAAAACAAGTACATTACGTTTATCGTTGTTAATCTCAATTGATAGATAATAAATCTGTAACCTTACCACATTTTTAAATCCACCGCTGTTTTGCTTTTGCATTTCCCAACCCATGGGAACTTTCACTCTGCAAGTAATATCAGTGAATATAGAAATAATAATAATAATAATAATAATGGCTTCGGAATTCCTAAAAAGTTAGTTAGACTTATACGAATGTGTCTAAATGGCTCAAAGAGTAGGGTGCGTATAGGCAACAATTTTCAGACACTTTTGAAATCCAGAATGGGTTGAAGCAAGGAGATGCACAATCTCCTCTACTATTTAATTTTGTACTAGAGCATGCCATTAAATCTTTAGAGAATGAGGAAGGCTTACAACTGAATGGTATTAATAAGCTGTTAGTTTATGCTGATGATGTTGTAGGCCTACTACTGGCAGATAGCGAGGAGATACTAAAGGCCAACACGCACACACTATTGAGTAACACTAAGAAATTAGGACTGGAAGTAAATATCAGTAAAACTAAATATATGGTCACACATAGAAATTCAGTATATAATGGAAATGGACAGCTAATGACAAATGAGGGAAATTTTGAGGAAGTGGCTGAATTCAAATACCTAGGAACAATAATCACAAATAGGAATGAGATGCGCAAAGAAATTAAACATAGGCTCAATTCTGGAAATGCGTGCTATTATGCATAGCAGAGACTTCTGATGTCCCAACTCCTTTCAAAAAACGTTAAGCTGAAAATATATAAAACTATTATTCTATCAGTTATATTATATGGGTGCCAAACATGGACTCTTACTTTAAGGGAGGAAAGGAGATTACGAGTATTTGAGAATAAAGTTCTTAGGAAAAATTTTGGACCAAAGAGAGATGAACAGACAGGTGAATGGAGAAGACTACATAATAATGAACTACATGGTCTTTATAGGAAGCCAGATATAATAAGAACAGTTAAGTCTCGTAGACTGCGATGGGCAGGACATGTTGCGCGTATGGGGAATGAAAGACGTGCATGGAAACTTCTTGTAGGAAAGCCAGAAGGAAAACGCCCAGTTGGTAGACCAAAAATGAGGTGGGAGAACAACATTAACTATGATTTGAGGGAAGTAGATTATACAGGGAATGATTGGAAAGCATTAGCTCAGGATAGGGATATATGGAGAGCTTATGTCCGCGCGGCCATGAACCTATGCGTTCGATAGTGCCAGTGAGTAAGTAAGTAATAATAATAAAGAGAGAAGTTATGTTATTCCGCTGGAATTCGGAATTATTAAAAACTTATTTAATGTAGCCAAATGGAACAAACAATAGGGTGCATGTAGTCGGATATCAGATACTTTTGAAATTCACAATGGGTTAAAGCAAGGAGATGCATTATCTCCTCTACTATTCACTTTTGTACTAGAGCATGCCATCAGATCTTTAGTGAATGAATAAGACGTGCAACTCAATGGTATTAATAAGTTTTTTGGTATATGATGATGGCATAGTATCATTAGGCAATAGCGAGGTTCAAAAAGTAACACACATATATCTTATATTGAGTAACACTAAGGAATTTGAGCTGGAAGTAAATATCAATAAATTAAATATATAGCCTACTGAAACACGGAAATACATTATATAATGAAGTAGGTAATGACAAATGAGGGACATTTTGAAAAAGTGGCTAAATTCAAATAGACCTACCTAAAAACAATATTTTACAATAGGAATGAGGTGCACAAATAAATTAACATAGGCTCAACTCTGGAAACGCATGATATTACACACTACAGAGACTCTTGTCGTCCCAACTTCTCTAAAAAATGTTAAACTGATAATATATCAAAGTGTTATTCTCCTAGTTACATTATTATTTGAATGGAAACATAGAGTCCTACTTTAAGGGAGGAAAAAAGATCATGAGCATTTGAGAATAAAGTTCTTAGGAAAATGCCTGGACCAAAGAGAGACACGTCCAGACCGATTAATGGAGAAGACTACAAAACACAGAGCTACATGGTCTTTATGGGAAGCAAAATGTAATAAGAATAATTAAGTCACGTAGACTGCGATGGTAGGGTATGTGGAACGAATGGGGAGTAAAGAGGACCAAGGAAACTGCTTGTAGAATAATCAGAGGGATATCGCCCGCCCAGAATGTAGGCCAAGAATGAGGCGTGATAATAACATTAACCATGATTTGAAGGACTCATTGAAGAAAACCAGAGGAAATTCGTCCAATAAGTTGGTCAAGAATGAGGTGGGAGAAAAAATTAAATCATGATTTCAGGGAGCTACATTATACAGGGGATGATTGTAAAATATTAGCTCAGGTTAGGGATGTATGAAGAGCGTATGTACCCTCGGCCGTGAACCCATCGTTTTCAGTGATTGTACATATTTTACTAAAAGTCGAAATATTGTAATTCGATAAACATAATTAATACCATATAACATATATTGCTCATATGTTTCTTTGTCCGTTATACATTAATATACAAAAATTGTTATATTACCGTGCTATGAAAATAAATATGAAAGTCTAGTAATAATTGGACTAACCTTATAAAGGCATCATTATGTACACAGTACCAACCCCAGCAGTGTAAGCAATACAGTTGTGCAGAATACACAAAACAGTTAAATGACTCCAAAAAGAAATGAAAGAAAACGAAGAAAAAACAGAAGAGGAATGTAATATTTTTGTTCAGTTGTATAATAAATACAAATCAGTATCATAAATATCGAAACTGATTTTACAGTTCGTAATTTCCCCTTCAGAAAATGATTACCATGGAAGTGTAGCCAGTAGGAAATAGGCTGCTTTATCAGAAAAAAAATATATATATATATATATATATATAATGAACTTATAGAAGATTTCCGGGCTGTTGGCCGTGGTCTTGAGGCTTGTAGTTCCCCGACGTTTCGCCAGAGACTGCGTCCGGCATCCTCAAGGGTTCTCTTGAGTAGCTACTCAAGAGGATGCCGGACGCAGTCTCTGGCGAAACGTCGGGGAACTACAAGCCTCAAGACCACGGCCAACAGGCCGGAAATCTTCTACAAGACCATCATAATAACTCCGGCCGTGAATGCCAAAGTCAATATAGGAATAATATAGTTGAACAAATTATCCATTGTACATCACTCTTCACACTCATTGCAAATAGAAACATGGTGATTAAAACATGAACGAACGGGCGGATGGGGTTTGTTAGTCCAGCAAGAAAACCCATCTAGGAGAAACAACTCCGAAATAAAAGGGGGCAGGCTGAGCTCTGGAGTTGGGTGAAGCCAATCGGCCTATGGAAGAAATCCCTAATAACAATCCCGCTATGAAAACGGGATAACAATCCACTTCAAGTTATCTCATACATTGCTCGCAGTACCAAGGATCAAGCCTCGGATCCACGTCTTCCTCCGAGGAGAGATTTTGGAAAACAGGATGAAAATCCTACAAATTATGAATACGAAGAAGAAGAAGAAGGATTAAAATATATAAAATGACAGAGCAATCATTCCTTATGGAAGTGAGACTTCAATACTAACAAATAGAATGGAATCATATCTAATGATTTGGGAAAATAAAATTATAAGAAAGATAGCCTATATAGACACTAACTAACAATGGGAAATGGGAATAAGATATAATATAGAATTGGAAATACAAGTCACGTCCATTCAAAGTACTTTTGGATGATGTTTCTCTTGAGACCGAAACAGGTCAACAAATGACCTAAATTCGTGAATGTACTATGATATGATATTGTAGCTGGAATTAAGACCCGAACATTGAATGGTTCAGATATTTCATTTGAATGGAACAAATTCCAAAAAATAATATTTTATTCAATACCGGAAGATCGACGTAATGTGGGCGACAGAAATTGAGCTGATTGGACGATGTTGAGGCGGATTTGAGTTAAAGGATGGATGAATGAAGCGCAGTAAAGGAGAGGGTGGTCTATTATTTCAAAGTTTAGTCCTAGTCTTGACTAAAAGGGCATTGTAACCACAAAACAAGAAGATAAGTTATAGAAAATGTTTATTCTGATCTCATACAGCTAATACATACGCCATTTGTGTGTATCCACACATGAATTGGAGATTGTGTAGTGCATTAGAAGTTTTATTCGTCCGGAAAACATCCAGCGACTCGCTTTTTACCTGTAAATAATAAACAATCACAGTTAAGTAACTTGGTTGAAGATATTATAATCCGCTAATTAGCCTAAAACTGTATTCGAAAGTAGAAAAGTGTACTGATCCCATTATAGGACTTACGAAGCCTTTGGAATAGTAGGAGGTTAATGCTTCCACGTTCAGGACAAACGAGAATAGATGTTTTCAGTCGTGCATGACAGCCGCCTTTACCTCCAAAAAATGCTTCCTGTATTCATTTATATTTGAGGCTGAGTCAATCCCAGGATCATGGTATACCAGAAGTTTTAGGGCAGCTTAAAACTACTAACCCCTCCGGAACTAAAACCCCCGAACTTCTAGTTTATAGCGCATTGCCTTAACCTACTGTGATAATTCGCTACAGCGTGCCTCAACTATATCTTAACATACATATCAATACAAAGATTTTTTTACGTGTGCGATAGTGCGTTTTGTCGTACTTACAGCAATGGCGAACATGATTAAAAGTTCAACTTCTTACATTTCGGGGTTGCCAACATAAATAACTATACTGCAATAAAATAACTATACTGTAATATTACATATTACAAACCGCGTGTGGGAAGTAAAACCTCTGCCCTCTAGGTATACTACGTACAATGTATATACAAAAATATATCGAAAAGGTAATGTTAATATACATTATATGAAACAAATCGCTGCATTTTAAATGAACTGAATTATATTTGAAACAATATAAAACAAATATGTACTTGCCGCCACTTTATGTCTAGATTGGTATCGCAGCCTCTAAAACCACTTCCCAACCAATATATTATATACTATTATTTTATTCTATATTGAATTTTATATGTTTACGTATTAAAATTACAACAATAGAACAAAACAAAACAAATCACTGCTCATGTACATCTTGGCGGGTTGATATTTGTGGGCTAGCGTCGAACGCCTCCACAATTCTCTTCGTTGTTTCTGCATCCGTGCTAATGCGAGGCCTTACAGGAGGTTTGATTTTCTGCATCCTTCCCGTTTCCAGTCGTTTTCTCGACTTCCCCACAGTCGACGGCTGCAATGCTACGTTAAACTCACGTCTTGCCCGTCTTACGGCCTCACAATCATTAGCATACGTTATTGCCCATGCAACAATTGTAATTTGCTGTTGCATATTCAATGCCATTTTGACGTAAGTTCTACACTCTTTTGTTTTATTCCATCCTTTTAATTTGAATAATTGCCTTTCCAACGGTAATTTTATATTTCCTGTAATGGTAATATTTTCATCACACAACGCGATCAAACGTATAGCCATATTTATGATTCACCCCGTATAAACCTCTTATTAGCGAATGAATTTCGAATAAATGGACGAATTGTGTGGTTCTCATCAAAAAAAGGAGATGTAAAAATTACAAATCTTCGTTGATCCTCCCCAGTAATCACCGAAAATGTCTCGGTAAGCATTACATATCTCTCTGTACCCTTCATATTGTGGTGAATATGATACGGCCCTAATAGTGATTAAGGAATATAAGAAATGAATAAATAATGAAGGAACAGAATATAGTTAAAAATAAATTAAGTTTCGTATTGGTAAATAGTTCTCACAAGAAGCTGTTGAAACCCTAAGTAAAAGAGGTCATAAATATGTAACTCCTCAAATTAGACCTGAAATCCTTAATCTGGGTCTATCTTCAAAAATCACGTTTGGGAGAAATGTCAGACTCCAAATTTACAATCGCGTTAAGCCCAAGCCGGCAAACACGCTCCCTAGCCGTGAGAATAAAATCAAAAGGTAGGTGGTGGTTTAAACAAAATAGTTACGCCCTTGGATGACATGTGATTAAATATTCTAACCAATCAAAATGAGAGTTACGGTATAGACCATATATGGGAATAATTGGTCCTGACTTCGATACGGAACTCATGAGGACAAAAATTTAATACACTTATACTCGACACTTAGAAGGAAGAAGATCTTGATTGTATAGTAAAAAAATATCTTGTAACGACGATTATGGACTTAGGGAAAATCTCCCGAACTCATAAGTCATTTGCTAGTCCTCATTAGCGAAATATCGAAGGCCAGTGACGGAAAAGTTTTATTTTCACTGTGTAACGTGCATTTAAATTGGCAAAGATTAATTAAATAAAATAATTCAAATAATTTGTGATTGTCTGTTCCCACGCAATTCTCCTTCCGAACCCGTTGTAGATAGGAATCTCAGCGCTCACCCTGAAACAGGAACCGACTAGCTACCGAGGAAGGGCAAGCAACAATTCACAATTAAATCAGTGGAACGAAAGTGGGATTATCAGCCATATAAACTTACTGCCCCAATATATATATATATATATATATATATATATATATATATGTTATAATTAAATGTTTTAACATTGAGCAATGCAAGCTTAATATGGTATGCTAAGAAAAATAAATGCCTGGACGGGATTCGAACCCGGATCTCTGAGTCTGTACCTCAGCGTGATATCCATTACACTACCAGGCGAATCTAATTCAAACACTTATTTTTCTTATATATGTATCATTTTCTCCATTATTACTAGATGTCACGAGAACTCGGTCTTCCCTGCCATCTAGTAGCTGACTATAACAAGTAAGCAAATTAAAGAAAATATTTTTACCTTATATAGTAGTAGTAGTGCACGACCGGCGGACACAAGAACTCCAACAAGAAAATCACTAAGACTTCTGAATTTACCCGCAGAAAAGGAACTATTGAGAGGGGGAAGTTCGAAAAATACAGGTAAGACTAATGACAAGGGAACACAATAGGGTTTGTTGACAGTCGGTTCATGGAATATCGAAGGGTTAAAACAAAAACTTTCAATGGACAGATGTGTAGAGTTTGAGACTTTTGATATATTAGCTCTAGGAGAAACATGGTTAAAAGCTAATGAATGCGTAAATCTATGTAATATGAAAGGTTATTTTAAGGGTAATCAAAATAGAGGAAAGAGAGGTAGATATCCAGGCGGTGTTGCCATTTTTATATAAAGCTAACTTAGACCCATATATTAAAAAGGTAAATATTACTTTAAAAGAAGCAATTTGTATATATTACCATACAGAAAGAGCAGAAATGTGTCTCTTGCCTATTTACCGCCAACCACTAAATTCCAGGTATGCCAATCCAAATTTTTTCGTTGAATTGTCTGACTCGTTGGCAGAAATAAAAGATAGGTTTCCTGAAGCGGGAATAATAATTTTAGGGGACTTTAACTGTAGGATTGGGGAGGAAAATATCACTATAAAATCGGATGATAATGAAACACGAGGTGATGGTAGGAGAAGCAAATATAAGATTTTAAATTCAGAAGGAAACCAATTGTTAGCTTCTTGCGATGCATTTGTACTTGAAATTCTGAATGGGAAATATGGGGAAGATAAAAAAATGGAGAACTGACATTTATTAATAAAAATGGAAGTAGCGTAATCGATTATTCAATATGCACACAAGACATGATTCCAGTCCTAAGTAATTTCTGTATAGTTTCCAGAATCACACCACTTCCCAAACAAACTTATTTTAAATATGAAAGGTATTAGTGAGACAGTTAATGATGAGGTGTGACCATTTTTCAAGTAGTATGTTGTAGAGGAGTCTGTTGTATAAATCTGTAATATTGAAAGTCTCTCGAAATAGCAATATTTTCTGAATACATTCACTGTTTCTCACATTTAGTAAATAATACCGCCTCAAAAAGATATTCAGTAGAATTTGTTTAGAAGATGAAATTGGAAAGTATTCGAACATACACCAAATTCACTATTCATGAGCCCATGTAACTTATTCACAAAGAATCTCTATGAGACAATCGATTTCAATCTAGAGTTGATATCCAGAAAGCTGTAGATCGATCAGATGAGAGAGATATCCAACAATTGTGCTGCGGATGGAGTGCGACGTCTTTAAGGATATGTCAACGTATAGTTGACCTAGCAGGAGACTATAATTGAAGTTCATAGTGATAGAAGTAAAACGAATAAAATTGTTGTGATGTTATAGCATTGTTGCCATTACTTATCGAATGCCCTAGTACAGCGGTTCCCAACCATTTTCGACTCACGAACCCCTTCTACAACGATCTGAGTTGGTTGACCCACTGACTTTTAAATATGCATACAGTACAAATGTATACAATTTAATAAAATAAAAGTTAAAATATACCTTCTTAGGCAAGATCCGTCGTCCTCAACTTATAAAATATGTATTCTTTATGCCTGTTGGCCTTTCAGATGGAACGGAAGTTCTGAGAGGCCTACAGGCATAAAGAATACATATTTTATAAGTTGAGGACTACGGATCGTAACTAAGAGGGTATATTTTAACTTATTTTATTTTATGACTCTCCACCTCAACGGTTTTATCAATGAATTTTATTAGTATTGATACAATTTAATTCCAAGGAAAAGGTTTAATAACCTTAAATTAACTTAACGATTAACCAAAGTTATTCCAGTTACATCTTAAAAGTTAAACAACGTATAGGCACAGTTGTTGCGAAATTAAATGCATTCATAACGTTGTTACATAACTTTAAACTAGGCATTCGCAGTAAATATTACATTATTGTGGAAATAATGTGAAAAATTCCCAATGTTACACATATGCAACAAGGGACATTATAGGGTGTATTTAATTTTAAAATTATTATTATTACCATTTTTTTTTTCAAATGCCCCAGGTTTGTCTTTCGACATTCCTAGTTTCTCTCCTGGCATGGCATATTTGTAACCCACTTCTGATGTTGGGGCGCCTGGAAGACGGGGTTACGTTGCCCCGATGATATGATGGGTGATGATGATAATGGTGCGCCAGGAGAGTCTCTAATCCTAAGCTTAATCTAAGGTGAATATGAAAGATGATGGTTGCGTTGGCCATATGATTTCGGGGACCGTTTGGGCCTTAAAGTTTTCCTGAAATTTGTCTTACAGGTGAGGAAAAACCTCACCCAGAAGAACTGTCCCGTCCGGGGACCGAACCCGGGCCCGCTGCCTGAGAAGGCAGACGCTACCCAGAGACCACAGCGGTGGACATTATTATTATTATTATTATTATTATTATTATTATTATTATTATTATTATTATTATTATTATTATTATTATTATTATTAGTATTAGTATTAGTATTAGTATTATTATTATTATTATTATTATTATTATTATTATTATTATTATTATTATTATTATTACAATGATATCCAAATTATGGAAACAATAATAGACCAAACCTCGAAACCCGCCATTAAGGAAAAGTTTTGGTGAACCCATTGGAATATTTTTGCAAACCCCCTGAGGCTTCGCGAACCACAGGGTGGGGAACGATGCCCTAGTAGATGTGGGAGTACTTTCGCTAGATAGAACTTAAATAATTTCTACTAAAATGTGAAGTTAGTGAAAAAGTTAACCTTATACGATAACATTTTGTGCCTGTGTGTGCCAAATAATTTAAATTTACTTTCGGTACTAAATATGATCCTAATCATCAGAATTGTTCAAAATTATGCAAGTCATTACTTGAGACATATTATATTGTAGCATATTAGCTTATTTCACACTCCTGTGTTTTTAATTTACATGTTCAGGTTTCTGAGTTAAGCCACGAGATACTGAAGATGGTGAATCGGCCTGATAACCAATTCGGAAAATAAAATATTTTTTTTTTTTCAAATACCCCAGACGAAAATTGTTCATTTCCCTCTCATTTTGAGGAATTATATATGAATCAAACTCTACTTTTATAAAATCTGCTAAACATAAAGATCGATTAATAATCAAAAGATTTAAGGAAAGTTTTAAATTAAATTATTTTCCTTTCGACATTCCTGGTGTTCTCTCTTGGCATGGCGTACTTGTAACCCACTTCTGAGTTTGGGGCGCCTGGAAGGCGGGGTTACGTTGCCCCGACGATATGATGGATGATGATGATGATGATGTTGATAATGGTGCGCCAGGAGAGTCCCTAATCCTAAGCTTAATCTAAGATGAATATGAATGGTGATGATTGCGATGGCCATATGATTTCGGGGACCGTTTCGGCCTTAAAGTTTTCCTGACATTCGTCTTACAGGCGAGGAAAAACCCCGATAAAAACCTCACCCAGAAAAAACTGTCCCGATCGGGGATCGAACCCAGACCCGCTGCGTGACAAGGCAGCACGCTACCTCGAGACCACAGCGGTGGATAAATAAAATAAAATTATATCTATAAAAAATTACTTCGATATCGCTAAAACTAAACTATGTGCTTGAAAACTATATAAGCGAAAATCCTAAATATTCTCCTAAATTATATGCAAATCTTCAAATTAGTATAGTTAAGATATTAATTTTAATTAATTATAAAATACACTAAATATCAAATAAATAAATCTAACCTTTAGAATATCTAAATATTAATTGATACAACATATGAATCGTTCCATTGTCATTTGAAACGACAATTTTACTGACGTCATCCCTCTATCCATGAACTTACGGAAGTGTTAAAACAACCGCAGATTAAAATATTTCTTCCTTACAACACAGTTTGTTATAATTTAACAGAAAAACAAAAATACGTGACCAAGATAATCTTGTGTTGTAACCGAACTATCCAGGAAATATTGAATTATTATTATTGCAGTATGTTTGAAAAAATTAATTTCGGTTCCAGTTCCTTGTAACAAACTAACTGGCACTATCGAATATGTAGGTTCATGGCCGCGTGGACATAAGCTCTCCATGCATCCCTATCCTGAGCCAATGATTTCCAGTCATCCCCTGTACAATCTGATACTCTCAAATCATAGTTAATGTTATCCTCCCACCTCATTTTTGGTCTACCAATTGGGAGTTTCCCCTCTGGTTTTCCTACAAGAAGCTTCCATGTAGGCCTACCTCTTCCATTCCCTATTCGTGCCACATGTCCAGCCTATAGCTCTCTGAGACGTAACTCACCATGTAGCCCACTGTTATGTAGTCTCCTCCATTCACCTGTTTCTTCATCTCTCTTTGATCAAAAAAAATTGCTAAGGACTTTATTCTCAAATACTCGTAATCTCCTTTCATCCATGGATGTTTCGCATCCATATAATATAACTGGGATATAACAGTTTTATGTATTTTCTGTTTAACGATTTTTGAAAGGAGTTGGGACGACAAGAGTTCCTGTAATATATCCATCCATAGTAATTCAGCCCGAAGGCAGGTCCTTCACTGCAATCATAGCATTTTCATGCTATGCTTGCAGCTTTACTAGGGAATCGTATAGGTGTGGTAGCTTCCCGTTGCTTTCCACACCGGTGAAGGATGATGATGATAATGATAATGGTAAGGATGATAATGATAAGGATGATGGCCATATGATTTCGGGGACCGTTTGAGCCTTAAAGTTTTCCTGACATTTGTCTTACAGGTGAAGAAAAACCCCGATAAAAACCTCACCCAGAAAAACTGCCCCGACCGGGGATCGAACCCGGGCCCGCTGCGTGACAAGGCAGCACGCTACCTCGAGACCACAGCGGTGGACTGTAATAAATAATAGCATGAATTTCCAGAATTGAGCCAACGTTTAACTTATTTGTGCATCCCATTCCTATTTGCAATTAATGTATCTAGGTATTAGAATTCAACCACTTCTTTAAAATTTCCCTCGACTATCAATAGCCGTCCATTTGCACCATATAATATATTTCTATGTGTGAACATATATTTAGTTTTATTGGTTTTACTTCCAGTTCCAATTTCTTAGTTTTACTCAATAGATTGTGGGTATTTGCCCCTAGTATCCTTTCAGTAACCTACATAATAGTAACCTACATAATACACAATCAGCATAAACTAACAGCTTAGTATTTTCCTCCTGTAAACATTTACTGGCATGCTCCTCGTACTCTAGAGAATCGGCGTACCGGGATAATCACAATAAAGTGTGTTGCGTTGTCATTTTTAAAGATAATTTTTATGCAATGCCACCAGGTTGTATTTTATGACATTTTTGGCTTTTTTCCCCCTTGGTATTGTCGAAATTGTAATCCATTTCTGAGGTGGAAACACGTGGAAGGCGGAGTTACGTTACCCCGATGATTCGATGGATGATAAATGATAATGAAGCGCCAGAGGAGTCCTTAACCAAAACTTAACCTAAATTCCAGTCCATAGGCAACAAAAGGAATAATTCTCTTTCAGGAAAAATGTATATAGTCCTGACCAGGATACGATCCCGAGACCTCATGAGCTGTAGTCAGAAACGCGATCACTAGCTTTATTATTTTTATGTAGGGATCTATTAATTTTGGGGCTTGAAATTTTTTGCGCATTTGCAATCCGTCTTTTTGCTAACTATTTAAATCATGCCACAAATGCTAGTCAATGACAAATCGCGTTTCAATGAATGTTGTTTTACAACCATTGGCAGTCGTATTTCGCCTCGCTCTTTATCGATTTCTCTTTATCAGCTCCTGCTTTTGTGATAAAGAAAGCTCCTCCTTTTTAATGTTCTGAACAGGTCAAAGCATTATTTTTTCTCCAATAAATACATTGAATATAGCAAATAATAAAAAGATTCCTTGATTTTACTGAGTTGTTTACTAAAAAAATAAATGAATAATCCGTAATTTTGATTATGATATATAGTTTGACGTATTTTATTATTTCTCCACTTGGGTGCACTCTTACAATATTGCGATCTTATTTGGCAATAAATAATATGATTAAGCAGCAGTGAATGAACATAACATTTCTGATTTGTTTTCAAACATCGCCGTTTTCATTAAATATATAAATATTTTAAAATAACTATAGTTAAATAATGATTTGTGAGTAAACAGCTTAATTTTATTCGTTTAAATAGTCCTAACAAATGCCACTCTTGTTTTTCCAAATTCTCTAGATAAATTCACTCCTCACTTCGTGAGTTTATCGATAATTTGGAAAACTACTCCTGGCATTACTTATGAAAAGAAAGTAGCTATAGAATGTTCCGGATCAGCAGTAACTATTTGAATAAAAGCAAGTTACTCGTACTTGGAGATTTGTTAGCAATGGTCTGTTTGTCCTCGCTGTATGCACCACCAATGTTGCGGTTTAAATTATTTTAAAATAAATAAGCATCAATCATAAAATAACTTATTAAGATAGATGACTGAAAGTTCCTTTTTTACGTATGAGTTTAAATATTTATCCCCGAGTGTATAGATGGGGTAATTTGTCAATGAATACATGTTTCATCCTTGATTTCTACAATATTTTATTTTATAGTAACGTATGTTGCATTTATTACTTTTAATTAAATTAATATCATTTTGTAAATATGAAATATAATGCACTATCACGATGCTCACTTCAGGGACGCCACCTAGAATATCGTATCAAATATATTTGCACCTGATGTATTTGTATAATTTACTACAGCCATTCTTTGAATTATTTTCAATTTCGGAAAATGATAGATTAATATGTTTTAACTTAAATACACGGTGATTATAAATAACTATCCAGGTTGGAGTGTAGTGGACGTAGACACTTTATATAAAAAATATGTGGGGAAACTAACCAATTTTTTTTACATACATTATAGGTGCTCGATATGGGCTCCCTTTGTGACCCTCCTACATCATGCCGGTAGCCCAATTCGTCTCATACAAGGCAAAAGTATGAATATTTATTACAGCCATTGCGTTGATGGTATGGGCGCATTGCTCTAGCAGATATTCTGAAAATGAAAGTACAAAAACAGAACCTTTAACGTACGTACTTCCACAGATAGAAGTTGCATGGTGTTAAGTCAGGAGGGAGTTGGAGGCCACGAAAAGAGCTGCATGTCGCCTCGCCACGCGCGACCAATCAATCTGTTTGGGAATTCAATATTCAGGTATGCTCAGACTTCATTGCGGAAGTGAGGTGGAGCGCCATCTTGTTGATAGATCAGATCAGCACTATCACTCTCCAGCTGCGGCATCACGCAATGTTCTAACTTATCCATGTATGAAATCCCTGATATTGTTGGTTCAAGAAAGAAAAACGGGCAATGCGCCTTGGATTTGGAAAATGTACAGAAAACATTATGTTTCGGGGAATTACTGTACGAGTGTGCTCCACGTAAGTTCGAGGATTTCTCGTACCCATCGTCTATTGGTAGTGCTGGTTGATGGATCTTTACTGAACCTTGTTCGAAAATGCCGCTACACAGTTAAGGCGGATCTTGTGGAAAGAAATTCCAACACTGCAAACGTATGTTCAGCACCAGTCCCCATTTCAGAAAAATGAAGTCGTCTACCGGTAGAGGATAGAACTATGCCGCGCGAATAATCAATATATATATATATATATATTCCAATTCAAACATTTATTTTTCTTATAGGCCTATATGTATTATATTCTCCACTATTACTAGATGTCGTGAGAACTCGGCAGTGAAGACCGAGTTCTCGCGACATCTAGTAATAATGGAGAATATATATATATATATATATATATATATAAGAAAAATAAATGTTTGAATTGGATTCGCCTGGTGGTGTAATGGATATCACACCGAGGTACAGACTCAGAGATCCGGGTTCGAATCCCGTCCAGGCATTTATTTTTCTTATCATACCATATTAAGCTTGCATTGCTCAGTGTTAAACATTTAATTATAACATGTACATATAAACGAATGTCTATCTGTTTGTCCTTAATGCATTACTACACCATTCATCCAATTGTGATGATACTTTTTGAAAACGTTCAGGAGTTTCGCGGGAAGGTTTTAGGCCAACGGTCGGCACTGGCGGGCCTCGGCCCAAGTCCGGACCGCGGGAGGACTAAAAACTGGTCGCCAGAAATGACCTCATACTCAACTCACAAAAATATATAAAATTAATGAACTAAAATATAAAAATAAACTTTCCAATTAAGTTAATACAAATAATATTTATTCAAATAGTTTATTCTTACAATATCAAAAAATGAGAACTTCGTTACACATTGTACTTGCTAAGCTGTGCAGCGCAAGAGAGTTCGCTGGAAAGGGGTGGCGGAAGGGAGAAGCTAACCGGTCAGCACAGCATACTATGTTATGTCAATCCACATGATGGCTCTGTACACCCGAATGCAGTACAAGCATTTTATTTAATGAAATAAGAAATTTCGTAAATCTATCTGTGATTTAGGCAACATCTGAAGCCTCTTTTAACCCGAGCAGCCATATTCATTGGAATACAAACATTTGTCAACAACCACTTTATGAAACTTATTTTTTGGCCAGGTGTACTCTGCGCCTGCGACCTGTGATATGGAAATGCCTCCTTCCTGGTACTGCTCCTTGGGCGTGTGCCAAAATACACTTTGATATGTAAGCGGCTCCTTTGCGGTGCGTCGGCTCAAATATCGCTCAAGATTAACGGCCTCCCATCTTGAAGACACTCCCCGCGTGAACCTGACTTTAAAAATCTGGCTCAAGACCGCAAATGGAATTTCTCCCGTTAATTTTTTAATACAAATATGCCTCTCTATTTTATTTCATATAATTTTGTGATTGAAAATAAAAACAAAAATTTAGGACCTCGACAAAATTTTTCAAACGATTCCGGACTCCACCTAAAATTACTTGCCGACCCCTGTTTAAGCTATAAGAGAGTTGTAATATTCAACTCCCTCACCCTTAAAAATCACCTTTTTTAGTGAATATCGTGGTTTTCAGAACTTTTTGACGCATAAATGATATACACAGCCTAAACCATAGCACATACACAAAATTAATACACAGCATTGAATACCGGTATCTAAAAAAAATACAAAAAAAAGTCAGCATATGTCTGTCTTTTACGCATAACTCATTAATAACTTTTTTTTCTTTCCGCTCATTGATGCCAAGAAGATCGGGATGACTAGATTTCCGGGTAAGCGTAGCTGGTCTCGGCGGTATTATTTTACGGATAACTCTCAACCATTTTGTCTTTCAGCTCATTTATGCCAAGAAGATTGGATAAGTATATTCCCGGGCAACGCCGGGAAATCAGCACGGGGTATCTAAAAATAATTATGAATACGATATAATGTTTTTATTATTTTCTTTTTACTTATTCAACTAGGCTAAATATAGAAACACTTTAAATTTATTTAGGCGTAGCAGCGCACGCCGGGTATTAGCTAGTTTACGAGTATAATAAAATTTGTTGAGAATATTCTATGTTGTATTATTATTAATTACCCCATATCGTTGTGTTATTTAGGGTTTTTGATACAAAAACTTAGGTAATAACTTAGAATATTGGTGTTTTATATAGCGTATCTAAGCTAAAATTAATTAAACAATTCTCATGAGCTAATTATTGGCGGCGCGCGACATTGAATTTTCCTCTTTAGGAAACAAAGGTGCCAATATGTTCCATGTGAACTATTTTCTCAATATTAAAATGTTTACATTGTATAGTAAGATGTTTTTCTAAAGGGTTTAAGGTTAAGCAGTGCCTATATGAAGGTGACGGGGCTGAAATCACGTATGTACAGACTGTTCTTAACCTATTGCTTATATTAAAATAAGTCACGAAAGCTATATTTTAGTTTTATGCTGAGAAAAGTTGCGTGTGGTAGTCTAATGTTTTTGTGAACTGTAATAGTTAATTTTCCACAGTCGTTTTAATCTATCTTCGGGTTTTTACAGCTGCTGCCGTCTTCCCGTGCCAAAACTCCAGAGCCTACGGTCTTCGGCATCTTCGATGCTTAGCCCTCTTGCTTGCATTACTGTCTTCATGTTTTCCTTCCATGTTAACTTTGGTCTCCCTCTTTTCTTCTTTCTGTTCGGATGCCATTCATATAGTTGCTTCGGCCATCGCTCATCTTCCATTCTTAAAACATGTCCTAACCACTTTATTAATTCCTTCTCCTCAATTCTTTCAATTATGCTTTGTAGCTTTGTATCCATTTCATTAATATAAATTCTACATAAATATTAAATAAAATTCGTGATAGACTGCAGCACCCTTGTTTCAATCCCTTTGTGGTTTTTATAGGATTAGACATTATATTTCCAATTTTAACATAAGCGGAGTTATCTTTATAGATTTGTTTAATAATTTGTATTAGGTTTCTATCAATATTGTCTTTCTCCAAATACTTCCCATAATTTGTTCCTCGGAATTGAGTCATAAGCTTTCTCTAAAAATCATTTTAATAACTTAGACATAAAATTCTTCATAGCAAGAAATAAAAATCGTTACACTATAATATTTTACCTGTAAAATTCCTTGCCCAGGAGGTGGAGGACAAATGTTGCTATTCTGTTTTTTCATTGTTCCATGTTGTGGGTATTCGTTCATAAAATGTTCATTTTCAATTTTTGAACGTTTTGTTGTTCCACTTATTGTCATTTTCACTACAGTCGTGAAAAGCAAGAAATACGTGAAACTGAGATTTGGAGACATATTAACAATGAAATAGTACTGTATGTATGTCTGTGATTTTAAATTTTAAATCAAAATGTGCGGAAATGCGAACGAATGCGTTAGCGGATAACGTATGAAATGTGTGATAACCAAAACGGAAACTCGTTAAAATTA
This sequence comes from Diploptera punctata, assembly GCA_030220185.1. Classification (NCBI taxonomy): domain Eukaryota; kingdom Metazoa; phylum Arthropoda; class Insecta; order Blattodea; family Blaberidae; genus Diploptera; species Diploptera punctata. The sequence goes on along the minus strand of JASPKZ010006845.1, from coordinate 128,152 downwards.
TCAAACACCTTTTTGTTTTGACATCGCATCATGAACAGCGGTAAAACATATAGTCTCCCATCTTCATTTCATTTTTTTTTTTTACCATTCATATCCTCTCTCTGCCATTTCCTCTCCTTCAATCATACCAGAAACTTCTACTTTAGATATCACAACACAGAACTTCCCATTATTCTAATTCCTCTACCATATCTAATGCTAGACTCAGGAACTCTTTACCACAAGAGATTAAGGGACTGCAGGACACTAGTTTCCATTAAACGAAATTTAAATGTCTTTCTTTTATAACTGGTCTTTTCTGGAATTAAATGATGTTTTCTATTTTCACTACACTATTAATAATGACAATTTATTTTAATTTTAGTTTACTTTGTTTGGAATATTTACTTATAATTGTATAAGTTATGATCTTATGTATTTTTTTCTGTATGTAATATGTTTCGCCGGATGAGTCTGAGAGGACGACTTGTGGCCTTAAACTCTGCCAGTTTAAATAAATTGATGATGATGATGATGATGATAATAATAATAATAATAGAATTATTATTTATTTATTTATTTAACATATTTCACAATCAACATTAATAAGATTTATGATGAAGTTCCGTTGAGGTATTACTTAAAATTAAAATATAAAATTATGAAATGTTTACCTAAAAGGTCCGTCTCCCTCAACTTTATTAGTTATTTATCTGTAGCGCTTCGGGACTAGTCCCATCATCAGCATGATTCATAACTGGTGTTTCACTGAAGATCTAGTAGAGGGGGTTACACCGTACTGGGTGCGTTTTCGTTTATCAGATGGCCGGAAGCGCTACAGATAAATAACTAATAAAGCTGAGGAGACAGATCTTTTAGGTAAATATTTCATAATTTTATGTTTTAATTTTGAATAATACCTCACCGGAACTTCATTACGAATCTTATTAATGTTGACTAGGCAGCCAGTCAGGCTAAAATTAAACACAAATATTTTAACCTAAAAATGAGCAGCTAACAACAACGACCATCTATTAAACGAAATCGCACCCAGTACGTGTAACCCCCTCTACCAGATCTTCAGTGAAAGATCAGTTTTGAATATACTAGTCCCGAAAGCGCTGCAGATAAATAACTAATAAAGTTGAGGAGACGGACTTTTTAGGTAAATATTTCATAATTTTATACTTTAATGTTTTACAACCTTCCTACTTCCAATTTATTAATCTACTTTCATTCTCCACATCTCTCTGACATCTCAATACCCATCGTCCAATCCTATTTCACGTTTCAATGAATGTTGTTTTACAACCAATCACAGTCGTGTTTCACCTCGCTCTTTATCGATTTCTCTTTATCAGCTCCTGCTTTTGTGATAAAGAAGGCTCCTCCTTTTTAATGTTCTAAACAGGTCAAATCATTATTTTTCACCAACAAATACAATGAATTCAGCAAATAATGAAAAGATTCATTGATTTTACTGAGTTGTTTACTAAAAAAATTAATGAATGACCCATAATGTTGATTATGATATATAGTTTGATATGTTTCATTATTTCTCCACTTGGGTGCACTCTTACAATATTGCGATCTTATTTGGCAATAATAAATATGATCAAGCAGCAGTGAAAGAACATAACTTCACATTTCTGATTTGTTTTCAAACATCGCCGTTTACATTAAATATATAGATACACTATCAATCAATGTTATTTCTTGGCTTTCCTGTTATTTTTTTACCAGGTGACATCCATTCTAGTATTCTTCTTGGGAATCTGTCTTCCGTGATTATTTTTACATGACCATACAATCTAATTTTTTTATGAAATACAGAATGTAAGTTTAAATATTCATATACAGTTTAATATAGCAATGTTTCTTATTTTATCTTTTCTAGAAATTCCGGTTTGAACCCCTCCAAAAATCCATATCTACAGAATTTAATTTAATTATGAGCCCCAGATTAAAATATGGGACGTTTCACGTTCAGTAACAATAAATATTCCGTCTCGAGGTAGCGTGCTGCCTTGTCACGCAACGGGCCCGGGTTCGATCCCCGGTCGGGGCATTTTTTTCTGGGAGAGGTTTTTATCGGGGTTTTCCCTCACCTGTAAGACAAATGTCAGGAAAACTATAAGGCCTAAACGGTCCCCGAAATCATATGGCCATCACTGTGATTCATCATCATCATCATCCTCAACTTTCACCGGCGTGGAGGAAAGCAACAGGAAGATACCCACACCTACAATTCCCTAGTAAAGCTGCAAGCATAGCATGAAAATGCTATGATTGCAGTAAAGGACCTACCTTCGGGCACAATTACTATGGATTGATCATAATTATCATTATTATACCGTATATGAATTCTTTCTCACACTCTAAAATATAGGGTCACTGTAGAGAGTAAAAATATGAAATTGCATTATTCTGATTGAACGGTTGGTGTATAATATGCTGCATCTAACACTGAAGTCATTAGTCTTCAGTACTTTGAAGTTTTGGTAGTGTCCTGTTGGACGGCTGTACAGTTGTTGAGGTGTTCGTCATCCATTTCTTCATCTGGGTGATTGCACAGAATGCATCTTTGTGCAAGTGTATAACTATGAAGAATAATGAAGCGGGAACTAGAGACATTTACTCTGTAAGCAGTAGTGAATCTTAAAAAATTATATTTCGTAACATTTTCATCCTATATTCACATTTCAAGAATTATTCAATTTAATTAAAACAAAATTCTGCGTATTTTAGCATTTAGCTGTACTTTACAGATACGCCTATTTACAATTGATTGTAGTTGTTTTTTTAGAATTTCCGACCCCAGACACAAGTTTATGAATGTAAAACAAACTTTAAAGATATATAGGAAGGATATAACCGGAAGAAGTTAATAAAAGAATGGGAAGGTATTTCTAAGCAATCATCTTGAACTACTTTTGTCTGTAATAGTTATTGCCACGGATAATAGCATTTGAAGTCGGGCTACGTTGAAGCTGTTTCTTTAAGAAAGAACCACTTAATAGATTTCTTCACCGTTTATAGGTAACGCAAGGGATTTTGAACAATGTCCTTGAAGGTCAATCCAGTGGAAAAGCCCATCCAGAATGTCCAGTTTGTGAATTCCTGCCTGCCACGTGTACAAACAAAACACTTCTTCTTACAAAAACATGTACAGTCCATAGTGAATTATAATGAGGATTTGATGTGTTGATTTTAGATTCTAAACTATAGTTTTTAAGTATAATAATTTGTACCTTTGCTGCCTGTAGTTTTAAAATTATAGTGCAATGTGAATGTGTATTTAGTTAATTAACTTTTTTTTATTTGAATAATACCTCCTATAGTTTCAAAAGACGAAAAACTTTTCACAGTCAAATATGGGAGATTATTGTGAATGTTCACGACTATATGAAAGAGGGTCCACCGCTGTGGTCTCGAGGTAGCGTGCTGCCTTGTCACGCAGCAGGCCCGGGTTCGATTCCCGGTCGGGGCAGTTTTTCTGGGTGGGGTTTTTATCGGGGTTTTTCCTCACCTTTAAGACAAATGTCAGGAGAACTTTAAGGCCCAAACGGTCCCCGAAATCATATGGCCATCATCATCATCATTCTTATCATTATCATCATCATCATCATCCTTCACCGGTGTGGAAAGCAACGGTAAGCTACCACACCTACAATTCCCTAGTAAAGCTGCAAGCATAGCATGAAAATGCTATGATTGCAGTGAAGGACCTGCCTTCGGGCTGAATTACTACGGATATGAAAGAGGAAGGAAAAGAAAATGAACCATTTTCACCCTGCATTTTAAAGAAGTGATGACAATTCAAGAAATTAACACGGAAAACTACATTAAATGGTTATGTACCATGTTGATTCTAAATTTACCCCCACACCCTTAGTTGTTGACAACACATCGTACCATAAGACATAATTAAATAAAGTACCAACATCAAATTCCTTTAAAAATATATGCAGGTCTGGTTAATTGAACATAATATTAATTTTGACTATTTAACTCATGCCCCAAATGGAAGTCAATGACCATTCACATTTCAATTAATTTTGATTTACAACTAATCACAGTCGTTTTTCATCTCGATTTTATCAATTTAATTTTATCACTTTAAAATCACGCTCCTCCTTTTTGACATTCTGAATAGGTCAGAGCATTATTTTGCACTGACTGACTCCTAAGAAATAGTTCAATATAACAATTTATATATTAAGAAGTAAGAATCCTACAATGCAAGTGGCTCCCAGATTGTATATATAGTGCACGAATGTAACCAGATTCTGCTTCCGGGATATAATACAATATATATATAAAGCGTGTAATAAGAAACCACTGTTTGCACTTTTTTTAAACGTATTATTTCCCAGCTATTTACGTTCCAGAAATACAGGGTGGACCGCTCGAATGGACCTAATTTCAATTGCTTGTTACTGGCAAACGGTTGAAGATAGAAACTTAAAACAACGTTCATATTACAGAAAAACTCACCAAGTTTTGATATCCAGATCACCACATCTCTATATGAGCCCCAGCAGTCACTGTGACGATATCAAAGCGATGAACAATTTCTTGCCAAGTACGTTGGAGTATGTCTTCTGGAATGTTCTCAATAGCCTCTATGGTGCGCTCACGAAGATCACGAAGGTCTTTGACTGGGGTGGTGTAAACTTTATCTTTGACATAGCCCCAGAGAAAGAAATCCAGTGGTGTTAAATCGGGAGATCTCGGGGGCCACGCGATTGGTCCTCCCCTACCAATCCAACGGCCAGGGAAAATGTTGTCCAAAGTCGTACGAACTTCATTGGACCAGTGGGGAGGAGCACCATCTTGCTGGAAAACGATGTTAGGCTGCAGTTGTTCAATTTGTGGAAAAGAAGAACTGCTCCAGCATGTCAAGATATGTGGTACCACGAACAGTTTTTCTCGGCGAAGAAAAACGGTCCAATGACCTTATTATGTGACAAACTGCACCAAACATTCATCTTCGGACTATCACGAACATGCTCTTGAATAGCGTGAGGATTCTCCGATCCCCAGATCCGCACATTATGCCGGTTTACCTTGCCTGACAAATGGAAAGTGGCTTCGTCCGAGAAGAAAATCTTGGTCATGAAGTCAGGATCAGCGCCGAGACGGTCCAGCATCGTATTGGCGAATTCCACTCGTTTCGGCATGTCATTCGGCTCCAGACGTTGCACTAACTGCACTTTATATGCGTGCAGTTTGAGGCGTTTGTGGACAATCCGTTGTAATGTCGATTTTGGTATTTGAAGTTCCCGCGAAGCTCTTCTTAATGACTTCCGGGGGCTTCGCTCAAATGCGGCTTGAACATTTGCTACCATTTCATCGGATGCTCTGCGACCACCACCATGCTTCTTCAACACAGATCCTGTAGCTAATAATGTATCACGCCACTTCTTTATGCTTCTAGCAGTTGGAGCATCACGGTTAAACACACGCCGGAACTCCCTTTGAACTCTAATGATTGATTTAAACTCCGCATACCACAAAACAGCTTGCGCTTTCATCTGCGGAGTCGCCATTTTCACAAACAATTAAATCTAAGAACGAGAAACGTATCTTTGTGCCATCTACCGACAGGATTCGAAACTTGGTGAGTTTTTCTGTACTATGAACGTTGTTTTAAGTTTCTATCTTCAACCGTTTGCCAGTAACAAGCAATTGAAATTAGGTCCATTCGAGCGGTCCACCCGGTATATAATTGACATATTAACATCATAGGACATCAGAAATTAGTTAATAACCTATAATGTTCGTTATAAACAGTTTGGTGTATTTCATTTTTTCTCCACTAGAGTGCATTCTAACAATATTGCGATTATTTGGCAATAAATAATATGATCTGGTTGCAGTGATGAACAAATGAAATATTTGTTTTCAAACATCGTCGTTTACATTAAATATACAAATATTTAAAAATAACTATATTTAAATAATGATGTGTGAGTAAATAGCTTAATTTTATTCGTTAAATAGTCCTACCAAATGCAACTCTTAATTCCCAAATTCTCTAGATAAATTCACTTGTGACATCGCGAATTTATCGATAATTTGGAAATCACTCGTGGCATTACTTATGATAAAAATGGTACTAAAACATATTTATATGATTTAATCTTAGCAAATAAACCAACACACAAAACCTACATAATCGATACAATACGTATTAGCCAAAAATAACCATACAGTTTTGAGATTTACACCTTATCATCCCGATTTAAAGCGACAAGCAGAATTATGCTCAATGCTGACTCACCTGTAAATTCTGCTGTTAATTTCACCGCATCCTCAATGGCTAATGTAGGATATTTTATTAACCTATTTGAAAACATTCAAAATATTTTTTTTTCTCTGCTTTCAAAGATTTTCCATTTTGGTGCTTCGAAAACTGTATAGGAGAAAAAGTCATTTGAAACAATTGAAATTCTCATGTATTCTGCATTGCGCATGCGTAAGAATTCAACAATGAAATTCTTATTTATTTAATCTATTAAAATTGTAATTATATAATTCAAATTCTCCCATATAACTTATATAGACACGTGGAGTGTATTTCAGTCTGTCAAGTTTGTACAGTAGATATAATTTCGTTTGTCAAGTTTTTACTTCAGAAATATTTTTGTTTTGTTAAGTTGTTGGTGCTCTGCAGGAGGAAGTTACAATACGGGCACACACTCTTGGTTTCGTCGTCGGTCGATGTGGCCGCGTTACAAGTGTCCGGGATTTGATACTCCATTTCTCGTGATAATTTAGGATCTGCATTATCAGTCCACAATTGGGACTTAAGCATAGTCATTTAGGTCAAGTGTTATTAATTCGCGTCCAATGCCAAAAAAACGTGATTGTGACTTCATCTTGCAGATCGCTTTGTGCTAACGTAAGTTTACCATGTGTTGTATTTCACAGAAGTTCAGTGCCTAATAAATAAGTTATATTTTCTTCAGAGTTTTTAGTATTCAGTCCACACACAACAGGACCGTTTAAGAGCTTGGACAGCCGAACTCTATCCAGGTATAGAACTACCATTTGTGTCACTAGCAATTGAGTGTAATCAAGCATACCTCGATCTTTGTGTTACTACAAAAACCTGGGAATTAACATGTGTTAGGTAATACGTATGTATATTAGGCTCAACTGCACTTCTACTAGCGCTTGATTTTTCAGTTATATTGTTGTAAACTATAGCTCTTTTTCTGTATTTACTAACATTATTTAATATTTTAAACTTTTTCAAACAATTTTTATAACATGATTAGACAATATTGAAGTATTTATTTAAATATGCAAATCACAATATTATGACACTGTTAGACAATATTGTGATGCTAATTGCTAATTCTATTTTCTCCACAGAGTATATAACTTAGTCTATGATTTTTCTATCGCTGTTTTGGGTTATCGCTGGTTGGATCAGCGTTAGGGAGTGATAAGTAAATGTATACCCATTTTTAATAAACGTTTGGTAATTTTAATGTTATTAATATATTTTTAAACATAATTTTGGGATTTATTACAAATATTGGTCATTTAAATTTCATAACAACGGATAGTAATGAAGGATCATAATCGATGTGGTTCGATTGTGGGTTATCGCTGGCTCTATAAACTCTGGCGCACACGCACTGTTGTTCTATAGGACTGAAAACATTTCACGCTAGTTTAAGTGCAGTTTTTCCGTATATTATTTTTATTTTATTTATTTATTTCGAGTGTTAGAACGCGAACTACATTTCTTACACGCTTAAGTTATGCGACCAATGAAAATGCAGTTCATACATCTGGTTTGTTTACATTACCACTGGAACTTAGCTTGGAAGAGGTACAGTCACATAGAGTGCTTTTGCCGAAATTTCGTGCGGTGCAGGCCCTAAGTTGAATTTCACTACCACTAGTGTCCCTCAGCTATACTTTTTTTTTAATCGCACTAGTTGTCATCCTTTGCACACATGAGAATAATCGATAATTACACTTCCCCATTGTTACGTAGGGATATTCTAATTGGTGAAATTCCATGAAATTATTAATAGAAAAACACAGGGAGTTCAATGTAGAAACACATTTAGCGTTTGTGGACTTAAAAAAAGCCTTCGACAAAATCAATAGGAATAAACTGTGGGAAATGTTAGCTGACAACAATCTACCACAACAGCATATTTTAAATTTATACAATATCTATAAAACAAATTTGATTCCAGTTCGAATCAATAACACACAAACAGAATGGACGGAAATTAATAGGGGCGTAAGACAAGGATGTGGCCTCTCGCCCTTGCTCTTTATCATATACATGGATAGAATACTCCAAGATTGGCGACAGATGAGACATGGTTCTCTCCAAATTAATAGAAACCATAAAATAGACTCTTTGCTTTTTGCAGATGATTTGGTTTTAATAGCTCCAACAGATTTACAGTATTCTATACATAATTTTAATATAATTGCAAAAAGGTACAATATGGAAATCAATACAAAGAAAACTAAAGTGATGGTATTTTGTGGTAAATACCCTATACCTAGCAAAATTGTTTTGGATGATGAAATTTTAGAACGAGTGAACGAATTTAATTATTTGGGTTATATTTTAACGAAGCTGATATATCAAAGAAAATCACAAATTTTACAAAAACAACGGGGATAATTAACAGTATAATGAAACCATCTTTAGTACAGAAGATCACAAGATTACGGCTTTATAAGGTTCTCGCAACACCAGTATTAAGATATGGTAGTGAAGCATGGACAAATCGAAGAAGAGATGAAAGCCGAATAACAGCAAGTGAGATGCGATTTATGCGCCGTACACAAAGTGGGACCATAAAAGAAATGAGGAATTTATGGAAGAGTTAGATGTAGAACCCATTCTTCACCATATTCAAAATTACCAGAATAACTGGAAAGCCAATCTTCAACGAATACCGTCTCATAGAATTCCATAACCCATGCATCGCTACTGCCCCCAAGGCAGAAGATCGCTGGGACGTCCAAAAAAGCGCTGGATGGAAAATTCCCCTTTGAGACCGTAACAGGTCACACGTCCTAATACTTGCTGGATGATGATGATAATGAAACACCTACATTTTAATGAAGAAGTGTACTTAATAAGATCCATTAAAGTACAGCTATCAGACATATTTACTACATTCCGGGACAGTCGAAAGTAAAAGTTTTAATGTTACAAGGATGGAAGTGATATTTCAGGAATGAGCTAAGATTTTTATTATACTTATAAAATAGATCATAATATCTCTGAATTCTTACATCGTGCTTAATTTTGTTTGATATTATTGCGAATTTAATTGTGTGTATACATATATCACGTTAATTATTCAACAAAAATATAGTAAATCAATAACAAATGATCACAATGAGCTGACTGTATGAACTGTTGATGCTCTTTACATCGTGTCCATACGGGACACGGCTAGTCGGGAGAAGATGTTTAATTACGGTTCACACATTATTTTTTAACCACATAAAGACACAGAAGGCCACCCTGGATGGGTGATTATCTAAATGCCATAGTCAAATCCGTGCGTTTGTCTTACAGGTGAGGAAATACTCGTAAAATAACATCACCCAGGAAACTTGTCCCGACCTAGGATCTAATCCAACGCCCCTACGTACCAGGCAACGATGTTACTCCGAGATCACAGCGGCGAATCCTCATATTTTAAGATAAAAATATATTAATACAATTTTTAATATCCACGCTTTTTAACATTTATTTCGACGACATAAGATCATGGAAGCAAATGACTGGGGGAATTAACTTAGGAAATATAGTAATAAAAACTGTAGCCTTTGCAGATGACCAGGTTTTAATAGCAAAAACAGAAGACGAACTACAAAGAATGCTATATAAACTAAGTGAAATATAAAAAAAAAATACAACATGGAAATATCCTCACAAAAATAAAAAACAATGTCCTTCAAGGGTGCTCATCCAGTTAGGACAAAGATATTAGAAAATAAACCAATAGAACAAGTAGTAACATATAACTTCCTAGGTTGCGAAATATCATACACAGCAGAAACAGATATAAATAACAAAATAAGTAAGTTTAATTATATAACAGGTACACTAAAAACTAAAAAGAACTTTGAAAAATAAAGCCAGGAAAGACTCTATAATGAAATTATACAATACAATGGCAGTGCCTATTATTACTTATGGATTCGAAACATGGACAGTGACAACACAATAATCTGCCAGGATACAAGCTGCTGAAATGAAATTCCTCAGACCAATAGCAGGATATCAAAGAACAGACAAAAAACATAACACAGAAATAAGACAACTAAAAATAGAGGAATTAAAACTCAACAATAGAAAAAATACAGAATAAACTGGAAAGAACACTTGGCAAGGATGACTGAGAGAATAGAATACCAAAAGCAGCATACAACTATTCACCACGAGGAAGAAGAAGTTTGGGATGACCAAGGAAAGATGGAAAGCGCAGCAATTTGGAGCCGGAACAGGCTAGTAAATAAGCCTAAACCGCGAAGAAGAAGATTATCCAAAGTATGCATTAATAATTATTAATCATAGCGTCAAATGAAAGTTACGAATATCTTACTTGAAACAATGGAATAAATGAGGACTAATCCAGTCATTGCTGCCAATTGACAAAATGACATCTTAGTTACATTATTAGGCTTAGTGCTAAATATATTTTACTCGTATGTCAGATCATTTATTTTAATTAGCCATAAAATTAAAAATTAAATTATACTTGAGGACGCCTTAGATATACAATATATGAACAATATTATACTCCGTACGTCCCTCTCATGTGGGAATGGGTGCTCCCAAGCGGGAGTTTCTTAACCAGTGTGATGTTAGTTAAGATTACATTCCTACAGATGTCAGTGAGTGATATATAATTAGCACATTGCATTGTTCTGAAATGGCGTCAATTAGGCAACAAAGGTATTATTTGAATAGGGTAATTGATTTAAATTTTTGCTGAGAAGTATTTATTTACGGTAGAGGATAATATACATGCCCGAAAATCTTCATAATCAGGATCCATTGCTTAAAGTTTTATCAGGAGGACTTGTCCTTTAGATTTTGATATCCCAAAAATTCATCGACTTGCCGGGTTTGAATTCGGGATCCGTGATGCAGAGGATATAACCGTAGGATCACCGTAGCCGATGTGAATTTCCAGTATTATAATTATTTGAATAATCCATAAATATAAGCCTACCACTGATTACTGTATTTGAACTTATTTATGCTGTTATGTCTTTCTACTTATTTGTAAATGTTTTATTTTTTATTATTTATTTCCTATATTGTTGAAGATCAGGATCCTTTTGTAAAGAGTGCAATTCCATGTGATACTGACTGGCATTCGCATTACATTTTTACAGCAAAATTATTATGTAAATAATACAATAGTTTGAAATGCGGGGTGTTCTCTACGTAATATGATAAAGGAAGTGTGTGTGATTACGATTGTACATAAACATTGTCTGAAGAAAAACAATGTTATTTATTATCAATCAAAGTTTGTGTGCGTGACTGGCATAAATGTGCGTAAGTAGTTAAAGATAGGTGCTTAAAGTAGTTATATGCGTCATTCTCTGAAATGCCATTACTAATTCACTTTTCCAAAATGTAGTATGGGGGACATGTTTTAAGTTACATTCCAAATTTTAAAAAATGCATCCTAAATCGCAAATATATGTGGCTGACTGACATATCTGAATTTATTTTCAATTTCAAAATAGGCTACAAATTTTAGATCAGTATGAATTCGGGATCCGTGATGCAGAGGACGGAGGGAATGTTTAAATATTCCCATAGTACATATGATAAGAGTATAAAATTTATTAAAGCTCCAGTTGGTTTTATTATCCTTGTAAAGTTTTATTTTTAAGAGGGGTAGAATTTAAGTTGGGATATATGTAATTTGCAATTATCATTAACTGTAAATTGTTAGGCTGAACGGGGAGTATAATATGAAACTAGATATACAGCTTCGGTATTATAGAGATTAATAAAGAACCAGTCCCGCGCCGTAGGCGAGCGGTTAAGGTAGGAAGCCTTGGCCCAGAGCTACGGGACTTGCGCTGGTTCGAGTCTCCATGGGGGAAGAAATTTTCTCATGGTATTTCGGCCAGTATGGGACCGGTGCCCACCCAGCATCGTGAGGCAATTGGGTAGGTACAATAAGTAGCGGCTCCAGGTTGAGGAACCAGCTATAACGGCTGGGGGACTCGACATGCTAACCACATGTCACCCCTACACTGGCTGTTGATCATCTACCTCTGTGATTAACACATGTGGATGTGAAGGGCCAGCAGCCGGCTGGTAAAAGGGCAACCGCTGAAAAGTGGAAAGATCCTCAATCGGAATAAAGAACCACAAATACTTTAAATTCTACGAAAAATGTTAAATTTGATGTGTTGTAAAATAAAGATTAATTTTAATCAATAATGTAATTAAATTAACTCGCTTACTATATACCATTTAAATGACGCAAAATAACAAAAAATCAAATACCTGACAGCAATGGGTCTTCTCTATAGTTAAATGAGCCTACTATAATTTCATTTATGTAACTGATTACAAATCACCTGATGCAAGATTTAAAATTCTAATTTCTAGCTTGAACCATTGCAATAAAAAATACTAATATTGAATTAAAAATGTCTTCCAGTTAAATGAGCCTACTATAATTTCATTTATGTAACTGATTACAAATCACCTGATGCAAGATTTAAAATTCTAATTTCTAGCTTGAACCATTGCAATAAAAAATACTAATATTGAATTAAAAATGTCTTCCAGAAGACTAACATTAACTTTCCTACCTCTCACCTTTAATAACAAAAAACAATAAATACAGTACTCGCTTTCTTATTAAGTTAGTTATTGATCTGTGTGCTTGTGGCAAAGATGACTAATCTAACCTCATTGTCGTTACTACGTTCATGAAGACTGAATTTGCTTATGTTGACCTGAATTTATCTTCCTGCCCCACTTTTGCATTAAAATCCTCTAAGACAAATTTGATATAATATTGTAAAAGGTAAACAAATACGCATTCAAATTTTTCATAGAACAGATCCTTGATCTGGCTATCCTTATCCTCTTTCGGAGCATGTACATTTACGATTACAAAATCATGTCATTTATCCTTTAGAATTACGTATTAGCCTATATCTTATCTCTGACAAACTTAATACCTCGATTAGCAAAGAGGACTGTACTTCGGACTAAAAAACCCAATCCAAATTCACGTCTCACTTTATCCTTATACTATAATGCAAAGCTTCATGATTCGTGAAGACCTTCTCTTGGCCATCTACCTTCCTCTAAAGCTAGTATATCAAAGAGCGATTAATCTGATTTCTGCGTTCATATGTCTAGTGCTCATTACTATACAATGTCCAAACATTCCATTTCCTAGGTACATGTCCCTGTATTCGAGCCTTTGGTATGGACTGCCTGGAGTGTTCCGCGCCCGGAGAACCGAATGGTGGACCGTTTTATCTCCCGAAAATGTAACTCCAGTGTAACCCATGCCCACGTTTCTTCCCTGTTGTATTTTTACGCAGATAACAAATTAAGACTACTATTACTAGACTTCGAAATTGAGACACCGATGGACGTTAGGTCTTTTATATATTTCCAGTTGAATTTGTATAAGAGAATTTGGGACAGCAGTCCATGCAATGCATCTGATGCTGTAACAAAATTGTCAATAATTATTCGAACATCAAAGGCCTATCCATGGTATTAGTTCGGTGAGTACAAAATATTGCAACAAAACAACATGTGCTGAATTAGAATTATGGTATTTTAAGTAACATACATACAAACAACCATACAATATTTACTTTTTTCAAAGCGATTAGTGTGTACAGATTTAACTTATGGGTCGCATGAAGTTTAATATCCTTGAAGGAGGGTCCCAGACATAAAACGTTTGAAAAAAAACGGTTTAAATGAATGAAAAGAGAAAAATAATGCTCGGATGCCCCTTACTTTGTTTCATGTGTGTCCCGTAATACAACATACTTCATATATGTTTCACAATATACCTGAACTTGGTCAGTTAATGAATTCAATATAAGAAACTCTTGAAACAACTTGTTTCCTAAAGCAGTTGGGATATTTTGCGTGATTGTTTCGAGTTACACCCTGATATCCAGTACAACGCTCGGTTTACACTTCTTTTCTCATTATGTTATAACCTTATTAAAATTCCAATAGGTTTGTAAAATTAAATGTAACATTAGTGAAATATTATTCTTTCATTTGTTATATGGATGCGAAACGTGGACTCTTACTTTATGGGAATAGAAAGCATTAAAGTATTTCAGAATAAAGTTCCTAGGATAATTTTTGGACTAGAGAGATACGAACAGATATGTTTATTTTTTACTGAATCATACATCCATACATATATACATTTATATATACCCGATTGAGCAGTAGCTCGTATTTGGGCACAGTTCAAAGACAAACAATTTGATTCAACAATTTACATGATTAATTATTATATTGTATTTGTTTATTTGTCTAATAGCTAGTACATCATATTTTCAATCCTTGGACTATCAGAAAAACAAGAGAATGGTGAACAAAACACAAAAGTTAAGTACCTATTAAGTCGTCTCATAAGTAATGTAATTTTTTTAAGATTGGGAGTATAGTGTTTTACTAGATAGAATTAGTTTTCTTTTGTTCTCCAGTGCTATATTCCGGATGTCATGACTAGTATAGCGTATATCGCGATAATGTGTAAGTCTGAGTTGTTAAAACACATTCACAAGATGGAAATTACAAAGTTTGAGTTTGGAGTCCTACTAAAGCACTATAGGATACAAGATCATAAAGCTGCTCTGCTGCTGTGGCTCGAAGAATGTGCGAAATGGAATGAAAATTTGTCGCTAGTGAACGTGTGGCACAACGATGGTACCACGTTTTCAACACTGAAGAACAAAACACTAATGATTTGCCATGTTTTGCATTGCCTAGTATTGGATACTGAAAATACGCGAAGGGAGTTGGAAGAAAATCTGTAAAAAAAAAAGTACTCGAAATGCTGTCAAAAGTTATTTTTGCATCAAAACATGTCATAGCCAGATTAAGACAATTGGAAAAATCATACAGAAGCCGCAGATCTGTCTGTACCTTATGATTTGACATCTCATCAGGCTCTACGTATATCGGATATCTGTCGTCAGCTTATCGGTAATCCTATGGATGATAGTTTTATCAATGGAAATGCCACAAGTGATGAATAATGGGTCGTTTACTGCATCCTTAACGCCGTATGTGTGTATTTGAACAGAATGAAGTTCGAAGCATGATCTCAGGATAAATAGTGATGTTGCAGTAGCTGCTTGCCTGAAATTAACCTAAACGAAATCATATTTTAATAGCGTTAAATGCACTCCCTTTAACTTGGAAATGAGAGCTAATTCGAGCTTTTCATTGTCTTTTTCGTTATCAGTGTGGTCGATATACTTAGGCTACGAAACATTTACTTCATTCCAGTTACATTTTCACTGTTGGCTAGTGATAATTATAGTAGTGATTTGAAATTATTAGTTGATATGACATATTGTCCGATAGGGAGCATCCATGTTCACGTAGGGAGTACGGGGTAGACCCTTCCATCATAATCACGTTTTCATTATAGTCTATCTTTAAAATTATTACTCATATGATATTCAGTAACAGAGGAATACAAACCTATGATAGAAGAATAGATTACTGTATACGGTAAGGTAGGATGTGAACTTGGATGTTAAAAGTATTTATAAATGAGAGTAAAACATTATAAAATCTGTTTGTGTTCTGCTATAGAAATATTTACATTCTTGTTTCTGCAATAATATTATGTTCCTCTTTCCTATCATTTCTCATATGACATCTGCAACAGATGTAAGTTTTCATGTATGTTCTATATTTGGTGCTGCATAAGTACAGTGCTAAAGGATTCAAAGTAAAGTAGAAAACACGAAGATAGTTTAAACTGACATTTAGTATTGCGTAAGTGATGTATGGTATATTTAAACCAAATATTTCGATACAAATATCATAAATGTAAAAAGGTAGGTTACATATAGCAAACAAGACTACAAGTGCCAGTAAAATGTTTGATCCAAGACCTCTTGACTTTTTCAAATTATCGTGGTCAATTTCATCTCCAGGAATGCGTTTTAGGCTAGACTTAATGCGCAAGGATGTTATTCCTGAAGTAATGCCTATTATAAAGAGAGGAATACAGCAGTAAACCGTAAAATCAAGAAAAGTGATTTTATTCCAAGTTTCCTTATGTTCAGACGTTCCATAAGAACAAGCTAAATTGTCAGTAGTAGTAGTTAACACATGTGGAATAGCAATGGCGCTTGCCAAAACCCAAACAAATTTTACGTTCATTAACGAAAGGAACTTTTCAAAGAAACGACATTTAAATTTAAAATTGTAATAGTATGAAAACTGCAAGAAATCTTTGAATGCTTATGACAACTAAAGAAAATATGCTCAAACCAAGAGTTAAAAAAGAGCAGAAATAATATGTTCTACAAGTGATAAGTGCCCAAGACCTCGTCATTAGTTTAATTTCAAATTTAAAGAATAGGAAAAATGTGTTGCATACCAAGTAAAGAATATCAGAAATGTTGAGATTGATTATCATTACGTTTGGTGCAGTGCGCATGTCTTTATGATTTATGAAACCAATAACAAAACTGCATTCCCAATCATACCTACTACAAATAAAACACATGAAACGATCATATCTACAACATCAACTCTATCCATCTTCTCACGGCGTTCGTATTCTTCAATGGTATAATACAAATATGTCTCTACTTCATCTAATTCTTTTTTAATCTTGAAACATTCACTAGCCATCTGATGTAAAATTTTGGATTGTATTTTTCTGCGTAAAAATATTGTATGTTCTCTGAATTCATAATGATATCAAGGGATTGATTCAGATTGTAAATACATTCTTTTTCTTTATTTATTAAATCGCTCAAATAATTAATATCTTCAGTTACCAAGTAATTATCATATTGTTCTGAAAAATAATTTAATAACATTTCATTTTTTACATATAATTTGATTAACGTATATAATTTTTCAATCAGTGTCATCATTTCTTCACTAATATTTTGATCGGTAGCATTCTCTGTTTTTGCATCACTTCCAGTAAATTAGAAAGTTCCTCTTCTAGTATGCCAACAAATTCTGATTTCATTCCATATTCTGTCATACCTTCTATTTTATACTCCTGAAATGTTATATTATTTTGACATTCGATTAATTGATTTCGTAATTCAATAGCTTCTATGAAGCTTTCAAAAACATATAAATAAGTTTTAGATTGATCTATTGTGTATTCTCCTATAGAACGGTTTTTTGTCTCGGTAAAAGATTGATACAGTGTCATAATTTGATTTAATAAATTGTCAAGCTCATTTTTGGCTGAGTTTATACCCTTATATATTTCATCTATGTTTACAGTTCTTAATGGTTCACATTCTCTTTCTCTGACTCTGTAGTTGTTCTGTATTCATCTGTTAATGTTGTTGGATCTGCACTTTCTATGACGTTGGTTATAGAAGTTCCTTTCAGAGATTGAATATTACCGATTGATATAAAACTTTGTTTTGGGGACGTTCCATAAGATTCACTGTCATCGATGGCCGTTAAAACTCGTTCTGAATTAGAGACTGCTGTTTCTATGTCATGGATAACCGGATAAGCTTTCATTGAACTTTCTATTTTATTGATGTCTGCTGAAGTGGTGGCTGACATTTCTATGTCGTTGAGAACTAAATATGTTTTCTAATGTATCAGCATGTAATTCGATGTCAGAGTGTGTTATATAAGATTTTTCAGATTTTGGAGTTGTTATGTCTTTAACAATTTAGAAGATTGATCTGTCGAAGTAGCCGATGTTTCTAAGCCACTAAGGTTGAATGAAGATTTTCTTGAATACGTGTCTTGAGGATCAGTGTAATTGAAAACTCTGTAAATGGTTCTGGGCAAATTAGTAGAAGACGTGTTAGCTATAAACCTAGAAAGTTGTTTATGTTCAGTGTCAGAAACGACTACCTCTTCAGTTCGTTTTAACGTTTCTTCTGATGCAGAACTTGAAGTTTTAAATTCATAGACGACTGTTGATGTTATTTCTGAAGCTAAAAATGTATACTCTGGTCCCATGTCGTGGACTGAAGGAACTTTCTGCTGAAGTGCTTGTAGGACTATATTTAATGTCACTTACATCCATAGAGATGTCTTCCGATGCAGAAAATAATTCTTTTTTACTACTGTTAATCTTAATCATAGCTCCAGGAAATGGGATTATAGCACCATTGTTTCTGAATGCAGATTGGATATCCAGTAGCAGGAATGTGAACAACATTGAGTGAAGTAAGTTCACCATGTCTGCAACACAAATGTTATTCATAAACTCATTAATGAAGCCTGTATTCTTTAATTTTTACCCATTTTAAAATAACTCACCCAAGTGCACTTATATCAAGATCAAATTTCTTACTTGGTTTGGTGGATTAAAGAAGATTTGAGTTAAAATCTGTTTTGGATCAAAGAGAGACGAACCGATAGGTAAATGAACACGTCTACATAGAAATAAGCTATATTATCTTTAAGGGAGACCAGAAGTAAGAATAGTTAAGTCTTGTAGACTGCGATGTGCAGGAAATGACATGTGACATGAATTAGGGAATTAAAGAGAGGCATAGAAACTCCTTGCAGAAAAAGCAGAGGGAAATCGCTCGGTTGCACGGTGATATAGAATGAAGAAAAAAAAAAAACGGCAAATATCGAAATTCTTACATTTCATTACAGGGGAAAAAAGCTGAACAGTCCTCTACAGAAATAGATGGGGTACCAATTTTTCAAATAAATCATTCTCTATAGTAATTATTAGACCTAATTTTCGGGTGCGAATTATGCATAATAAAAACGGAATTATTATGCCACATTTTGGACATACAATAAACACTTTTTGTGATAATATTTTAATGCCTTTCACTATAATTGCGTTAAATAGACTTATACCTTCTTGTTAATGTACGGATAAGGAGGCCACATCTGAATTATAATAAATTATTAACTTTTATTTCGGACTTAAAAAAAACGAATGTTATCTTGAGTTATAACGCTTTCGAGGCCATTTCCACGACAATTTCTAAAGCCAAGCATAATTTAAAGTGTTGTCAAACTGGCACGGGTAAAAACTTTTGCAAACGTTTTGCAGTTTTAGATTTACGCAGCAAATTAATGAACCGTGTTGTGCAAATAACGCGTGATCTTGCCGCCCGTTAGCGTGTGTGCGCTTGCATTCAGGATGGGGATTCTCCTGTTGCTACAATAACTGGCAGCTGATAGCAGTAGTGCAATGCCCGTGAAATAAGGCAGTTTTTTAAGCTTGCTAATATCTAAACTTTCACACATATTATCCAGTTGTGTAATTTGGGTGATCTCTTAAGAAATTCTACAAATCTAAAAGGCAACTGTGCGAAGTTTTCCGTCAAAAATCAGATGAAGGTTGGAATAATCAAATAAAACTGTTTGAATTTGTGTTAAATTCTATAAACATTGACAGTATGTCTGAATATTATGTGAACAAAATCTAGTAGAGGTGTCTCTGTTGTGCAGCAAAATACTTAAAAGTGAAAAGCGTGAAGTGTTTTTAGTTCCTAGTTCATCTATTCCTTCTGCTCTAAAAAGCAAAAAGGACGCCATAGTGTCAGTTTTGAAGATAGTAGCAATAAAAGTAAAAACTAAAGACTGAATATCTTCGACGTGAAAACTCGTCCAAAGATCTCGCTTTTGCAATTACAGTAAATTTAAGGAGCAAGAACAGGAAAATGCATCGGAACTAGTAAATGAGGCGGTCTTAAACAACTACAACGAGAGCATAAAAAAAACTTTCAATTTTCGAAATCATCAAAATCACAACTCTTAGTAAAAACCCTACAATGAAAGGGACGTTATTTAGTTAATTATTGAAGCTAGTTTAAGCAAAATGCAATATAAGCTTAAATGAGCACAAACAAAAGACAGGCATGCTAATATCTAACAGTCATTTAATCGTATCCTTAAAAGTAATAACGTTATTACTCTAGTAATGTGTATCTTTTGCAGATGTGCAGTTACAGAATTTGTTGCATGATACAACCTGGCGTATACATACAAGATCCAGTTCTTACATTATTATTATTATTATTATTATTATTATTATTATTATTATTATTATTATTACTACTATTATTACTACTATTATTATTATTATTATTATTATTATCATTATCATGTCCTCCGCTGTATCGTAGTGTCTTGTCACGCAGCGGGCCCGGGTTCGATTCCCGATCGGGACAGGCTCCTGGGTGAGTTTTTTCGGGGTTTTCCTCACCTGTAAGACAAATTTCAGGAAGCTTAGGGCCCAACAGTCCCCAAAAATCATCCGGCCATCTTCCTTATCATTATCATCATCATCATCCTTCCTAAAGGGAAGCTACCATACCTACAATTTCCTAGTAAAGCTGCAAAGCATAGCATGAAAATGCTATGATTGTACCGAAAGACCTGCCCTCGAGCAGAATTACTGTGGATGGATGGATAATTATCATCATCTAAATGAATAGGTATATTTGTAACTGTAGATTGACCAATTTTTTGAAGTATCTCACAAACAAAATGCGTTTGTTAAATCAGCAGTAATGAATACTTTGCATATAATAACTGATTAAAGGACCTCGCATCAAGTATTGCAGATCCAAATAATTTTTACACTTAAAATTACACACATGGAATGATTTGCATCCCAAATAGTGACTTCCAAATTTTTGCCGATTTTTTCGCATTCTGGATCACTGTGGGTTGGTTGTCCAATAACGAGGTGGGAAAACTACATAAACCAAAGATTTGAAATAGTGGAAACATTAGCTCACAATCAGAATAGGGATGTCATGAGTGAACTAATGTCCACGATCGTGGACCAACCGATTGGATAGTGCAACACAGAGCTAATTGTTATGGCAATAGAATAGGAATCAATCTTCAATTATTCCAGTGTTGCCCATTAACATAGTAAGAATATGCTTCAGTGTTTGGACGTTTTTATGCAATTATTCATGTTCTGAAAATTTGCTGTTCATTAGTAAACTTTTTTTTTTCAATGAGATGGTCATAATGAATTTACCTATGACATTGAGATGTGTAGAAAAGTAGACACAGAAGCTAAGAACTGACCGATCTATAATTATATTAAAACCTAGAACATTACGCATCATATATTAATACAATTTTATACATTGCAAAATTTGAATATACTCTTATTGTTTAGTTCGCTTGTAACTTGTGTCTGTTCGTGACATCGGATTCGGTTAAATATTTTCACATTTCACTATTGTTTTCAATCATATATATATATATATAATATATATATATATATATACATCTTACCAGCCGGCTGCTGGCCTTACATCCAAACGTGTTAATCACAGAGGTAAACGATCATGTAGCCAGTGTAGGGGTGACTTGTGGTCAGCATGCCAGGACCCCAGCCGTTATAGCTGGTCTTCTCAACCTGAAGTCGTTACCTGTTGCAGCTACCCGAATGCCGGGTGGGCACCGGTTCCGCACTGGCCGGAATTCCATGAGAAAAATTTTCGCCCATGGGGACTCGAACCAGCGCAAGTCCCGTAGCTCAGCGCCAAGGCTTCTTGTCTTAACCACTTGGCTACGGTGCGGGACGTTTTTCGATCATATAGATCTTGGAAATTAATTGAAACAAAATTAAACGTAAAAAAAACCTGATAAATGCATGGCTAAAATTGAAAGATTATTCATAAAACAATCACAAAGTCCTAATGACTGGAATATTTACAGAGAGTGCTACATGAATTATAATTGGAGGGATTTTTTTCGGTCTGTCTCCACTACTAGGAGTGGAAAATATACAAGGAAAACTGATCTACTTTTTTGACATAAAATTACAAAAACACTTTATTTATTTATTTATTTATTTATTTATTTATTTATTTATTTATTTATTTATTTATTTATTTATTTATTTATTTATTTGCATGCTTTTACCTCTCTCCAAATAACTCAACCATATTATACACATATTAAGAGAAATCATTTTCCTAAATTTCCTGATAGATTAAGATGTTGAAATAAAAAACAATCGTGATTAGTTTATAAAGTATATTGAAAATTTAGTGATGTATCACCTTTATGTATAGCAGAAGTGTAAGAGGTGATTCAAAAGTGAATTTAATATTTGTATGGAACACGTACAGCACCATTGTTTCTTCTGCTTTAATATTTTATTCATTTAAATTTATATTCTCTATATGTTCTATTGTTTTGTAATTATTAATTTCTTTAATAAACATGAGAGTGCTTTTAGGGGAGCTCGGAAAAGTGCAGAGTGATAATTAACAATGATACAGAAGGCGAATTACAAATTAAGAAACGGTAATAAAGGAAGGTACAGTGTACCGAAACAGATGTCTCTGAATATATCTTAATAAATATGAAAATCAAATAAAACTAAGTTTTATCTTTATTGAATTAATAAGTAATAAAGTTGACTAATGAATAAGAAATTATATATATATACATATATATATATATATATATATATATATATATATATATATGATATGAAAACAAAAATGAATGTTTGAGTCGGGATTTGAACCCGAGTCTCTAAACTCTGTACGTTTAGCGCTCTAACGACCTGAGCTACCCAAGTATTCCAACACAAACATACATGCATAAGAAAAATGTATGTTTGCGTTGGAATACTTGGGTAGCCCAGGTCGTTAGAGCGCTAAACGTACAGAGTTTAGAGACTCGGGATCAAATCCCGACTCAAGCATTCATTTTTCTTTTCATATGATATTTGCCAAATGCCAAAAATATAGTTATAACATCTAAATATACAAACGTTACTGCTATAAAGTAAATATTTTCCTTAAACATTTGCTTAAGTCTTATGTTAGCCACTAGATGTCAATCGGAACGAACTTCCGCTACCTCTTGTGTGAATTGAGAATACTGTATATATATATATGAAAAATGTATGTTTGGATTGGAACACTTGGGTAGCTTAGGTCGTCAGAGCGTCAAGCGCATAGAGTTTAGAGACTCGGGTTCAAATCCCGACTCAAACATTCATTTTTCTTTTCATATATATATATATATATATATATATATATATTACATGAAATAAATATGAAGATAAATATATGCAAGTTGAAAAAAAAAACATATTAGGAAAAATAGAAGAAAACGTTTGAAATGGTATGGACACCTCATAAAAATGAAAGAAGAGAGAATACCAAAGAAGATCATTAATTGGAAAGCTAATGGAAGAAGTGGAAGAGGCAGCCTAGAGAACGATGGATGGATGGAGTGAAGAGAAGTTGGGAGGCTCGGGATTTGAGGGAACAAGATGCTTTTGACAGAAACCTCTGGCTACAAATCACTATGGGTTGAAGAAGAAACACTGCATTGTGGAATATTCCTAAATAAAAAAAAAAAAAATGAAATAAATATAACATAAAATAAAATTTACGTAAAAATAAATATTAAAAAGGCTGTCCATATTCACAGAAATGAATAAATAGACCTAATAATAATAATAATAATAATAATAATAATAATAATAATAATAATAATAATAATAATAATAATAGTAATAGTAATAATAATATATATATATATACACACACACATAGATCTTGATCAATCAAGTAGACTAAAAAAAAAAAGAGAACAATAATTATAATAATAAAGTAATTTTCACATTCATACATACGTACTTTCTTGCATCATCACTCAGGAACTTCACCACATACCTTGAATAGCTGAAGTAAAAATAGTAAAAGCCAGACCTTGGGAGCCAACTGGCCTACCAAGCCATACTTATGAAATGAAGAACAACGAAAGACTGTTAGAAGTTGATGTGCTGCTAGTCGGGATATTAAGTTTCGCGGAACTAAAATTGCCGCATGACAGGAAAGCAGGACAGAGATGGAAGATAGGAAATGATTTAGCCACAGAATACAAAATTTATCACAAACAAGTTTGGAATTCTAACTATAGCAAAAATAGTGGATATCTAAAAAAGACAAATGAGCACATGGATCAATATCTGTGCCTTCTCCCCGGTATCAAAGAAAATTTCAATTTAGTATATATAGCCTACATCATCCCAGAATCTCACACTACACCAGCAATTCCTGTCGAAATTAATGCACAGTTTATGCACTGAATATATCAATGTTTCATTTTTCTTTAAGTTGATTCTTGGACGACTTGTATATATTGGACTTGTGTGCGTGTATATATATATATATATATATATATATATATCTTAATATATAAAAATGTTGTGTCAGTTGTTTGTCCGCGATGGAATCCTAAACTACTGAACCGACTGTAATAAAATTTTGCACACTGTGTGCAGTTTGATCCAACTTGAGACTTAGGGTAGTTTATAACTACATTTATAGTCGCATTATTTTTCATTGCAAATTATTTGTTTATTATTTAACAAATAGTTATAATTATCTGTGAGTTCCATACGATTCTAACAGATGGCGGTGTAATTATCTGTGAGTTGCATACGATTCTAACAGATGGCGGTGTAAGGTAATTTGGTAAGGTAATTGGTTTATTATGTAACAAAGAGAGATCCAGATGGCTGTGCATTTTGTTGCAACCGCGAATTTCAATTGAATTACAAATATTGATTATTTCATAATTTAAGTATTTTCAGTGTTTATGTTATTTGTAATATTATTAATTTCGTGTGTAAGTATTAGTTTTAAGTAATCTGGCTGAAAGACAGGAACTTACATTAAAATTTTAATGTAAACCTTAGCCACAGCAACGCGTGGCCGGGACTTCTAGTATATATATATATATATATATATATATATATATATGATATGAAAAGAAAAATGAATGCTAAAACTTTCCTGGATAACCCGGCTGATGGTGTTGTAAGCAGTTACAGCTCTCGCCAGGAACCTCGACGAGACGAATTTCCACACAAGTGCCTGTACTAAGCCACAGTAGTGTATGGAGAATTTTACAGCGCACTTTACTGTGCCCTTACTACCTCCAAAGAGTTCAATGTCTCAATGATGCGGACTTTGTTCCTAGAGTGATGTTTTGTCAGTGGATGCAACAACAGACTGTAGGCAACCCTCGTTTCGCATGTAACATTTTATTTACAGACGAAGCAGGATTCACACGCGATGGTGTTTTTAATTATCATAATACACATTTTTGGTGTGAAATAAACCCACATGCTGTTCATGAGTCACCACATCAGCACCGTTTCTCACTGAATGTGTGGTTATGGGTACTAGGTGATCATCTCATTGGGCCACACATTCTTCCACGAAATCTTAATGGACGGAGGTCCCTTAGGTTTCTGCGGCGTCGTCTTCCAGGATTGCTTGAGGATGTTCCCCTTCAGCAACGTCGGAGTTTGTGGTACAAGCATGATGGAGCTCCGGCACATTTTGCTGCTGCTGTGAGACGGCATCTATCGCGCAGATACGACCAAAGATGGATAGGTCGAGGCGGATCTGTACCTTGGCCTGCAAGATCACCTGATTTAGATCCTTTGGATTTTTGTGTCTGGGGTCACCTCAAAAGCGAAGTGAACAGCACACCCGTTAACACGGTTGAAGAACTGGAGCAGAGAGTTGTACATGCTTGTCAAGAATTCAGAAATGATCCAGGAGTTTTCGAAAAAAATCGACATTCATTGCAGAGACGTGCACAGTATTGCATCCAGATGCAAGGAAGACACTTCGAACACCTCCTTTAACAGGTAACCCATAAGTGAAGTGAACTGTGAAATGTGAACTAAATGAGATGAAACATTAATAGTGAAGTCTAAATTCAAATTAATTTGTACTAACTAGGACGATGTTTACAATTAAGTCAGTGGTGGCTTGTAATCATACAATCGTAATTATCGCAAACGGCTCGTTTGCGGACCCATGTTTACTGGGACATTGTTGCTTCTATTATCGTGTACTTTCAACCATATTAGTTTGTGTCATCCCTTTTGATACACCCTGTATACGAATGTCCATATTTAAATTAGAGGAAAGAAGGAAGAAAGGAGACAATTGGTCAATGATAATTCAGCAATTCATAACCAAGCATTTAAGAAGCTTTGATTCGTTTACTCAAACTATTAATATATAGACAACTTTAGTTTATTACTAAAAGTGAAGTTACAAATAATATTTTACTATAATAATCATACTAATAATGAAAATTAAAGGATGTAATATTACAGCTGATATGGGACATGCTGATAAAATTATCAATAAATGTAGATATAAAATAAATAAGAATAAAATAGCTGTAAATTTTCCGTATTTATCTGTTAATGATGTTGGATCTGCAGTTTCTATGACGTTGGTTATAGAAGTTTCTTCCAGAGATTGAATATCACCGATGAATATAAAACTTTGTTTTGACGGCGTTCCATAAGATTGACTATCATCGATGACTGTTAAAGCACGTTCTGAAGTAGAGACTGTTGTATCTATGTCGTGGTTAACCAGATAAGTTTGAATTGAACTTTCTATTTTATTGATGTCTGCTGAAGTGGTGGCTGATATTTCTATGTCGTTGAGAACTAAATATGTCGTTTCTAATGTATTATTATGTAATTCGATGTTAAGGAGTGTTATATACGATTTTGCAGATTTTGGAGTTCTTCTGTCTTTGAAATTTTTAGAAGATTGATGTGTCGAAGTAGCCGTTGTTTTTAAGCCAGTAACATTCAATGGAGATTTTCTTGAATACGTGTCCTGAGAATCAGTGTAATTGGAAACTCTATAAATGGTTCTGGACAAATTAGTAGAAGACGTGTTAGCTGTAACCCTAGAAAGTTGTTTATGCTCAGTGTCAGAAACGACTACCTCTTCAATCCGTTTTAACGTTTCTTCTGATGCAGAACTTGAAGATTTAAATTCATAGACTACTGTGGATGTTTTTTCTGAAGCAAACAATTTAGACTCTAGTGCTATATCGTGGACTGAAGGAACATCTCCTGAAATGCTTGTAGGATTATATTTAATGACACGTACGTCCATAGAGATGTCTTCTGACGCAGAAAAGAATAGTTTTTTATTACTGTTAATAATAGCTCCAGGAGATGGGATGGTTGCACCATTGTTTCTGAATGCAGATTGGATGTCAAGTAGCAGGAGTATGCACAACATTGAGTGAAGTGAAGTCATCATGTCTGCAACATAAATGTTATTCATAAACTCATTAATCAAGACTGTGTGTTAAGATTTTGAATGTGCAGGCTTTTACCCCTTTTCAAAATACCCCACCGGTGAACACTTATATCAAGATCAAATTTTGTACTCTTTTTTTTGTGGTTTAAAGAAGAATTGAGTTAAAATCTGTTTTTGGATCAAAGAGAGACGAACCGATAGGTAAATGGAGAAGTCTACATACAAATGAGCTAAATTATCTTTAAGGGAGGCCAGAATTGAGAATAGGTAAGTCTTGTAGACTGCGATGCAGCGCAAAGATCTGCAAAGTATAATCTTGTATGTTACATATTCCACATACTAGGAATTAATTGAGACGTCAGAATTGTGAGAAAAAAGAGGGTTGTTTTGAGATTGTTAGGTCCAAAGGTTGGTAGACATTTGAGCAGAGATTATTGATTTAATATACATTTATCAGACTTTATTAAAAGAGAAGGGAAATCAAGTTTTGCTGAACACATGTAAGAAACCGGCCATCAATTTTAGAAAATAGATAAAACAATGTCAATAATCTACAGAGATACAAAAAATCAATATACTGGAAGAGATTGAAATTATCAAGGAAGCAGAAAATAAAACTATGCTAAATGAGAATACACCCAACAAACAAAACCCTCTGTATGAAATATACAAATAATTTCGGTACCATAAGAATTCTAGAAGGGAAGCATGTCTCTGAAAAGCTTGAATTTTAATAGTGTGACAACGTTTATAACAGAAGTTATTATAGTTGAGGACGACTGTTTTATAACGTGATGCTTTAAAATTGAAATAATTTTAACCTCAACGGTGTTCAGACATGATTATTAAAAGTATAGATCCTGTATAATAGTTGAGTAAAAATATCAGAGAGTACATATTCTCCTTGTGGCACGCTACTAGTGTAAATGTGTGTGTTTAATAATTGATTTAACTTTAAATATGAGTAATCGTAAAAAAATTAATGCATCATGTTGACATCTGAACAACTCAATTAACAATAAAAAACAATACCAAATCGTAAAATATAACACTGATTAAACAAACTAACTAACTTACTCACATACTGGCACTACGAACCCGTATATCCATGGCCGCGAGGACATAAGCGCTCCATACATCCCTATCCTGAGATAATGTTTCCCAATCATCCCCTGTATGATCTATTTCCCTAAAATCATAGTTAATATTATTCCCCCACCTCATTCCTGGCCTACCAACTGCGGTTTTCCTTCCGCTTTTCCTACAAGAAGCTTCCATGTGCGTGTCCTTAACTCCCCATTCGTGTCATATGTCTTGCCCATCGCAGTCTATGAGACTTAACTGATCTCATTATATCTGGCTTCCTATAAAGATCATGAAGTTCACTGTTATGTAGTCTTCTCCGTTTACCTATCTCTTCATCTCTCTTTGGTCCAAAAATGTTCCTTAGAACTTTATTTTCAAATACTCGTAATCTTCTTTCCTCCCTTAAAGTAAGAGTCCATGTTTGGCATCCGTATAATATAACTGGTAGAATAATAGTTTTATATATTTTCAGTTTAACGTTTTTTGAAAGGAGTTGGAATGTCAAGAGTCTCTGTAATGTATAATAGCACGCATTTCCAGAATTGAGCCTATGTTTAATTACTTTATGCATCTCATTCTTATTTGTGATTATTTTTCCTGGGTATTTGAATGCAGCTACTTCCTCAAAATTTCCCTCATTTGTCATTAGCTGTCCATTACCATTATATAATGTGCTTTTATGTGTGGCCATCTTAACTAATTACTCTCCTCACTTATTTGCCATGAAAATGAATTCAGAACTTTTATAGGGCGAACACCGCTCTCTTCCTTGGCTAAAATTTTCCTTATAGGTACCGGACTTCAACAAGATCTTCGCCACACGAACCTTACAGGGACCCGACCTGCCGAGAGAGAATTTGAAACTCTGGATCACACACTTACTTTATTGATCACTTGGAGGGCCTCCTTGAGCTAATGATCAGCTGAATGTCAGGGCCACATCCGAGGCAACACAAACATTTAAGTAATTACACACTATTAACCTATTCATTCGTACTACGCAGAGTAATAATATATTGATGATTATGATCGTGGGAACTGTTTAGGCCTTAATGCTTTCTGACTTTTAAAAGGTTATAATAATAAGAAACATGCCTGAGATATAACAAGATTTATTTTAAAACTTCTTGCTAACCCTTCGGGACATGTCCATCTTCAGCTTTTCAAAAAATGTAAACTGTTGACTATTAATATATTGATAATAGGTATCAAATCGTTAGGGTGTTCTCGATGAGCAGGGATTTATTACTGGCTTCTTCTCGACCTAAATTTTAGATTTTTTTTTCCAATTTAGTTAATTTTGTAGCTTCTACTTTCTCTATGTATCGAATCTATATCATGTTGTTGATTATATTAAATTTGTGGGGTGTTTCTATTTAAGTTTGGCAAATCTTGATTTACCCCTCATTATATTTAGGAAAAGTGATCCCACAGTAAGCCTCAAGAAACCCTTGTGATAGGAGGTCAAGACCCTCACCTTTTTAAACAATCGGCACGGAATGTCAGCCTGATTATGAGTCATGCGTGACAACTGCCTTTACCTCCAGAAGAAGCAGCTGGTACTCATTTCCGTTAGAAGCTAGTCATGGTGCCACCAGAGGTTTTAAGACAGTTTAAAATTCCTGGCCCACCAGGACTCGAACCCCCATCCTTCCGGCTTGTAGCATCATCATCATGGTACATTCACGAATTTAGGCCATTTGTTGACCTGTTTCGGCCTCAAGGGAAAGGCTTGTAGCATATTACCTTAAACAACTTCGCAACGGCGTATCCACTTACTGTATTTAAAATATCCTTATTCATCTTCTTCTTCCTTTCATGTGATAGACCTAGCGGTCTGTTACGGTGTCAATCCAACGTTTGAAGGGTCTGCCCAATGATCTCTTGCCTGGTGGCTGGTAATTTAAGATTTGACGTGGAATTTTTGTTCTGCTCATTCTTCTTATGTGAGATTTCCAGTTTTTTTATGTTTTTTTTTGTACATATTCCATGATTGATACTGTTTGTAATTCTTTGAGAATCTCAGAATCCTTTTTATGGTCTGTTCTTGAGTAACCTGCAGTAGGTCTCATAAATTTCATTTCTGCCGTAGTTAGTGTTTGCTCATTTAAAATCTTTAAAATGCTAATTGGATATTGCATTAAAAATGTATTCCTGTGGATCTGCTATTATAAATTATTAATTTTACCATTAATTTTGTAAACCCCCATTATAATATATATATGTATGTGTCCCGCGCCGTAGTCGAGCGGCTAAGGTTGGAAGCCTTGGCGCAGAGCTACAGGACTTGCGCTGGTTCGAGTCTCCATGGGGGAAGAAATTTTCTCATGGTATTTCGGCCAGTATGGGACCGGTGCCCACCCAGCATCATGAGGCAATTGGGTAGCTACAATAAGTAGCGGCTCCAGGTTGAGGAACCAGCTATAACGGCTGGGGGACTCGACATGCTAACCACATGTCACCCCTACACTGGCTGTTGATCATCTACCTCTGTGATTGACACATGTGGATGTGAAGGGCCAGTAGCCGGCTGGTGAAAGGGCAACAGCTGAAAAGTGGAAAGACCCTCAATCGGAATACATGTATATACGTATATGTACATATATATATATATATATATACACGGTACACACACACACACACATATATATATATATATGTCCTCTCTATTGTATTTGAGATTATGTTACTTAATTTATTATCAGTTTTATGTGTAATCTTTATGTTTGTATCTTAAATGTTAATGCTTTTTTGTCGGTTTTATTGTTTTTCGATTAATTTATTTTGTTTTCGTAGATTTCCCTGTTTACTTTGGTTATATTTGTTACTTAATTTTTTTTGCTAGTTTATTCATTATATTGTTCTCGTTTCCATTTTGGAAGCGATGTTTTATAAAGTTTATTATCTTAGTTTAATATTCTTTGTTTAGCTGCAGTTTTGTCATTATATATATATATATATATATATATATATAAGGCTGGTAAAACTACTCACGTTTTGTTGCGGGGGCGTCTGGACATTTTGTGTATGACTATTTGTTAGCATTAAGTATTCTATACATGACGATATTCCAACTCTTGCCCTTTTACTAATAATAATCCATGTAAAATTCTTGTACTAGGTTTATTCATATATATATCGGTTGAAAACTCTTATTAAAACAGTGTATTAGCTGTGCAGTATATAAGAGGTGTATAACTTTGTGGGAATCGGTACACCATGCCTTCCCCTTGTAAAAGGATTGTATAACAAGAGAAAAATGGCGTAGTCTGTGATCAACTGATTGTTGTCTTGTGTTATTGACGAATGTTTCCTTAAATTTCACGCAAAATGAAACAGTTTAAAATCTGATTGATACACAGTACATACATAATAATAATAATAATAATAATAATAATAATAATAATAATAATAATAATAATAATAATAATAATATATAGGCCTACTTGCTAGGAAAATAATCTAATATGTAAAAATGAATGTTTGTTTGTTTTGTTAGTACTTCATGCGTGGCAATACTGTTGATCCGATTGTGATAGGGTTTATTGCAAAATGTTCAGAGATCCCGGGATGAACATAGGTTATAAGACAGTTGAAATACTCAATTCGTATACCCTTAAAAACACTTTTTGTAGTTAAAAACGTGAAAAAGTCACTTTTTTTACCTTTATTGGCTTACAATGCCTAAACCATAACAAATACAAAAAATTAATGTACACAGAATTGAATATCTCAAAACACTTTACTGGAAAGTCCGCGACAGCATATGCTTATCTTTTACGGATAATTCGCAATAACCATTTTTGTCTTTCATTGATGCCAATAAAATCGGGATAAGTAGATTCCTGGGCAAGCATGTGCTGCCATACCATTCATCCGATTGTCATGGGGCTTTTTGCAAAATGTTCAGAATTTTCTCGGGAACGTTATAGGTTATAAGAGAGTTTTAATGCTCAAGACGTCCATCCTTAAAAATCACCTTCTGTAGTGAAAAAAAAGTGAAAAATGTCGCTTTTTTAAGCTTAAATGGCTTACTCTGCCTTAACCATAACAAGTACATAACATTATTTAACACAGAATTGAATATCTCAAAAAACTCTACAGAAAAGTCCGCGACAGCATATGTTTATATTTCCAGGATAACTCACAATAACCATTTTTGCCTTTCATTGGTGCTAAGAAGATCGGGATAAGTAGATTCCCGGGCAAGCATAGCACCGCACGGCGGGTATTCTTTTATGTATAACTCCAAATAACGAATTTTGTCTTTCAGCTCATTTATGCCAAGTACATCGGGATGCGTAGATTCCCGGGCAACGCCGGGTAATCAGCACGGGGTATCTAAAAATAATAACGATGTGAATTTATATTTATTTTTCCTTATGTTTATTCAATTAAATGCAAAAACACATTATAATTTATTTAGTTGTAGTAGCGCAAGCCGGTATTAGCTAGTGCATTATGAAATATAATTTGTTACATTCATTCTCGGTTATTAATATTTTAAAATTGAACACTGATTCACATATTAATTTTTTCCATAATAGTTGCTAGTGTAAGACAACATTTAACCTGAAGGTAGTTTGAATTCCTCATAATACAGTATTATTTTATCAATTTTTTTTTCAAATGCCCCAGGTTTGTCTTTCGACATTCCTGGTTTCTCTCCTGGCATGGCGTACTTGTAACCCACTTCTGAGGTTGGTGCGCCTGGAAGGCGGGGTTACGTTGTCCTGATGATATGATGGGTGATGATGATAATGGTGCGCCAGGAGAGTCCCTAATCCTAAGCTTAACCTAAGATGAATATGAATGATGGTGATTGCGATGGCCATATGATTTCGGGGACCGTTTGGGCATTAAAGTTTTCCTGACATTTGTCTTACAGGTGAGGAAAAACCCCGATAAAAACCTCACCCAGAAAAACTGTCCTGACCGGGGATCGAACCCGGGCCCGCTGCGTGACAAGGCAGCACGCTACCTCGAGACCACAGCGGTTGACTTATTTTATCGATACTGTTACGTAATAAATGTATAATGTTACATACATACTGATATAAAACGTTTTTTTTAATTATACAGACTATATTTTGGTATGATGTTTTCGTTCGGATAATGGTCTTGTGGTCAGAACTTCTGACTACAGTACATGAGGTCCCAGGTTCGATTACCGATCAAACTAGAGATGATTTTTTTTCATAAAGGTTGTTCTATTGTCGCCCTTGGTCTGGAATTTTAGATACATTTATGTTTAAAAACTTGTTGGACGCCACCCTAGAGAGAGCTAGGATGAGGAATGTTCTGCATTGAATACACCTTGCTCGTAAGCTCAACGGTGTTCATTCATTCATTTTGAAAATGTGACCCAGATATTTGTTTTACTTCAAATGAAAAGAACCCTACAAAAACCTTTATCATAAGTAATGCCACGAGTGATTTCCAAATTATTGATAAATTCACAATGTCACGAAGTGACGAGTAAATTTATCTAGAAATTTGGAAATCAAGAGTGGCATTTGTTAGGACTATTTAACGAATAAAATTAAGCTGCTTACTCACAAATCAATATTTAAATGCAGTTATTTTAAAATATTTATATATTTATTGTAAACGGCGATGTTCGAAAACAAATGAGAAACGTTTATTATGTTTAATTTGTTCAGCACTGCAACTAGATCATATTATTTATTGCCAAACCGGATCGCAATATTGTAAGAATGCACCCTAGTGAAGAAAAATGAAACACATCAAACTGTTTATAACCAATATTATAGGTTACTAATTAATTTCTAATTTCCTATGATGTAAATATGTCAACTATATGTTTCTGGAACATGAATACCTGGGAAATAATAAGTTTAAGAAAGTGCAAACAGTAGTTTTTTTTGTGGTATAATCAATTGCTACAAATGTTTTTCTGTTATATCCTGCAAGCAGTATCCGTTTACATTCGTGCACTATATATACAATCTGGGAGCCACTTGCATTCTAGGATTCTTACATCTTAATATATAAATTGTTATATTCAACGTATTTCTTAGAGAGTCAGTCACTGCAAAATAATGCTCTGATTTATTCAAATGTTAAAAAGGAGGAGCGTTCTTTAATATGATAAAATTAAGTTGATAAAATCGAGATGAAAGAGTACCGTGATTGGTTGTAAAACAAAATTCATTGAAACGTGATTGGTCATTGACTCTCATTTGGAGTATGGGTTAAATAGTTTTCCATAAAATTGCGCAAATAAGACATCAGTTATACTATTAAATACCCACTTCAGGCCCACAATTTAGAATCTCGTATCAAATTTATTTGTAGTGAGATATTTATTAATTTCATACAACTGTCGTTGAATTATTTCTGATCTTTAAAAAAAAGTATATTAACCCTGGAACCTGACAGTTAAACTTTGGCATGAATATTCCTGATTGTGGGGTCATACTGACCCCTCACATAATTTTAGTTTTAAAACTTGTTTATTTTAATAGGATTTGTATAAGGTTTTCTATTTTATTATATTATGGATTCTAGTAAATTAAACTTCCATATAAAATACTATTAAGCAGACCATTGAGGGACTACATAACTAATTAAGTATATAACTATCTCACATTGTAAACACACCAGACCAATGAAATGTTATTTTGGCAGTTCACTACACGAAGCGCAAAGGAGGGGCCTGTGATCATTGCACGTGGGATTATTGCAGTCCACATATTCCATAGCTATCTTTCTTATCTTTTTTTCTAGGGCAGAAATTGCATATTTTTCTTCCACTGAAAGCTACAGCTTTTGTCATGTTGTTGTGCACTTGTTTCTGTTGGACCCCAGGATTTTTAAACTGACCCAAACTTCTGGCGGCATTATGGTCCAGGAGTCGACTCAGCCTCTAACGGAAATGAGTACCAGACGCTTGTTGTGGGCATAATGGCGGCGTCAATGTAGGGCCGGTAACCCGTCTGACATCAAATGTCGATTGTCCACAAGAAGAGGGAGTCTTAACCACCTACTATTCCAAGGGCCTCTTTTACTTTGCTTCACTTTACTATCACTTCTGTTTACGAGTTCACCTATTTAATCACTTGTGAGCCATTTACTTGAAGATGCCATTATAAAAATAAAATAAAATAAAAAGTACCAATTAATATATTAAAAGAAATTACTGTTTAACTCACATAGATAATTACTATATAATTGAAAGACTTGACAGCTTATAGGCCTAATCGCGATATTCAGTTTTGAAGAAAAACACACATTATTACCTGACGGTGGGGTTTGTATGACCCCAACTACTACTACTACAACAAATATTTCCCTCTCCCTCTTGTAAACTTCTTCTTCACTTCCTGGTTTAGGCAAGAGTTGCCTGTTCCGTCTTCACTAATTGATCTGAGACCATCTCTTCCGAGGACGTCCGACATCTCTTCTTCCTCTTGGAAAATAATGGAAGATTTTATTTGGTAATCTACTTTCTTCCATTCTTTCTATATGTTCTTTCCACTGTATCTTGTTGTTAAATATCTTTTCTTTTATGGAGTAGATCTGCAGTTCTTCACGGATATCCTCGTTTCTTATCTGGTCCATTCTAGTGCAGCCTTTTACTATTTTATGAAAACTCACAAAACCCTCGCCACTTAAAGAACAAGGTTAGAACTGAATTATCACAAAGCTCTGAAAACGTGAGTCCGAAATTACGAATGTTCAGATGAATAGAAGTATCTGCTGGGTCGCCATGACCCCACCATCAGGTGAGGGTTAATATGTTTAACTAAAATATTCAACAGATCTAAGTGAACATTAAATGAAATCTTATGACGTCAAGTTAATTATTATTGGTGGAGATCGACATTCAGTTTTCTTCCTTAGGAGACCATGTAATATGACTGAGCTGTTTTCTGTGCATTGTGACGTGAACATGTTTTAGTCCACCGACCGCTGTGGTCTCGAGGTAGCGTGCTGCCTTGTCACGGGTTCAATCCTCTGTCGGCACAAGTTTCCTAGATAAGGTTTTGTTTGGTGTTTCCTCACATCTAAGCCTAAAGTCAGGAAACGTTAAGGCCCAAACGGTCCTTGAACATCATCTGACCATCATAAGCATCATCACATTCGCCATGTTTAGCATGAATGTGTGTGAATGATGTTTCTCGTCTTAATGTTGTGTTGTCTCGGAGGAGGCCCTGAATTGAGCTGATCACTCATTCGGGGAGGTCCTCCATACCCTTATGCAGTTAAAAAATTATTAGTAATCCATAGTTAAAATCCCTCTCCCGAGAGGTCGTGCCACTGTAAGCCCGGGTGGCGTGTGACACGTAAAAGTTGCTATAAGGCGGGAGGTTAACTAAGAAGAAGAAGAGGGTATAAGGGCAGCTACACTTATTTAAAGTTGACCTGTTTGAAATGATTACTGTAATTATATATATATATATATATATATATATATATATATATTTCAATATATAAAAATTTCGTGTCACGTTGTTTGTCCGCGATGGAATCCTAAATTACTGAAATGATTGTAATACAAATTTGCACACTGTGTGCAGTTTGATCCAACTTGAGACTTAGAGTAGTTTATAACTAAATTTATAGTCGCATTATTTTTTTATTATTTAACAAAGAGTTATAATTATCTCTGAGTTCCATACGATTCTAACAGGTAGCGGTGTAATTATCTGTGAGTTGCATACGATTCTAACAAATGGCGGTGTAAGGTAATTTGATAAGGTAATTGGTTTATTATTTAACAAAGAGAGATCCAGATGGCTGTGCTTTTTGTTGCAACCGCGAATTTCAATTGAATTACAATTATTGATTATTTCATAATTTAAGTGTGTTCAGTGTTTATTTTATTTACAATATTATTAATTTCGTGTGTAAGTATTAGTTTTAAGTGATCTGGCTGAAAGACAGCAACTTAATTTAAATTTTTTACGTATACCTTAGCCACAGCAACGCGTTGCCGGGACTTCTAGTATATATATATATATATATATATATATATATATATATATACATATGTGTGTGTGTGTCACAACATGCTACATTTTAGTTTTTTTGTTGGCGAAGGTTGCGTATGGTAAAGGGTTTTAGAACTGTGTAGTTCGTTTTCGTTACTCGTTTTAATTACGTAAACATATAGGCCTAAATATCGACATAGTATGAAATAAAATAATACGCTGTGGATTCTTAACAAACGTATGCACTTACTTACCTTGATACGAAATCCAAAACTTTTATATGGCGAACATTTACTGAGCTATTAAATTCATTCAGAGTTTCAAATACGATAAATTTATTTAATATATAATGATCGTACAAAATATAATTAGCAAAGTTCTTTGCATTGCTTTTCTTATAAAGTTTAAAAAAAGTAATCTCCTTACATTGACTCTTGTATGGTCTGTTTTACAGTTAACACATACGTATGACAATACACCGTCACATGGCCAGAAAGTAAAATAATTGCATGAAACTAGACACGAATGTTCTAAAGCAGGGTGGAGTATTTTGCGTGATAATTTCGAGTCACACCCTGGTATCCAGTACAACGGTTGGTTTACACTTCTTTTCCCTTGTGTTATAACTTAATTAAATATTTAAAATATTTGTAAAATAAACACAACATTAGTGAAATTTTATTCTTCCAGTTATATTACATATATGAAAAAGTTTATCTTACTTTAAGGGAGTAGAAATGATTACGATTATTAGAGAATGAAGTTCTTGCGAGAAATTTTGGACCAAATAGGGTCGGACAGGCATGTCTATGTTTTATGTTACTTATTTTCCGATTGTATAAGTACATACATACATTCATTTTAAATCTACCCGAATTAACGGTAGTTCATGCTTGGGTACAGTCCAAAGACAAACAAAAAAGAGTTTGATACAAAAAATACATAGATAACACTGCATTTATTTATTTCTCTACTGATAGTACATGGTATTTTCAATGATTGTCATGAGTAATCAAAATGATGAACAAAACACGAAACAGTAATTAAAAAGCTTCGATCTCTGACTTCCCAGAAGCGACCAAATTATTTGGAGTGTTCAAAGAAGGGCATTTACCAAGGTGTTGTCTATCCATATCTTCCTTTTGGTTGCACAAAATGCAGCATATACGTAACTACCTCACGCAGTGCACCCTGGAAAAGTGTTTGCGGCTGAATGTTCTGTAAAAAGGTATGAAAATGAGAAAGCCAACCAATCGTCCTACTAAGGATCACTATGAACATCTCAAAATCCTTCAATTATTATAATATGCATTTAACATATCATGTCGTGTACATAAAAACTAAGAGTAGCAAACAAAAATAACATAATTTTAAAGCAACATCAACCTATCAATTAAGCGGATCCCAACAGCCTTTGCTGCATTCCGCATTTCGATCGCCACGTCTCTCTGCCATTCAATTCATTTTCTCCGATTGCGATATCGAACAGCCATTCTATTTCCTTCTCTCCATTGTTGAAGGCCTTCCTCTTTGTCTTCTTCTGTTGCCTGGTTTTTAATTTAAGGCTCTTTTAACCATCTATACAGGGTGGACCGCTCGAATGGACCTAATTTCAATTGCTTGTTACTGGCAAACGGTTGAAGATAGAAACTTAAAACAACGTTCATAGTACAGAAAAACTCACCAAGTTTCGAATCCTGTCGGTAGATGGCACAAAGATACGTTTCTCGTTCTTAGATTTAATTGTTTGTGAAAATGGCGACTCCGCAGATGAAAGCGCAAGCTGTTTTGTGGTATGCGGAGTTTAAATCAATCATTAGAGTTCAAAGGGAGTTCCGGCGTGTGTTTAACCGTGATGCTCCAACTGCTAGAAGCATAAAGAAGTGGCGTGATACATTATTAGCTACAGGATCTGTGTTGAAGAAGCATGGTGGTGGTCGCAGAGCATCCGATGAAATGGTAGCAAATGTTCAAGCCGCATTTGAGCGAAGCCCCGGAAGTCATTAAGAAGAGCTTCGCGGGAACTTCAAATACCAAAATCGACATTACAACGGATTGTCCACAAACGCCTCAAACTGCACGCATATAAAGTGCAGTTAGTGCAACGTCTGGAGCCGAATGACATGCCGAAACGAGTGGAATTCGCCAATACGATGCTGGACCGTCTCGGCGCTGATCCTGACTTCATGACCAAGATTTTCTTCTCGGACGAAGCCACTTTCCATTTGTCAGGCAAGGTAAACCGGCATAATGTGCGGATCTGGGGATCGGAGAATCCTCACGCTATTCAAGAGCATGTTCGTGATAGTCCGAAGATGAATGTTTGGTGCAGTTTGTCACATAATAAGGTCATTGGACCGTTTTTTCTTCGCCGAGAAAACTGTTCGTGGTACCACATATCTTGACATGCTGGAGCAGTTCTTCTTTCCACAAATTGAACAACTGCAGCCTAACATCGTTTTTTTTCCAGCAAGATGGTGCTCCTCCCCACTGGTCCAATGAAGTTCGTACGACTTTGGACAAACATTTTCCCTGGCCGTTGGATTGGTAGGGGAGGACCAATCGCGTGGCCCCCGAGATCTCCCGATTTAACACCACTGGATTTCTTTCTCTGGGGCTATGTCAAAGATAAAGTTTACACCACCCCAGTCAAAGACCTTCGTGATCTTCGTGAGCGCATCATAGAGGCTATTGAGAACATTCCAGAAGACATACTCCAACGTACTTGGCAAGAAATTGTTCATCGCTTTGATATCGTCACAGTGACTGCTGGGGCTCATATAGAGATGTGGTGATCTGGATATCAAAACTTGGTGAGTTTTTCTGTAATATGAACGTTGTTTTAAGTTTCTATCTTCAACCGTTTGCCAGTAACAAGCAATTGAAATTAGGTCCATTCGAGCGGTCCACCCTGTATATTTCCACCCATTTCACATGACCATACCATTACAACTTTCGAGTTTATATCCTCTTCTCAGTTATAGAAATCTTTCTAGTTTGTCTTCGAGTTACTGCATTCGGCACATGTTGTCATTTGTAGGCCCCATATGGTCTCCTAGGAAGTCCATTTTCACTGCATCGATTACCCTTTTATCTTCCCTCATTGTTGCCAATACTCAGACCCGGAAGGTAATATTAGTTCCACCACAGCACTATATGTCTTCTCTGCATTAATGCGCATTCAGTTTGATCATAACACCTTATTTAAATGTTAAATAGCTTTCTTTCCTTGTTGTACTAGATTGCGTATGTTCTACAGGGTTGTTCCTTTACTGATATAATGCTTCCTATATACTTGAATTAATTACATTCCTTGATGTTCCGAATATACAATTATAAATCTTCTTGTTCTCCTCTTATTCTCATAGGCGATATTCTGTTTTCATCATGTTCATGTCAAGGCCTCGGTTCTTATATGCATTCTCAAATTTCTTCAGCATATAATCATCATATTTCTCACTAGCTATATTTACTTTATCATCTGCATACAAACGCGCCAACAAACAAAGTCCTACATCTGAATCCTCATTCCTGATATCTTATTCCTCCATTCATTAAGTGTTCCCTGGATATATACTTCAAATAGGTAGGAGACAGACATCAATTCCGAAGTAACGTTTCTCTGTTTAAACGCACAATTCGCATTCTCATATGATTTCCTAATGACTTTAACTTAGGTCCCATTAACATCGATCTTCCTCGCAGTTCCAGAATAATACAATGAGTAATAAAACGATATTGTACTCAAAATATGGGACCAAAAATAGTAATATTTTATTTACAGTTACTCAAATAATATTAACCATCTTAGTGTTTTGCATACCAATGTGTGAATTAATGATTACTTGTACGATGCTTGTTAGACATGTGTCAGTTATCAATTACATTCTCATTGCTCAGCTCCGACGTAATTCAGAAAAAGGTATGTAACCTTAATCCGAAAATGTGACTGTGTCTTAAGCATTAAGTTGCTTGACATTTGAGTTCGATTAAAGTCTTGTAAGAATTTCGTCTGGTATTGTGATTATATTGGTCTGATTTATAATTATGTTTATTGTTAAGTAAATAGATCAAGAAAGTGTATTTATAAATTTGTTTAATGTAAGAACATATATCATGCAATAAAGTTGCTCAGATACGTTCCAGGATATACTCTAAGAGACCACATTCCTGGTGAAACAGTTAGGCAAGAACTCAAAATGTTTAATCTAAATTTCAAAAAATATAAAACTATAAGCAAAAATGGCGTGAACATTAGAATGGACTCTTCTAGGATAACTAAACAAGCACTGCCGTACGAATCTCATGGCTATAGAGATGTGAGATGTCCTAGAAGACGATGGGAAAATGAATTCTGAGAGCGAAACTGGCCGACGACCTACCATGAAGATGATGATGATGTAAGAACATTAGAATCTGAATAAATAAGCTGATTGGAGAAGACTGGATAACAGAGAACTACATGCAATTTAAGGGAAGCCAGTTTGAATAACAATTAAGTTTGGAAACTGGATGGGCATGACATATGACACGATTAGTGATAGAAAGAGGGGCATGGAAACTTGTAGGAAACCAGATGTAAAGGGCCAGTAGGTCGCCTTGTTGGCTCAGATGGTATCAGGCACGCTTCCTGACCAACTGTAATACATCAAGACGTATAATTTTAATTGTAAATTTTTGAATCTCGGGCTCAGTAGGAATGTCGATGTAGAATTTTTAATCGCTGAATTGTGCACCAGATTACTGCATTAAATTGAAAATCTCTCCGCAGTACATATGTTGAGAAGGCATGTGACACGGTTCATTGTGATTCGCCCGTCGGATGAGGACGTTAAACTTGGTGTTTAAGTTAAGTGCCGGTACCGGGTTTTACCTTCTCCCTTCTCTTCATCGCCATCCCTCAGTTTACAATACATAAGCACATAAACGTAAATTCACCCAGCACTCTTAACAATACAAGAAAGAATCACTACATAAAGTGGTCTGTCAGAGGTGGTGCATATTTTGAAAATATTTCATACTAACCCATCTGTTCACTAGAGCATGCCATTAAATCTTTAGGGAATGAGGAAGGCTTACAACTGAATGGTATTAATAAGCTGTTAGTTTATGCTGATGATGTAGTATTGTTGGCCGATAGCGAGGAGATACTAAAGGACAACACGCACACACTATTGAGTAACACTAAGAACTTAGGGCTAGAAGTAAATATCAATAAAACTAAATATATGGTCACACGTAGAAATACATTATATAATGGAAATGGACAGCTAATGACAAATGAGGGAAATTTTGAGGAAGTGGCTGAATTCAAATACCTAGGAACAATAATCACAAATAGGAACGAGATGCACAAAGAAATTAAACATAGGTTGAATTCTGGAAATGCGTTCTATTATGCGTTGCAGAGACTCTTGATGTCGCAACACCTTTCAAAAAACGTTAAACTGAAAATATATAAAACTATTATTCTACCAGTTATATTATATGTATGCGAAACATGGACTCTCACTTTAAGGCAGGAAAGGAGATTACAAATATTTGAGAATAAAGTACTTAGCAAAAATTTTGGACCAAAGAGAGATGAACAAACAGGTGTATGGAGAAGACTATAAACAATGAACTACAGGTCTTTATAGGAAGCCAGATATATAAGGACAGTTAAGTCTCGTAGACTGCGATTGGCAGGTCATGTTGGACGTATGGGGAATGAAAGACTTGTATGGAAGTTTTTTGTAGGAAAGCCAAAGGGAAAACGCCCAGTTGGTAGACTAAGAATGAGGTGGGAGAATAATATTAACTATGATTTGAGGGAAGTAGATTATACAGGGAATGATTGGAAAGCATTAGCTCAGGATAGGAATGTATGGAGAGTTTATGTCCGCGCGGCCATGAACCTACGGGTTCGATAGTGCCAGTACGTAAGTAACCCATCTATTGGCCCAGCGACGAATCCAAAGCACGAAGAATGCATTGTAGTCTATTGTATTAGAAAACACACATATTTGAAAGTTATTGATTTATTTTGAATATAACAATTGAGACAACG
Source organism: Diploptera punctata (assembly GCA_030220185.1). Taxonomy (NCBI): domain Eukaryota; kingdom Metazoa; phylum Arthropoda; class Insecta; order Blattodea; family Blaberidae; genus Diploptera; species Diploptera punctata. Next base: position 84,748 of record JASPKZ010006845.1, on the reverse strand, counting down.
AAATTATAATGAAATTAACGATGACAGAAAAAAAAGTTAATTTGTTAACAGAGGAAACCAAATTATCGCACAAATAAATGTAACTTCATTTAAAAGTTCGAAGCGTGTTGCAGTTCTTGAGGAAATTCCAGACGCGGCAGCTACTGAATGTTTAATGATGTTTTTAACTGTGATAATGATTAAAAGTGTAATGAAGTTCCAATCCAGCACTTGTCTTTAATAATTCTATGAACTAAATATCAGGGGATATTTTTCAAATCGTCCATCAAAGTAATATTTCATATGTATGTTTTATATGAAGGCCGCGGTGGTCTATTGGTTATGTTACTTCTCACTAGTTCCGAGAATTGCGGGTTCCATCCCGGTCGGGTTCCATGGATTTTTAGGATGCAAAAATCCAAGGGATATGTCCTATGGGAGATATTTTAAGTCGAGAGTCCCGCATCTGAAGATTTTCGGGATCGCAAAGGAACTGTAAACCTGAATAAAAAGGTGTATGTGCAAAATTTGACTAATATTTAGTTTTCTTATAAGATATCGTGTCGAGGTGATGCCCCATCTGACATCTGTAAGGAAATAAGCATAACTAAATCATTGTGGTAAAGTAATTTTCCATAAATAGCTATTTTCCATCTTAAATTCCGACATAACATCCGTATTCTCTGTGCCTCTTCATTTATAAAACCGGTGATTTTTTATGCAATTTTCTGCTTTAATGTCCTTAAATTTGACTTGCCGATACCGTTGTAGAAAATTATGAATATCTCAATGTGGGCCCGCAGCATGAGTGGCAATGTCACATTTAATATTAGCAGTGGAATGTATTTGTCTTTTATGATGCATATATGTTATCATACGTTATATTTGTCACATCATTGTCGCAATTGATTAGAATGAATGTTAAAATAATTGTTTTATTTTTTACAGATTTCCTACCGAAAGAAAGTCTTCTCGCGGTGTAAGGTAAGATACCCGATCAAACGTTTATATATGGAACTTAGTGTATAGTTTCGATATGAAATATATCTTCAAATTGTGTGCCTTAGTGAAAGACAGTAGTATGCACCAATCTGTTATTTAAAGTTAATGATTTTTCTGATATAGCCTATTATCTTTCCTTTTCCTTTATTCTATATAGTGTAACTGAATAAAATGGCATTTTGATACATTTTAAATTGAAACACTATCATAACTAATCTGGCGTTTGATGAGTCACATGATTCGTTAGATAATAACGTTTATTTCTGAGACACTTCTTTTCCATGTCTCAATCTGGGTGCCGTGTATAAACCAAGTAACCAATCCCCTTCCATTCCCCTGAATCCCATCCCTCGAATCTAATAACCCGATTGGACAAACTTCCGAAAGGACAAAACCCCAAATCAAATTCCCCGATTATAAAATCCGGAAAGAGTAAACCCCCAAAATAAATTGCCGAAAGGAGACAGTACATAGCTCACCCCGGCATCAACTCAGTTTGTTGCTAATCTTCTTATTATTTATAATTTTAACAAAGGCGTCCAAAATGGGTTGTGTTAGGTTTCGATTGGGTTAGTTAGGTGTAGGATGCGTTAGTTTAGTTTTAGGCTGGGTTAGATTAGATTATACATGCTAGAGAGGAAAAAACTTCTGGTGTTCGAATATCCCCAATACAAAGATTTGCGTTTTTTCGGGCATCTTATAGTTTGGGAGAAAGGGTTTCGAGGAAAGGAAATCAGGGAAGCCGGTTATGGGGAGTCGATTCTGATTTTTTCCCGGGATTTGTAACTAACATCGATGCGGTATTGCAACCCTTCCCACATGTCAGATGTGACTGTAGTTTCGGTTTCTTCAGTCCTCATTTAAATTTGAAGAACCATCACGTGGTAAAGGAGGGAAAGTAACGCATTTGCTTTATGTAACCCCACAAAAAAATCATATCGGGTTCATGGAAACCATTTCATAAGAGCATTGCCAAGATGTCTTGATCGACGTACCCAATGCTGTGGAAGCACCAGGTTTAGATAGTTGGAATCCTGAGAATGACAGTGAGGTAATGCACCATCTTGCTGGAGCAGATAACCATCTGATTACTCTTTCATTTATGGCAATTACAAAGTTGGATCGTATCAATACTAGACAAGGTCGTCGATAAAGTCAGTCAAAAAGAAAAACTGACCTTATAGCTTGCGACAATTCTTGTCGAAGAAAACATTCAGCTTGGGTGAATTGCATTCATACTCAATGATTCTGAGTGGATTCCGGGTCCCGAAAATTAGTAAGTTATGACTATTTTCCATAAAATACCACTGTTACATTCTTGCGTACAGAGAAACGTCAGTGCAAAACAAAACTGTCTAGTGTATCTTATCCACCAAACGCCAGCTTAGTTGTGTTAGTGCTTGGATTGTACATTTATCAAAGTGTGACTTTCTTCAGGTAAACGGTATATTTCTGAAGTAGTAGCCATAATCAAAATAAGTTGAAAGTTATTTACTTAATGCAGGGCACGTGTCATAAAGTTCACTGAACCAAGTGTCAGACATGTTAGCATAAATAAATGGAATAACACAATAGAGAAATACTATAAAAGTAGACAGAATAATTTTAACAAGAGTAAACATCAGTAAAACCAAATACATGTGAAACATACAAATATATAATGTAAATGGACTTTTAACATATGAGGGAATGTTGAAGAAGTGGCAGAATTCAAATAGGTAGGAAAAATATTAAAAAGAGGAATGAGATCCAGAAAGAAATTAAACATAGAACTCGACTCTGTAAACAGATCCTATAACGCATTGCAGACTCTTGTCATCCCGACGTACTTTAAAAAAAGTTAAACTAAAAATTCCGTATATAAAAAGGTTATTCTTCCAATTATAACTGATGATATTGGTTGGACACATTGTCTCTTTAAGGGAGGAAGGAAGATTACTTGTATTTGAGAATAAAGTTCTTAGGAAAATTTTTGACCAAAGTTAAACTAAGAGACCGGTAAAAAGAGACAGTGAGCTTCATGGTATTTATGGGAAAGCAGGTGTAATGCGAACAGTTGGGTCTCATAGGCTGCGATAAATAGGATATCTGGCACAAGTTAGGATTGAAAGAGAGGCATGCAACTTCTTGTGTAAAACCAGAAGGAAGGAGCGTCCAGTAAGGATATAAAGAAAGAGGTGGGAAAATAACATTAACTATGATTTTAAGAAGGTATATTATACAGGCTATGGGGAAGTTTGGAAGACATATGAGGATTTGGATGTATGAAAGTTCGTACATGCTAGTTGGTCCATTTGACGGACCTTTCATCTTTAGTTTTGTTAGACTGAAATGGATCACTATTATTATTAACTAGCTAATACCCGGCGTGCGCTGCTACGCCTAAATAAATGAAAATTAATGTGCTTTTATGTTTAGTTGAATAAGTGAAAGGAAACATATTTATAAATTTATATTTTTTAGATACCCCTTGCTGATTACCCAGTGTTGCCCGGGAATCTACTTATCCCGATCTTATTGATATAAATGAGCTGAAATACGATAAATTAATGTGTTTTTATGTTTATTAATAAAGTATGAGGAAAATTTATATCGTATTTATTTTTAAATACCCCGTGCTGTTTACCCGGCGAAGTCCGGGAATCTACTCATCCCGATCTTCTTGGCATAAATGAGCTGAAAGAGAAAAATTAATGTACTTCTTATGATTAGTTGATTAAGTAAAATGAAAAATAATTATAAATGTATATCGTAATTATTTTAAGATTCCCCGTGCTGATTACCCGGTGTTGCCGGGAATCTACTTATCTCGATCTTCTTGGCATAAATGAGCTAAAAGACAAAATTCGTTATTGTGAGTTATCCGTAAAAGAATACCGGCCATGTGCTGCTATGTTTGCACAGGAATCTAAGAACTTGCCTCGATCTTCTTGGCATCAATGAAAGACAAAAATGGTTATTCTGAGTTATCCGTAAAAGATAAACATGCTGTGCGTACTTTCTTGTAGAACTTTTTGAGGTATTCAGTTCTGTGTACATTAAATTTGTGTATTTGTTATGGTTTAGGCAGCGTAAGCCATTTAAGTTTCCAAAGAGCTACTTGTTTACGTTTTCCACTACAAAGGGCGATTTTTAAGGGTGTAGGAGTTGGGTAATCTAACTCTCTTATAGCCTATGTTCATCCCGGGAATCTCCTGAACGTTTTGCAAAAGCCCCATCACAATCGGATCAACGGTATGGTCGCGCGTAAAGTACGAACAAGCAACAAACAAATAAACAAACATTTTTATATATTAGATACATCCTATGTTTTTTTTTTGTCTCTGCTGCAATAATCTGCGAGCAATTTGTTTCATTTTTATTGCCGAGTGACCAAAATAAAATGATGAATTTATTGTACGAAAGTCAAGATGTTACCTTCAAATATTTGGTAATACCCCATATGAAATATATTTAAAAGAGAAACAAAAGTTACAAGATATTTAAAAAATAAATATCTTAATCCTAGTGAGATTGTGTTCTGCAATGCCATATGGTCTAAACTTAACGTAAGCTATTCTTATCAATCAAGCTTTTTTATTTCTTTCAGTGCTACCACCAGATTGTCTTTTATGACATTTCTGGCTTTCATCCCTGGCATTGGCGGAATTGTAATCAACTTCTTAGGTTGGTGCACCTGAAAGGCGGAGTTAATGTTACCAGATGATAGGCCTATGATGGGTGATAAAAGACACTGAGGCGCCAGGAGGGAGAGTTCTTAACTTGAATCTAACCTAAATTCCAGATCATGGGAAACTACAGGAATAATTCATTTTAAGCAAGAATTCCTGGTCGGGAAACGAACCCGGTACCTCATGAAATGTAGTCAGAAACGCTGACCGCTATCCCACGAGCGTGATCAATACAAGTTACGCAATTTTCAAATAGGCTACTTACTATTACTGAATACTGAGGTTCATGGCCACACGGACATAAGCTCTCCATATATCCCTATTCTGACCTAATATTTTCCAATCATCCCCTGTATAATCTACTTCCCTCAAATCATGGTTAATTTTATTATCTAACCTCATTGTTGGTCTACCAACTGGGCGCTTTTCTTCTTGTTTTTCTCTGGTTTTTCTGCAGGAAGTTTTCAAGCACATCTTTCATTCCCCTTCGTGCTGCATGTCCTTCCCATCGCAGTCTACTAAACTTAAATTAAGTTGTTATTTCGTTTTAATGTAATGGGGGGAAAGAACTATGGAATTCAAGGTTAACACAACTTGTATACATATCACAATCTCAAGATTATAACTTAACAAGATAATGAAATATATTATCTGTTTTTAATTTTGGTGTTTACAATAAAATCTCATTTGTTATAAGTTTTTAAAATTAAATACTAAGCAGTGATTTTTTAAATTAACCATATTAAATACCGGTATAATCAATTATTTTTCTCTCTCAACCTTAGTGTTTGTTTATTGACTTGGGCCATATAATTTATTTTATTAGGTCCTTGTTTCCCAAACTGCCTTTAATGATTCAATTTATCCTTGAAACACAAAATCTTATAGATTATATTTTCCACATTTACTTGAATACATTTTCAATTAGATTGTTTTCAATGAACAAAGTTTGACGACGTTATCGACGATAACAAACATTTCCAGAAGGAATCTGAGAGTTCTCAATAAATCCAGGAATATATTTGCACAAGTTCGGACCAGAACATTGTACATTGAAGAAGGTTGACAGTTCGGTACACATCTGCGCATAGAACCTTCTTCTTGTATCCTGGTTTACATGCACACATATTATTTACAATACTATGATCATTGACCAATTCTGGATGACACAAGGAGACTTCCTCTGGGATGTTCGTATGCCCAGGTAGACAGGTGCATATGTAGGGGCCAGTACAGGTGCTATTTCTGCACCTACCAACGAAGTATGGCGCACACGCTATTGTGTTCACATCTCGGATATATCCGTTTTTACAACTGCAAGTTTCAAATCCTTCCTTGTCCGCAAGACAGAGTACATATTGGTAGACATGCGTAAGGTGTGTAGATTTTGTGAAATTCTGAAAAACAAAAACATGAGTGATGAGTAAGGCTAGGCTTTTTACGCAATATTAACAAAAATATGTAGTGATGATAACGATATAATAATAATAGTAAAATAATAATAATAATAATAATAATAATAATAATAATTGTTATGGAATTGGATGTTGAAGACAGAAGGAGAAATAGGGAAACCACAAGAACAATGGATGGATGGTATCAGGAGAGTACGGAATTGATAGAAATAATGGGCAAGACAGGAATTTCTGAAAGAATAAATTTATTTGGATATAGAGGAACACTACAGTAGTGTATAAAAAGTCATATCAAATAATAATAATAATAATTTATGGAGTCAGGCGTAACAGCGGAAATGCATTATATATATATATATATATATATATATAATAAAAGAATTTGCCTTTGTAGTAATTCCGCTAAAAAGTCTGCAATGAATCTAGGATGCAAATATGTGAAATTAAAACCATAGATGTAAGCAGACTTATTCCCTATATTGATGACATTCTAGTAGATCAACAATGTGCATTTAGAAGAAACAGGTCTACAACAGATCAGATTTTTAGTATAAGACAGATTTTAGAAAATAATTGGGAATATAATGGTACTGTACATCAACTGTATGTAGACTTCAAAAAATCATATGATTCAATTAAGAGGGAGAAGTTATATAGTATCCTGCTGGAGTTCGGAATTCCTAAAAAGTTAGTTAGACTTATACGAATGTGTCTAAATGGCACAAAGAGTAGGGTGCGTGTAGACAAACAGTTTTCGGACACTTTTGAAATCCAGAATGGGTTGAAGCAAGGAGATGCATTATCTCCTCTACTATTTAATTTTGTACTAGAGCATGCCTTTAAGTCTTTAGAGAATTAGTAAGGCTTACAACTCAATGGTATTAATAAGCTGTTAGTTTATGCTGATGGTGTAGTATTATTGGCCGATAGCGAGGAGATACTAAAGGACAACACGCTCACACTATTGAGTAACACTAAGAAATTAGGACTGGAAGTAAATATCAATAAAACTAAATATAAGGTTACACGTAGAAATTCATTATATAATGGAAATGGACAGCTAATGACAAATGAGGGGCGATTTTGATGAAGTTGCTGAATTCAAATACCTAGGAACAATAATCACACATAGGAATGAGATGCACAAAGAAATTAAACATAGGCTCAATTCTGAAAATGCGTGCTACTATGCATTGCAGAGACTCTTGATGTCCCAACTCCTTTCAAAAAACGTTAAACTGAAAATATATAAAACTATTATTCTACCAGTTATATTATATGGGTGCGAAACATGGACTCTTACTTTAAGGGAGGAAAGGAGATTACAAGTATTTGAGAATAAAGTACTTAGGAAAATTTTTGACCAAAGAGAGATGAACAGACAGGTGAATGGAGAAGTCAGATATAAAAAGAACAGTTAAGTCTCGTAGACTGCGATGGGCAGGACATGTAGCACGTATGGGGATTGAAAGACGTGCATGGAAGCTTCTTGTAGGAAAATCAGAGGGTAAACGCCCAGTTGATAGACCAAGAATGAGGTGGGAGAATAATATTAACTATGATTTGAGGTAAGTAGATAATACAGGGAATGATTGGAAAGCATTAGCTCAGGATAGGGATGTATGGAGAGCTTATGTCCGCGCGGCCATGAACCTACGGGTTCGATAATGCCAGTTTGTAAGTAAGAAAGATATCACAAAACATTCTTCAATGAATCCAGGATGCAAATATGTAAAATTAAAGCCATAGATATCACTACAATTGATAAAAGAAGACAAAATACATACCCAAATTGATTCCGGCACGTGTATCGCCCTTGATCAGGATGATCACATCAAAGTAAAAACGCCACTAAAAGAAAAACACGCTCCAGCTATATATATATATATATATATATATATATATACTTTAATATGAAAAGAAAAATGATATGAGAAGAAAAATGAATGCTTGAGTCGGGATTTGAACCCGAGTCTCTAAACTGTGTACGTTTAGCCCTCTAACTACCTGAGCTACCCAAGTATACTAACACAAACATACTTTTGTGGACTAGTGGTTATACTCCTTGTCTCTGGTCCCGAGGATCGCGGGTTCAAACCCGGCCGGGGTCGATGGATTTTTAGGATGGAAAAATCCAAGGAGCAAGCCCTCCGGGAGGGACTTTAAGCCGTGAGTCCGGAGTCTGAAAATGTTCAGGCTCGTAATAGATCCTTAAGCCTGAATAAAAAGGCCTCTAAACAAAATTTACCGAATTTTCCTGTCCTAGCACTACCTAGGTTTCCTAGATGTCAGTATGAGGCTGACCACGGACCACTCAAAGGACATATATACGAAAACAAGTGTAACTAAATTAGTATGGTTCAAATTCTTCCCTATAGGGGGAGAATGCCTAAATCTCTGTTAAGGGAAGCATGGGCTTACAAGATACAAGAAGATATATATGTTTGTGTTGAAATACTTGGGTAGCTCAGGTCGTTAGAGCGGTAAACGTACAGAGGTTAGAGGCTCGGGTTCAAATCCCGACTCAAGCATTCATTTTTCTTTTCATATCATATTGGCCTTCATTGCCAAATGTCAAAAATATAGTTATAACATATATATATATATATATATCGTGCCTCTAAAGGTGGCTCATCTACGCATAAGCCACTCGGAAAAAATATGTAATAAGGTAAAAAAGTCTGTTCATTCAACAGTGCACAACTATTATTTTATGTTGTTCCAAGACACACATCCGGGTACTCTTCTCACACGCATGCAAACATTATAACTATTGTGGGCGCGTAAAGTATGACATGAATTAACCAAATGTTTAACAAAGTGTGATTTTTTTCTAGATAGCCATTTTTATGCGCGACAATATTTTCCTTATATCTAATCTAATAATTGTGGTCGATCTGACCAACATAAACCCCGTTGCAATCGTCACAGACCAAATTTTAATTATTTGATTTTTTATTTCCTTAACGGTGAAAAACAGAGAACATTTTGGCGTGTTCTGAAAGCAACAAAAATGTTATTTTTCTACATATAGTAACAATTCTATCAGATATCGGGCAAATGTAGGTCAGACAGCCCACAAATTTGTTAATAAAGTACACAATGAACCGAATCCTTCCGTTTATGTTTAATTATGTTTATGTTTAATTATGTTTATGTTTAACTTTATGTTTATGTTTAATCCGATAATATATATATTGAGTTCTTTAGCATGATTATTAACAGAGAATGGAACTGACGTGTGTCCATGAACATAATTCCAGAAGGCAGCAAGTTTATATTGGATAGGATGAAAATAAGTATCTGGAATTACAACATATCTATGTGTAGATTTACTGAAAATTTGAAATTCAATATTATCTTTAGCACGGGTTATAGTCCATCCATAGAAATTCTGCCCGAGGGCAGGTCTGTCATTGCAATCATAGCAATTTCATGCTATGCTTTGCAGCTTTAGTAGGGAATTATAGATGTGGTAGCTTCCAGTTGCTTTCCACACCGGTGAAGGATGATGATAATAAGTATGATGATGATGGCCGGATGATGTTCGGGGACCATTGGGTCCTAAGCTTCCTGACATCTGTCTTACAGGTGAGTAAAAACCCCGACAAAACCTCACCCAGGAAGCTTGCCCCGACCGGGGATCGAACCCGTGCCCGATGCGCGACAAGGCAGCACGCTACACCTCGAGACCACGGCGGTAGACGGGTTATAGCAAAGTCTAGATAATTAAATTATTGTTACGTTTCTATTTATAATTTAAATGTAATATATGATGGGCATTATTAAATTTTAAAACAAAGTTATGTCAAATAGTGCCGGTCCAACAAATAATTATGTCGTCAACATACCCATAATAAAAAAGAATACCCGGTTCATTCACTACAGGATTACTTTATGGGAGTAGATATGATTACAAGTATTTGAGGATAAAAATTCTAGGAGACTTTGTGGACTAAAGAAATTCGAACATACATGTTTGTTTATTCATTTATATAAGTACATGCATACATTTGATTATAACTGAATGAGGAATAGCCCGTACTGAGGCATAATCCAAAGACAGACAAGTAGTAAGATAAATTGATACAAACTTTTACATTATTAATTATTGTAATAATACGTTTATTTATTTGTCTAATGCAACTGGCGGACCGCGGCCCACGTCTAGACCGCGGAAGATCAACGGTTCGCTAAAAATGACCTAATACTCGACTCACAAAAATATATAAAATGAATGAACTAAAACATTTTAGAAAATCAAAGTATAGAACAGGTGTCTAGTTTCAAATATTTGGGCTGTGATGTTGGCTACAATGTGGAAAGAGATATTGACTCCAAAATAAATAAATTTCAGACGGTGTGTGGAACAATACAGAGAACATTCAAAAATAAAATTAGAAAAGAAACCAAGATAAAAATGTATAATGTTATGGCGGTTCCCACAATATTGTATGGATGTGAAACTTGGGCTCCAGTGAAAAGACAGAAGGATAGAATACAGACGGCAGAGATGCGGTTCCTAAGACAAGTAAAAGGATGTACAAGACTTGATAGAATAAGAAATGAGGATATAAGAGAAGAATTGAAAGTACAGCCTTTGTTGGATAAAGTCACGAATTACAGACAGAAATGGATTGATCACATGGATGGAATGAGCAAGGAGAGATATCCATTGTTAGCCAGAAATTATCAAGCAAGAGGAAGGCGTGATGTTGGAAGACCTAGAAGACGTTGGGCTGATGCAATATGAAGTCGGAACGGGCAATTGCCTAATCCTTGGAGTGATGATGATGATGATGACTAAAACATAAAAGAAAATTCCAATTAAGTAAATACAAACAATATTTATTCAAGTGATTATATTCCTTAAACATTTCAAAACATGAGAATAATTTTGTTATAAATTGTTGTTGCTAAGATGTGCAGCGTAGGAGAGTGTGCTGGAGAGCGGTGGGCGGAAGGGAAAATCGGCCAGCACAGCATATTATGTTATTTCGAACCACATTAAAGCTCTACACACCCGATTGCAACATAGGAATGTTATGTAATTAAATAAGAAATTGTATAAATCATTTTCTGACTTTGGCAACATCTGAAGCCTCTTTTGAACGGAACAACCATATTCATTTAAACACACCTTAAAGACACTCTTCGCATAAGCTGCTCCCACGTGAACAAATCTTTAAAAAACTGGCTGAAGACCGCAAATGTATTTCTCCCATTGATATTTTAACAACTGACGACCGAAACATACTCGCGATGTAAGCTATACTAGCCATGACATCCTATATATAGCATTGCCGATCCAAATAAAAACAATTTTACCTAATAAAACCTTAAACTTAAAAATTGGCATTACTTATGATACAACCTAATAATTGCTTAACTTGTATGTTTCGTTCACCGTCTTTTCTCATGGTCAATGATAGAAAATACCATATACGACCCATTAGATCAGGAATCGGCAAGTAATTTAGGTGGGTCCGGATACTTTTGAAAAAATTGATCGAGATCCTAATTATTATTTGCATTTCCACTCGCAAGATTATATGAAATACGATAGGCATATGTTTATTAAAACACAATCATAAAATGCCATACAAGGTTTGAGATTAGAATCCTTCTAAAGCACTATTGGAAACAAGATTATAAATCTGTTGCTACTGCGGTTCGAAGAATATAAGAAGTTGAGGAGAAGGTGTCGTCAATGAGCCTGTAGCACAGCAGCACAACGATGGTACCAAGTTTTCAACAGCGGTGAAAAAAACACTAAATATTTACCAATACCTAAAATACGGGATACTGAGAATCCACACATACATTTGAAAAAAAAATCTGCAAAAAGAAGTACTCGGAAGGCTGTCAGAAGAATGTGTTGCATCAAAACTTATCATCCATCGCCAGGTTAAGACTCTTGAAATCATAAAGAAGCTGCAGATCTGTCTTTACCTCATAAATTGGCACCTCATCAGGCTCAACATAGATCGGATATCTGTTGTTTTACAAGTAATTTATCATATCAATACAATATATCAGTAATATAATATATCAATAGAAATGTTACCTGTGTCGTTTACTACAACCGTGACGCCGCGAACAGTGACTCGGTCGCCAACAGCATGCGGAAGTCATCTTTAATGAATTTCATTCGGCCCCAAAATAATGTTGTATGTTTGGTGGGATTTTGAAGGTATAATTCACTGGACCTTGTTCCGAACGGGCGTACAGTCGACGCAGATAGTCATTCTCAACAACTGGAACGAGTTCATGAAATGCTGAGGCAGAGATACCCAGTATCGGTTATCCGAAATAAGGAGCAGAGCAATGCGATTATCCATTCTGTTTGAGCAGTCATGGCAAAAATTCCGAAATTGGTAATAATCGAAATGATACCACGCCCAGCATATAGCTCTGATCTAGCGTCATCAGGTTACTATCTGCTTCGATGCACGGCCCATTTCTTCCGTGAAAGAAGTTTCGAAAACATTTAACTTCTGTAAGTGAATCTCAAGGAATTATTCCTATCACAAAGGATAGTATCCGATGGTCTCTAATTTTAAGGGTAGTTCAATTTCTTGTCAGATGACATTCCAAATAATATTTTGTATACAAAACATTAATTATTAGACTGAATAAATAAAAACAATTCTAGCTCTGGTTTCCCAGTAGCTATCTACTTCTTTGGAGGCGTTCAGAGCTGAGTATTTAGCAAGATGTTGTCTGTTCATATCTTCCTTTTGTTTCCACAAAATGCAACATATACCTACATCAAAGCGGTGTACGTATTTTGCAGCAAGTGATATACAACAACACAATGGAAATAACAAAGCAAACAATTCATCTTTCTAAGAGATGGCTTTGAACGTCTCATATCCTTCCATTGTTATCAGCTCACTGCTAAGGCTACCTCCGATACAATAAGCTCATTTAAGAGAAGACAATTTCATTCACTCACATATTCATACTAAACGCCAGACCAATGGATGTACGAATACATAATATTATACATTTTAGAATAATCCATAAATATAATACTGATGGATTGAACTTATTTATGCTGATATGATATATATTGAACTCCCTTTCTATTTGTTTATAAACTTTCTAATTGGAGGCTCATTGCTAAAAGGCCCTTTCTCCAATGTATCTAATTGGCAACGTCATTAGTAGAAAGCCCTTTATCCTGAAGTAAGTGCAGTTTAACATGAAACTAAAAATTAAATACTCAATTTTGGCTCTGTATGAAGGCTGGGGGAAGGACTTTTAAGCACAGAATGTGTATCAAAATGTAAAGATGTTGAATCTGTGGTTTATTAATTTGTGCAAAAAATGGAGAAAGGGCATTTTAGCAATGATCAATTAAATTTTACTTTTTATTACATATTTATTAAGCTAGCGGTAGCCATAATTGGAGCCCTATTTTGTGAATATTTCGGAACTCTGGACACAGGATATCTGAAAGTTGGATGACGGTTATACGCTTATGCATTTGACCTAAGAATCATATTTAAACTGAAGGATGCACCAATAAGTACAATACCTGTCATTATCAGTACACTCCAACCTCTAAACACCAACCAGTTCTTTGCTGAATGCTGCAACATGGCTGAACAATGATATGTAAATAACTTAACTTATTACGTTTTCCAGCAGGTGTGTTACATTCTGTTCACTTCGTGACCACTCCCTCCTGTGAAGTTTCAGAAACTTCAGTGTCGTGCGCTCACTGTACTAAGAAACATATATGGGGAAATAAGCCAAGAATTTCCTTGGCCTACCTCCTGGCCTGTGGTCTCACATCCACATGTGTTAATCACACACGTCGTCGATCATTATATCAGTATAGGGATGATGTGTGGTCAGCATGTCCCCCAGCTATTATAGCTAGTTTTTTATCTGCAGCCGCTAATATTAATTGTAGCTACCAAAACTACCCACTATCCTGTATGGGCCTTGGTCCCATATTGGCAGAAATTCATGACAAATTTTCCAAATTCATCTCTTCCGAGTATCGAAGACAGGCCCACAATCTACCCCCTATGCCATCCTGTGGTGGCTCAGTGTACACTCCACTATATATATTCAATTATCGTCCATTTTATGAGACCTTAAATTAATTAAATGTGACGCAGATTCAAGTAAAGAACTAGCTCCGTGAACTGGCTCAGGCGGTAGTGTTGATTCAAATTAGAGCAATTCCAGGTTGTAATCTCTATGCTGACCAACTGAAAGTGGTATTTCCTTTCCCAAGTCACCACTGAAACGCTAGGTTGAAATTTCATTACCAGGACCTATTCCATTATTTATAATCATCGACCTCGGTAATCTCTGGTTATTTATCTCTCTTCTAGTCTCGAGGGTTCAATCCTGGCCGGGGTAGATGGATTTTTAGGATTGAAAAATCAAAGGGCTGAATCCTCCGTGGTTCCCGACTCTGCAGACTTTCGGGCTCTTAAAAAAACTCAAACATATATTAGTGTCATTGAGCAAACATTTAGTTGTCCTTCCCCATCGAAATAATGTTACAATAGGTGCCTGCTATATGTCTAATTGAGGCAATGCGCTGACCACATGTGACTCATTGATATCTATAGGGAAATAAGTGTAAGTGAATTATATTGATTAAGAAACGCGAGCTGGGGAGTACCCTTGTCCATCTAGGAACGTATTGGGCAGACTATTTTATCATATTTATGTTTTCATAGCTGCTCTATCTATAAAATTAAATATCATATGATGATCAGTAAGAGAACAATATATGAACAAATATGGTACAATCAAACAGGTCACTGTATACCATAAGGTGCGACATGATATTAGATGTTACAGCATCTATAAATCAGAGTGAAAAATTATAACATCTATTTAAGTGTTCTGTTAAACAAATATTTACATTCTTGTTTTCACAGTAACATTATGTTCTTCATTCTTACAGTTTTTCTTGTGACATCTGAAACAGATGTAAGGTTTCATGTATGTTCTAAATTTGGTGCTGATTAAATACAGCGCTAAGGGATTCAAAGTGGAGTAGAATAGTTGAAGACAGGATAAACCTGAATATATGTATAAAAATAGTGATGTCTTTTACATTTATACCAAATTTTACAATGCAAATATCATAAATATAAAAAGGCACGTTACATATAGCAAACAAAACTACAAGTGCTAGTAAAATGTTTGATCCAAGAACTCTTGACTGTTTTAAATTATCGTGGTCAATTTCATCTCCAGAAATATGTTTTAGGCTAGACTTAATACGCAAGGATGTTAATCCTGAAGTAATACCTATTATAAATAGAGGAATACAGCAGTAAACCGTAAAATCAAGAAAAGTCATTAGAGTCATGTCATCGATGTCATTATATATTACATATTTACAACCCGGTGTAAAACCAGTAATATTAAAAATTTGTACAATAGCAATGGCGCTGGCCAAAACCCAAACAAATGTTAACGAAAGGAACTTCCGAAAAAAACTAAATTTGAATTCAAAATTGAAATAGTTTGAAACTGCCAGAAACCTTTGAATGCTTATGACTACTAAGGAATATATGCTCAAACCAAGAGTTAAATAATAGCAGAAATGAATTGTTTTACAAAGTGTATTTCTCCAGTTCCTTAATATGTCATTTTCAAGTACCTTATTTTCAAACAAAATGATGCGGGAAAATGTGTTGCAAACTAAGGAGAGAATATCAGAAACGTTGAGATTGATTAACATAATGTTTGGTGCAGTGCGCATGTCTTTATGATTAATGAAAACCAATAACAAAATTGCATTCCCAATTATACCTACCACAGATATAACCCAAACAACGACTGATTTTAGAAATACAAACTTTTTTTCGTTTTCATGATATTCATAATCCTTAAAGTCTTCGTATAATTCTGACTGTATATTATATATTTCCCTTTCTAATTTGGTAACATTCACTAGCCATCTTAAATAAAATTTTGATTTGCATTTCTCTGTGTAAACATATTTTATGTTCTCTGATTTTTTAATTATATGAAGGGTTTGTTTCAGTATGTTAATAATTTCTTCTTTTGTCTTTATTACATCTTTTAAATAGATAATTTCTAAGGTTTCCTTGTAATTATAAAATACGTTATTATGATTATGTAACAAAATTAAGTACTCTTTACCTAATTTGTTTAACGTAAATAATTCTTCAAAGAGTGTCATCATTTGTTCACTAATATTTTGAAGAGTAGCATTCTCTGTTTGTGAATCATTTTTCTGTAATATAGCAAGTTCCTCTTCTAAAAATCCAACAAATTCTGATTCTATTTTTATATTACGAATATATTCCATCACACCATTTATTATATAGTGCATAAATGTTGTTTTATTTTGACATTCGATCATTATATTTTGTAATTCAGTATTTTCTATAAACCTTTTTGAAACATTTAAGTAATTCTTAGCTATAACCATTGCAGATTTTCCTATAGACCTGTTTTTTGTCTCGGCAAAAGATTGATACAGTGTTTTAATTTGATTGAAAAAATTGTCAAGCTCATTTTTGTCAGAGGTTATAGCCTTACATTTTTCAAATATATTTACAGTTGTCTCTGTACCTATATTTGTTCTGTATTTATGTGTTAAAGTTGTTGGATCTGCAGTTTCTATGATGTTGGTTATTGAAGTTTCTTCCAGAGTTTGGTTTTTACCGATGGATGTAAATCTTTGTTTTGGCGACATTCCATAAGATTCACTGTCATCGATAATTGTTACAGCTTGTTCTGAAGTGTAGACTGGTGTTTTTATGTCATGCAAAATCGGATACGTTTTCATTGAACGTTCTATTTCATTTATGTCTGCTGAAGTGGTGGCTGATATATCTATGTCGTTGACAACTAAATATCTTTTTTCTAATGTGTTTTCATGTAATTCGATATTATGTGGTGTTATATAAGTTTTTCCTAATACAGATTTTGGAGTTTTTATGGCTTTCGACATTTTAAGAGATTGATCTGATGAAGTATGCGATGTTTCTAAGGCACTAAGGTTTAATGAAGATTTTCTTGAATACATGTCTTGAGAATCAGTGTCATTGAAATCTCTAGAAAGATTATAGACGACTGTAGGCATTTTTTCTGAAGCTAAAAATTTAGATTGTAGTCGTATACCTTGGACTGAAGGCACTTCAGCTGAGATAATTGTAGGAATATATTCAGTGACACTTACGTCCGTAGGGATGGATTGTTTGTTACTACTGTTAATTTCAATCAAACCTCCGGCAGATGGGAATATTGCAGCATTGTTTCCGAATGCAGACTGGATATCCAGTAGAATGAGTATGCACAGCACTGAGTGTAGCAGGTTCACCATGTCTGTAACACAAATGTTTTTCGTAAATGTATTAATGGAGTCTGTACGTTAATTTTTGAATTTGCAGTTTCTTACCTTATTAATATTATTGACTTATATCAAGATCAAAATGTGTACTAGCTCTCGTGGTGGATTAAAATAGAATTAGAGTTAAAACCTGTCATTGGACCAAAGAGAGACAAACAGACAGGTGTCTGGAAAAGTCTACATAAAAATAAGCTAAAGCTAAATTTTCGTTTTGGGAAACCAAGTAATAAGAACATTTAGTTGTTGTAGACTGCGATGGGCAGGAGATTTGGCATGAGGAATGAGAGAGCCCCCCGTAGCAAAACCAGAGGGAAAGCACCCAATTATTTGCCCATTAATGAGGTGAGTAAATCATGATTTAAAGGAGGTAAATTAAACACTGAAGTATTGAAAACAATTACTCAGAATAGGGATGTATGGATAGCTTATATGCATGCGGTTATATATCTTCGGATTTGATAGTTCGAAAGACCGTTTGATTTAATTGTGCTATGAGTCGGGATGTTTTAAGATCGTCCAACTAAAATTGCGCAGTCGCGTGGCAAGAAACCAGGACAGAGATTGAATATAGGAAAGTATTTAGGTATAGAATGCAAAGTTTATCACAGAGTAGCAAAAATAGAGGGTATCTAAATAAGATAAATTCGCAAATGTTTCAGTTGTAATAAATGTATAATTATTTTGTTAATTCCAACTTTCTCAGAAGCTATTATAATTACAGGTTTTAAACTTTGAGTCTAATAAAGACACTGTTAACTGTTCACTGGCACCGTTTAAAGTTACATTTGTTTATTATTAATTTAATATGGACATTTTATTATATGTCAAATATTTTGTGATACATTGTACATGTTATAAATTATTCGTATGGCATTTAAGGTTTCTAACATATTAATTGTGATGTTAAATTATTGGCAATGTATCAATGTAATACTAAGCAAAATTTCATGCAGATGGCTGTAATGGTTTGATCTTGATACAGTATTATGTGTAATTCTGTGAGTTATTTGGGAAAGATAAAAGATCTGTAAATCTAAAAATTCCGTAAGAACTGCGTAAACTGAACAAATTCATCACCAAGTCGAATTAAACCTTAAAATGGAGAAACTCAATTTCCAATGCCTGATGACTTCCCTAGGAGCTTATCAATAAAAGTAATCCCTCATCCAACTCGTTTACACTATACAAACCCTTTAAACATAGATTTTTTAAACTGATTTCTCTATAAAAGTCACATCATTAACGTAAACTGGTGATGCCAAAGTGGTGCGTAGAAATAGAAAATATGCCACATTAATGCCATTTTTCCGTCTCACGCCAAAGTACGACAAATGCACTAGGTAGCTTTAGAACATACACACAAAAAATTATAGGCCTATATTTCATTCCGATTGAGGGTCTTTCCACTTTTCAGCGGTTGCCCTTTTACCAGCCGCCTGCTGGCCCTTCACATCCACATGTGTCAATCACAGAGGTTGATGATCAACAGCCAGTGTAGGGGTGACATGTGGTTAGCATTTCGAGTCCCCCAGCCGTTATAGCTGGTTCCTCAACCTGGAGCCGCTACTTATTGTAGCTACCCAATTGCCTCACGATGCTGGGTGGGCACCTGTCCCATACTGGCCGAAATACCATGAGAAAATTTCTTCCCCCATGGAGACTCGAACCAGCGCAAGTCCCGTAACTCTGCGCCAAGGCTTCCTACCTTAACCGCTCGGCTACGGCGCGGGACCTATATTTCATACTATATCGAATTTGATTTGTTGTTATTAAAATGAATGTACTTGATTAACTATTATAGTTCTCATACCCTTTACTACACTGCCCTTTCCCAAGATGTAGTCTAAAATGTTTCATGTGGTGACACATTTAAATAATACCCAGCGTGCGCTACTACGCCTAAATAAACGAAAAGTAATGTGCTTTTACGTTTAGTTGAATACATAAAAGGAAAAATTTATATCGTAATTATTTTTAGATATTCCGTGCTGTTTACCCGGCGTTGTTCGGGAATCTACTCATCCCGATCTTCTCGGCATAAATGAGCTGGAAGACAAAATTTAATGTACTTCTTATGATTATTTGATTAAGTAAAATAAAAAATAATTATAAATGTATATCGTAATTATTTTAAGATTCCCCGTGCTGATTACCCGGTGTTGCACGGAAATCTACTTATCTCGACCTTCTTGGCATAAATGAGCTAAAAGACTAAATTCGTTATTGTGAGTTATCCGTAAAAGAATACCCGCCATGTGCTGCTATGCTTACACAGGAATCTACGTACACGACTCACTCTTCTTAGCATCAATGAAAGACAAAAATGGTTATTGTGAGTTATCGGTAAGAGATAAACATATGCTCTCCCGGACTTTTTTGTAGAGCGTTTTTAGATATTCAATTCTGTGTACGTTAACTTTGTGTATTTGTTATGGTTTATACATCGTAAGCCATTTAAGCGTCCGAAGAGCTACTTTTTTACGTTTTCTACTACAAAGGGCGATTTTTAAGGGTGTAGGAGTTGAGTACCACAAGTCTCTTATAGCCTATATTCATCCCGGGAATCTCCTGAACATTTTGTAAAAAGCTCCATCACAATCGGATCAACGGTATGGCCGCGTGTAAATACGAACAAACAAACTAACAAACAAACAGTCATTTTTATATATTAGACAATACGACTACGATTTGCAGTAATTTAACTCGTGTCGCCTTTAAATAGGAATTTCTTCCCCTTAAACCCCTTTCACGACGCGATACTGTGAATAGAAACCACTCAATGTAAAGAAAAGAACTGTAAATACATCACGTATCGGTACCTCATATCGGCAGCTTTGTTTTCCTGACAAAAAAAATTGTATGTTACACACCACCAATATTTAACTTGACATCACAAAAATTTTGTTGAAATAAATTTATATATCTGCTCAATATAATATTTTATTTAAAACAATCTAATTTTTTCGACATCGGAAAAAAATAGTATCGTTCGTTGAATTACAATTCATCGAGAGATAGTAGGAAATTACACAAATACATCACTACAAATATATTTGATATGGCGTCCGTGAAGTGAAACACAATAATACACGTGATGTTTTATTAACGTAAAGAAGTATTCCCACTACAGGCCTCAGGAGGCCCTTGGGGTAGTGGGAGGTTAAGGCTCCCACTATTTCTAGACAATCGGCACTTGATGTCGGCCGGGTTGTCAGCCCTGCGTGACGGCCGCCTTTACCCCAGAACAAGCGTCTGGTACTCATTTCCGTTAGAGGCTGAGTCGACCCCAGGGCCATAGTGCCGCCAGAAGGTTTGGGTCAGTTTAAAAATCCTGACCCCACCGGGACTTGAACCCTCGACCTTCCGGCTTGTAGCGCAGTGCCTTAACCACTACGCTACGGCGTGCCCCTTTATTAACGTAATGTTATTAATTTAATTAAAGGTAAGGGATTCAATATACGTAGTGTTAAATAAAATATAGCACGATACAAGGATGTAACACTTTTACGTATTTATTGAAAAAATATACAGTAGCTTGTAGACTCGGACATAAAAAATTTCACTTCATACGTAAAACACTGTCTTCCATTGTTGTGCCCTAATATAGGCTACTATATTGAATGTCCTAGGGGATAATCTAGTACATATTTCGTATCCTAGGAATTAATTGAGACGTTAGAAGTCAAAATGATTAACTTCACTTTTGCTCATTTCAGATTTTTAATTGGAAACGTATTAAATATACCTTATATTCGGTGGTTAGTGTGATTTACTCCATGTTATATTAGTTTCACTTTCCTCTTAGGCATGCAAGTAGAAACTTACCCCTGTCAACTCCTACGCCAATTGATATACGAGTAACATGTAACTTATACACGGCCGAAAAGAAGTATATGTGCTACTGAATGCATTAAAACATCGAATGAACAATATGACATTAAATTTATTTCTCAGGACAGTTATCTTTCCTTTCCGCGTTTTCTTCTCCATTGTTTTATTGTGTCAAGTCACACAGCTGTGTAAGTAACTCCACTTTTGGTTGCTAGTTTTAAGGGAAAAACTTGTAGGCCTTTATCAATCAATTTATTAATTCATGGTAATACATGTGCTCATTAACACTGTAGTATTACACAATCATGATTACATTAAATTCTTCTCGAGTAGCACACATGTTGACCCATTACTATACCAACACTTACTCGCCCATGTTCTCGGGACCTGACTGTCGTGTAACATTTGATTAAAAAAGCCCACAGACTGCATATTCTCATTGACACACATCATGTTTAAATTTGTGTAATTTAACAATTGTTGTAATCTTAAAGTAAAGTAAAGTGATCCCACGACAGGCCTCAGGAGGCCCTTGGGGAAGTAGGAGGTTAAGGCTCCCACTTTTTTCCAGACAATCGGCACTTTATGTCAGCCGGGTTGTCAGCCCTGCGTGACGGCCGCCTTTACCCCCAGAACAAGCGCCTGGTACTCATTTCCGTTAGAGGCTGAGTCGACCCCAGGGCCATAGTGCCGCCAGAGGTGTTGTAATCTTGAGTATGATAAATGAATGCATCATGTTGACATCTGAACCACTCAGTTAACAATAACAAACAATTAAGTCATAAAATAAAATACTGTCCACTCTTCACTAATTACACTGATTTACAAATGTTAACTTTATGTCTGGGGTTTATTATTATAATATATCATTATTTCAAACCCTTCTGGATTTCTTCGTGTTGAGACTTACAAGTAGTGTTGAAGTTCCTTAGGACGGGATACTGTCCCGACGCTAAGTAGTCCAGTGGTAGGGCTGCTACTTTTTAGTCTCTGGACAGACGTTAGGACACCGCATTTACTCAGTACCCGGTCGAACGGTTATACCGCCGTGACTCGGTCCTCAGAGCCTCGTTTGTGAAAACGGGTTGTACCACGAGAAGGTGAGGATGAGAATTGGGTAGGAGAGGTTATATACACGTCACTACCCCTTACAACCCGAAGGACTGCAGGATACACACTACTAGATTACAAAAAAAAATAGATATCTTAGAAGAATTACACATGGAACCTTTAGAAAACAAAATTTCTGATTATAAGTCAAGATGGATATAACATGTTCATCGAATGGAAGTTTGCAAGATACCCAAACAAATGTTAAGATATCAACCTGCAGGCAGAAGAAGACCAGGGCTCTTTTGAGTATGTACTATGATGATGATGATGATGATGATGATGATATATCATTATCCCCAAATTGACTATGCCGAATCAGAATATGAACTTAATTTGCCTCCATCACGTACCAGTGTTTCACAATATAAGAAATAGTGAAATATAAATTGTCTTACTCTGTTCTATGGAATTTATGATATATTAAATATCAGTTAATAAATCCACAACACTCAACACCAAAATCTTCAGAAATAACTTATTAATATTTTCCTCTGTTCTAAATCAATCCATCCATCCGTCCATCCATCCATAGTAATTCTACCCGAGGGCAGTCTTTCACTACAATCATAACATTTGTATGCTGTATTTTGCAGCTTTACTAGGGAATTATAGGTGCGGTAGCTACCCGCTGCTTTCCACACCGGTGAAGGATGATGATGATGATATGGATTATGATGATGGCCGGAGGGTTTTCGGACATCTTTGGGCCCTAAACGTCCTGACATTTGTCTTACAGGTTAGGAAAATCCCCGAAAAAAACCTCACCCTGCAGCCTGTCCCGACCGGGAATCGAACCCGAGCCCGCTCGCTACCTCGAGACCACAGCGGTGGACTCTTCTAAATAATCACTTAAATTTGAACATTAGCCCAATTATTTTACATGCTGATTTGAAATTAACGCTTTTTACAGTTCCTACTATTGAAATAATTTGGCATTTCTTTTTCCAGCGACCAGCAATAGTTAGCTATCATATTCACATTCCACTTTCCCTGGTAACATCTTTCCATCTCCTTTATGTCCTGATGAAATCTTTCAACCCGCTTCTCGCTGATACAGCCGGGTGTTTCTGGGAGAAAGTCCAAATGAGAGTTTAGGAAATTTACTTTAACGCTCATATTGCACCACAGGTTTCGAAATTTCTCAAGCATATCTTTTACAATATATTTTTTCGTAATTTGAATCCTTATAATTTCCTAGAAAGTCTTTTGATAGTCCTAAAACCAATCCATGCCTCTTTTTCAATGTCATAGTTTCTTCAAATAAATTACTTCCTAATTTCTGGCCCAACAAGTATTTCCTCTTTAACTTTAGCTTCAGATATTCTAGAAAACTTCTTGCAGATATATTTGCAGCAGTTTACAATTGCTTAATTAGGGCTAATTTTATGTGCAAAGATGGTAATAGAACATTTTTCGGGTCCACAAGACTCTCATGGATAACATTTTTCATTCCTGGTATGATATTAACTCTCTATCCAAACACTATGCATCGTCCATTGGTGTCATTGTTGTCAAATATATTAACTTCAACAATGAATTCTTAGTATTTCTTAGTTTCATGGTACAATATTTATGTAAAGAAATACATTAAAATTTTAGATATAATTCCGAATGGTGCGTGCTAGAAAAAAGCTAATTGCAGTTTTGGATTCAGCACATAAAATTTAGTAAATTAGAAATATTTTGCAGGAAACCCTAGAATCATGCTTACCACTGCCATGTGTCATTCTACTTATTTGCCTTGAAAATAAGTTCAGAACTTTTATAAGTCGAACTTTCACTTCCCTGTTCCTTAGTTTAACATCTTCCTTATAGGTACCGGTACTTCAACAAACTCCATGCCACACGGGCCTTACAAGGGATATGGCGCTAATCATACAAGGACATGAAACGTTTCATTCCAAAACCAGGAAGAATCAAAATGTATACTTCTGGATGACCAAAAAATCAAAATAAATGTTGGTATAAAGTGGGGTCTCTTCCTGAAAGTGAGCGATAAGGTGAATCTCAGCGAATATGATATTGATGATTATGATGACCAGATGATGTTTGGGGACTGTTTGGCCTTAATGGTTATGATATTTAAAAGATTGAGATAATAAAAAGCGCACGTGAGATCTGGATTAGCTAAGATTCATTTTAAAACATCTTGTAGGTATTTCAGAATAAGTTCCAATTTCAACTTTTTCAAAAGGTTGTGGCAGGTGTCTCTTAAGATTTTATATAGAGGGTTTAGGTCGTTGGGCATTTTCTCAATGAGCAAATTTTTATTATTGACTTCTTCTATGCCTAAGATATCGATTTCTTCAATGATGTTAATATGTAGTTCCTACTTTCTCTCTGTGCATAATCGATATCAAAGCCTGATTTTTCCTCATTACATTTAGGCAAAGTGATCACACTGCAAGCCTCAAGAGGCTCTTGTGATAGCAGGAGGTTGAGGTGCTTACCTTTATAGACAATCGGCACGATATATAAGCCTGGTTGTGATCCCTTGTGGCGGCGATCTATACCCCCAGAACAAACGTCTGGTTCAAATTTCCGTTAGAGACTGAGGCTAACCCAGGACCATGTTGTCGCCATAGGATTTCGGGCAGTTTGAAAATCCAGACTGCACCGGATTTCGAACCCTCGATCTTTCGACTTATAGAAAATTGCCTTAACCAATTACGCTAAGGCGTGCCCCCTCACGATATGAAGGGTTATATTGCATAATGATGTAAGTCAGTTAAAAAAACGAGAGTAAATTACAAGGTTGTAAAGAAGAAACTGCATACTGTATTTCGGATATATTATCAATTAATATCGTTACTTTGGGACAATACATATCTCCAATGTTTTCAATATTAAGCTAACTTGATTCTTTGTACACTGTCAAATAAAACATTGTTTTTCTCAAAATGAGAAGAAAATTACTTACACCACTATGCCATAAACCCTTTCATATTTAAATAATGCTAATTGAATCTTGAATTAAAATGTCTTGTGATTCTGTCAATATAAAGTATTACACTTCGCAATTGAGTTTGTAAACCCCTTTCTTTGTGTGTGTGTGTGTGTGTGTGTGTGTGTGTGTGTGTGTGTGTGTGTGTGTGTGTCCGCCTTGTCATGCTGCGGGCCCGGGTTCCATTCCCGGTCGGGAACAGGCTCCTGGGTGAGGTTTTTTCGGGTTTTTCCTCACCTGTAAGTACATCTCAGGACGCTTAGGGCCCAATGGGCCCGAAATCATCCGGTCATCATCATCATCATCATTTTTCACCGGTGTGGTAAGCAACGGGAACCTACCACACCTACAATTCTCTAGCAAAGCATAACATGAAAATGATATGATTGCAGTGAAAGACCTGCCCTCGGGCACTATATATATATATATATATATATATATATATCCGTCTCTATTTTATTTGAATATATGTTGCATTTACGTTTTAATCTTACTTTTTAATGGTTTATCAGAGTTTATTGTTTCGATTCCTGTTTATGTTAAGGTAACCATTTGAATTCATTTTCGTCAATTTTCCTGTTTAGTTTGACTATGTCTGCTGTTTCATGTTTCCCTCTTTTTTTTTCTTTTTTTGGCTAGTTTATTATTTTTTTTCCTTGTATCCATTTTTGGAAGCGATGTTTTATGTAGTTTATTCATTCATTTTAATTTTCTTGGTTTAGCTGCAGTTTTGTCATTATATTTATAAGGCTGATAAAACTACTCACTTTTTGTTGCGGGGGCGTCTGGACATTTTGTGTATGGCTATTTGTTAGCAGTAAGTATTATGTATTAGACAATGTTCAAACTACTGCCATTTAAATGTGTGGCCACTCTTATATCTATGTATTTTATAGAGTTCGGTTTCTGCAGTGAATTGTCTTTTATGATTCATTTTGTTTGCTTCCAATACAATGTATTTTTCGATTGCATTTTCGTTACCATTAATTAATATAGATGATACAATGCACTCAAAATGTGAAATGACGCTGTTTACAAAAGAATCGCAAATATTAAATGGATAATCTTAAATACGGAAGAGAAAAGAAATCTAAAAAATCATAAATAATTAGGAAGTATTCAACATTTGTTATTTTAGTTAAATCTTTTTTTTTTGTCGATTTTTTAAATACATTTTGTTGTAACATTTTTCATAATATCCTGATGTGCAATGCCCATTGGTATATAATCTTCTTGAATGTAAAATCCGTTATTTTATTTAAAATTTTGTTTTAATACGTAATGTGCTAATCATATTTAGTTGTTATTCGTAGTTTTTTTCTATTTTTTTCTTTTAACTATTTTATTGTTCCATTTATTTGAATATAGGCCGAGAATAAGGAGGGATAATAACATTAACCATATTTTGAGGGAAGTATTATACGGGGGATGCTTGGAAAACATTAGGTCAGGATGGGCAAGTATGGATAGATGGATAGTCTGCGTCTGCGTGATGAACCCATGGGTTCGATAGTGCAGTGAGTTATTTAATTAGTTGGTTAGTTAATTAGTTTGTGGGGATGATTGTATATAGATTCTTCATAACGAAGAACGCCATATTTGTCTTGTTTTCTTTATATTTTGGATATTTTGGTTTTCTACTTCGTATGAGTTTTTTATTATGAGTTTTTTGCAGCGGTATTTCTTCTTTGATTTTTTATAAATATATTTAGATTGTTTTAAATGAGGTACGTTTATACAGTCGAACTTAGGTGTTATTTGTATGTTTTGTTTGTAAATTTTTGCTTTCAATGTAGGTACTATTGGTTATTGTTGATCCATCTGTAGTTAATATATTTCTTGTTTTGTGATTGTCCATTGCATCAGATCCAATCCAGAACTAAGTAAACTAAACACAGCTAGTTTTAAAAAATAAATTAAATTAATAACTTTTAATTAATCAAGTGAATAAAATTAATCATTTGAATATTTTAAAATAATAAATATAAAGCATATATTTTTGCTTATATTATTATAAATCAATATTTATTATTACTTTCTTCTGTATTATTGGTTATAATCCATTACATCATATGATTTATATTATTTTATGTATATCATTCTCCATTCCATTAATTATCTTGTTAGAATAAGTCTTATTCCCAATACATTATTATTTTTTATTTGTATGTGCCATAATTTATGTAAAAATGAAACTGACCCCTAACTTTAAATGTATATATTCTATTTGTATTATTCATGTAACTGAACTGCACCCGAGCACGAGCACTTGCTCATTCGCGTGTCAATACTGTATGTAACATTTATTTGTAAATAAAATTTATTCTTATTCTTATCTCTTTTGTCTATGACTTGTTTGATTTTGTTGCTGCTATTGAAAAGTTATTGTATTTCTCTTTAGAATTTATTTTTGGGCTCTTTTATTATTATTTGGCGATGTTTTTCTATGAATTGCTTTATCCTACTTACGTATTCGACTTTGTTCATACCAAATGTGACATTCCCATTATCAGCTGTGTATATTATATGATTTGTTTTATGTTCAATCCTTGGAATTTTAAGTTTTTTTAGATTCCGTTTATCTTCTTTATTAAAAAATCTACTTATTATTTGTGCTTTCTTTTAATCTTGATAGTCCCACATTTTGCGTGAATGTCGTCATTTATGTTAAAAAGGTTTAAGTCTATTTCACTTTCAATAATAATATTCTTCTTTATTTCCTTTTTGTTTGTTTTAGGGAAACTGAATTTATATCATAATTGTACAAATATAAATGTTCTTCGTTATTTTCATTTAATTTAGCTACGTTAATTATTGTTGTGTTTTCGTGTATTTTACTTGTTAGCGGTTATAATTTAATATTGGCTAATTAAAAGCCATTTGTAAAGACATTCTGATGGAATTAAATAAAAAGCATCATAAAATGTAATTCACTGCAGAAATCGAAAACACAGACTCTATAAACTGCTAAGTTCGAACTGTGGCAGAAAATGTAAGTAGTAGTAGTTTGGAAATCGGTATAATACGGAATACTTACAGCTAACAAACAACCGTAAACAAAATGTCCAGACACTTCCGCAACAAATAGTGAGTAGTTTTATCAACCTTATAAAATGGATACGATGAAGAAATAATTAATAAACTAGTAAAACAGCAGGGAAAAAAAAGGAAAGATGAAATGACAAACTTAACCAAACTAAACAGGGAAATTTACGTATATAAAAACAAGTGGTTAACTTGAACAAGAATCGAGACAATAAAATTGGCAAAGTGAATTAAAAAGTACAATAAATATGTTAAGATAAAATAAAACCGATAATAAATAAAATTAAAAAAAATAATAAAAAGTATATATAAACGAACAAGATATTTTCACCGAATGTACAGGAAAACGCTCACTGTTTTTACAAAGATACCTAAAACGTGTTTGGGGAAGATAATCTTATATATTCAACCTAGGATTTAAAGACAGATCAGGGCTTGCTTAGTTTAGGCTAGGGGCATGGAGATTTCTAAAAATTGGCGACGATCACGATATGCGAATATGTCCAATGTGCGAGGGCTTTGAAGGCGAAATACATATATTTGGAAAATGTAACGATTTATAATATTGGAGGCGTCAGTTATTACCGGAAAGATTTATAAATTCAAGTCATGAAAGATTGGCATACTACGAGTTAATGGCAAATCTAGAAAATTGGATAAACGTGGGTAAATTGCTGGACAAAACGCGGAAACATAAGAACAACACCCATTCATAATACATATTAAAATGCAATACCATTAATTCTTAATAATTCTACATAACTTAATTAATGTATAATGTTATTGTATTATTATGTAATTATAATAGTATTGTGTTTTTATGTAATTGTAATAATATTGTTTTCTTTTTGTTTTTCTTTATACTTTACCAAATATTACTTTAGTATAACGGACTGTCAACAACACGTACGGTTTACTGCCCATGCGACCCATATTTGTAAATAACTTTGTATATATCTTACTTTTAGTCTAATAAATTCCTATTACTACTTACCTTGATACGACGTCCAAAACTTTTATAAAGCGAACATTTGCCGAACAATCAAATGTATTCAGATAAAATACATTTATTTAATATATGATGATCGTACGAACTATAATTAGCAAATTTCTTTGCATACATTACTTAGGAAGTTAAAAGGCTCGTTACTTTGATTGTTGTATGGCCTATATTACAGTTACCTCTTATATATCACAATATACCGGCACTTGTCAGCAAGTGAAATAATTAAATAAAACTATTAACGCAGCTATTCTAAAGCAGGGTGGAGTTTTTTGCGTGATTATTTCGAGTCACACCCTGATATCGAGTTCATCGCTCGGTTCAGAACTATTTTTCCTTGTGTTATAACATAATTAAATATTTAGTACGTTTGGAAATATAAATACAACATTATTAAAATGTTATTCTTCCAGTTATATATTTGCGAAAAGTTTCTCTAAACTTTAAGGGAGTAGAAATGATTACGAGTATTTGATAATAAAGTTAGAGAGAAATTTTGAACCGAAGAAAGACGAACAGACAAGTTTATTTATTTGTATTGTTTTAATTAAAGCCGAATGAGCAGTAGCCCGTGCTTGGACACATTCCAAAAACTATAAAAAACATAAAACAATATAATACAAAAATTTGCAAGATAATTATTATAATATTACATTTATTTATTTGTCTAGTGGATACTACATGATATTTTCAATAATTGACAAGAGAAATCAAGAAGGTGGTGAACAAATCATACAATTTTAGCAATTAAAAACATTCTACTCGACCGAATTCCTTGGAATGTTCAGAGCAGGGCTTTACCAAGATGTTGTCAGTCCAGGTCTTCCTTTTGGTTGCCAACAATGGAACATACACCTACCTTCAATCGGTGCGAAACGTTTTGAGACGGAATATTCTATCAAAAGAATGAAAGTGAGAAAGCCAACCAATCGTCTTTCTACGGATGACTATGAACATCTCAAAATCCTTCAGTTGTTTTAATAAGCATTTAGTATAGGCCTATATATCGTATACATGAAAGCTAAGAGTGGCATGATTTTAAAAAAGATACCAATCTATCAATTAAGCGATGGTCCCAACAGCCTTTGCCGCATTCCGCATTTCGATCGCCTATTAATTTTCTCCAGTTGCACTGTAGGGCATAGCCATTCTAATTCCTTCTCTCTATTGCGTTGCAGGCCTTCCTCTTTTCCTTCTGTTCCCTGGATTATAATTCAAAGCTCTTTTTGGCCATATATCCTCTTCCACCCTTTTCACTTGACCATACCTTAATAACTGACTAGTTTCTATCCTATCAACACTTGTGAATATCCTTCCAGTTTGTCTTCGAATTACTTCATTCAGCTCATGTTGTTATTTATAGATCCCATATGGTGTCCTTATGAAGTCAATTTCCTCTGTGTCAATTTCCCTTTTATCTTTCCCCGGATACTTATCAACACTCAGACACGTAAGATTATGTTAATTCCGCCACAGGACTATGTACCCTCGTCTTTGTATCCAATGCGCATTCTATTCGACCATAAAACCTCATTGTATTTGATTGTGTATGTCCTTCAGGGCTATTCCCTCTGTTAATACACCGTGATTCAAAATTGACATTACAACTTTACAAGCTTATAGAAATGTATTTAGAAGACCTACAGAATTGGTTTAAATGTCATATGATAGCACAACTCATCAAGTTTTGAAGACCTACAGAATTGGTTTAAATGTCATATCATAGCACAACTCATCAAATTTTCACCTATTCAGTCAACGTGGTTCAATGTGGGTTCCGTTGGTCATGCAGCAAACATCCAACCTGAAATCAATCTCCTCCCACACACGTTGCAGCATATCCGGCTTCAGTAACGCAGCTGCGGCGGTGATTCGGTTTCGGAGCTCAGCAAGATTGGCAGGTAGGGGCGGAACGTACACTTTATCTTTAAGGAACCCCCATAAGAAAAAGTCCAGTGGCGTTAAATCAGGAGACCGAGGTGGCCATGTTGTTGGTCCCCCTCGACCAATCCACCGACCAGGAAACCTCATGTTCAGAAAATCACGGACGTCGATGAGGTAATGTGGAGGTGCACCATCCTGTTGAAATTGAATGTGTCCTTCTTGGTCGTCTGCATCTATCTGTGGGATAACAAACTGTTGTAGCACATCCAGATAAATCGTACCGTTGATAGTTTGTTCTTGGAAAAAGAAGGGGCCGTTCACTTTAGTTTTACTTAGGGCAGAAAACACATTCACTTTCGGGCTGTCACGTACATGTTGCAGATGGAGATGTGGAGGTTCAGAGCCCAGATCCTGCAGTTATGGGTATTTACTTTGCCACTGACGTGGAATGTAGACTCATCGCTGAAGATTACGTGGTTCAAATACGTTTCATCTTCCTCAATCCGACCAAGCATTTCCGCACAGAAATCACGTCGAACCATCTTATCATTATCAGTAATGTGTTGCACCATCGAAAATCGGTATGGTTTCAAGTGCAAACGTCTCCGTAGTATGCGCCAAATGGTCGGTTGTGAAATGCCAGTCTCACGTGACGCACGCCGCGTTGATTTCCTAGGGCTCCGAGCAAAGCTATCCCTCACTTGTTCAACCACAGCTTCAGCCGTACGTGGACGGCCAATATGTTTGGAATGACTAACAGAACAGCCAGTCCTAACAAATGTTTGGTGCCAAGAATAAATTGTTGGCCTGCTAGGAGGATCCTTACCATACTGGGTACGAAATCTACGCTGACCAATTGTCGCAGATTTAGTTTCTTCGAACAAAAACACACAACGAGCACGCTCGGCACCTGTGAAAGCAGCCATTTTGATATGAACTACGTTAGCGCACGCGGTGAGAGAACTAGGTACTATAAAACTATGTCCGTGAAAACTTGATGAGTTTTGCTATCATATGACATTATAACCAATTCTGTAGGTCTTCTAAATAAATTTCTATAAGCTTGTAAAGTTGTAAAGTCAATTTTGAATCACGGTGCATAATGCTTCCCAGATACCTGAATTCATTACCTTTCTTGATATTCCGAATATATAATTCCAAGTCTTCTTGTCCTCCTAATCTCAGATATTTTGTTTCCACCATGTCCATGTTGGCCCCGATTCATATGTTCCTCTTCCAATTTCCTCAGCATGTAATCAACAACATATTCTTCAACTTGATCATCTGCACACAAAATGATTGCAAACATGAATCATCCATTCTGAATCCGAAATTCCTCAGATTTTCTTACTCTAGTCGTTACGTGTTCCTGGATATATATTTTAATTATAGGAGATGAACAGCAGCACTCTTTAATATATTTTGTAAAGCGAAACGATCCTAAAATATTGTTTCTCTCTTTAAACGTACTCATTGCATTCTCATATAACTTCCAAGTTGCTTACGTTAGGTCCCATTAACATCGATCTTCGTAAATGTTTCAAATAACTTTTTTGTACGATAGTGCGTTCTGTCGTACTTACAGCAACGGCGACCTTGATTGAAAGTTCAATTTCCTAAATGTCGGTGTTGCCAATCTATAAAAAACTAAATATCTATACTCTAATATTACAAATTACGTACCTAGTGCGGGAAGTAAAACCACTGTAATTTATGTATACTACGTACAATGTATATATAAACATATATCCAAAAGTTAGTGTTAATATACATTATACGAAACAAATCGCTGCATTTTAATTGAACTGAACTTTATCTGAAACAATAATTTCGTACTTGCCGCCATTTTTGTCTGCTTGGTGTCACGGCCTGCTGCAGTCTCAACTAAATTATTTTCGGCATTTAGCGTATAAAAATTGGCCAGACTGTTAACATTAGTCAATGTTTATAATGAACGCAAATAGTTCCAACAAAGATAGTATTTTACCATTATTTATTATTTTGAAAACACCATCGTGCAAAAAATATACAACGCATGTTTGTCAAGTGTTTTATAGAATCTCGGTAATTAAAAACGTCGCTATCGCCCGGCTTTTAATAATTTTTTTCACTTCTGCAAAAACCACTTCCCAACCTCTTATTGTAACATACTATTTCCAACTAAAGCACTTATTTGCAATAGTAGTCGGGACCTATATATAAACTATTATAAATAAGAAGAAAACTAATTATTTTGTTTTAACGAAGGAATTACCACTAAATACTAACCGCAGTTGTAGCACCAACATCTGAAAATATATATAGAGTGTCCCAATAAGAACGCCGGATTTGAATTGGCCGCCATTTTTTTACTATGAGGTTGGCAGCACTCTACCTACACTTTTTTTTTTCTATATTTGTTGCAATTACTGGATATGAAGTGTTACACTGCTGAACAACGAGTTTTAATTGTGAAAATTCATTACCAGAATGGTGAGTGTTATGCTCAAACTGTTCGAAGGCTTCGTACTGGCCACCAAGGTCATGTGACCTGACACCGTGCGACTTCTTTCTTTGGGGATTTCTCAAATCACAGGTTTATGAACACAATCCCCGAACCATACAAGACCTGAAGCAGAAAATTCGACGTGTCAGCGCCAAACTCCAGGCGCAAGACTGTAAAGGTAATCACAAATTTCATGGACAGAGTCACTAGCTGCAGACATATGCCAGATGTCATTTTCCATACTTAAATCGGAACGTATACCCTTTGTGTTCATGTATAAATATGTAATTTCTTTCAAATATAGTTTATTTTGTGCATTATTAAATCCGGCGTTCTTATTGGGACACCCTTTACTATTTATGAATAATAAAACAAAATTGTGCGCGAAATATGGGACAAAAAAAAGTAACACTTTATTTACATTTATTACAACAGTGTTTAACATTACATATCAATGTATGAATTAATAGTTAATTATGCACTGCTTGTTGGATATCTGTCTTATAATTGATCAACGTTATGCAACGACCGGCTGTTCGCCATTATGTGAGTTTCTAGAAAATTACGTTTAAAGTGTAAGTCAATCATCACTATTAATTGTAGCGCCAAAAATGTCGGGCGCGGTAGACCAGTGCTTATGCCCCTTGCGTCTGGTTCCGAGCGTCGCGGGCTCAACCCGGCCGGGGTCCATGAATTTTTTTAGGATGAAAAATCCAAGGAGCAAGTCATCCGGAAGGGACTTCAAGCCGTGGGTTCCGAGTCTCAACATTTTCAGGCTTGTAAAAGATCCTGAA
This sequence comes from Diploptera punctata, assembly GCA_030220185.1. Lineage (NCBI taxonomy): Eukaryota > Metazoa > Arthropoda > Insecta > Blattodea > Blaberidae > Diploptera > Diploptera punctata. The sequence goes on along the minus strand of JASPKZ010006845.1, from coordinate 50,217 downwards.
CATAGAGGCCTTTAAGCAAAATTTGCATATCTCAAACATCCTAGTAATACATTACTTGCCTACTAGATGCCTCATTGAGTCGATGTGTTGCCGCTCATGATGTCTTTGGACAAATAACTAAACATTAATTGGTCTGGTAACTCCTGACAAAGGAGAGGCTATGGTTCAACAATGGGCTACGTCATTAATCATCATCAAACTAACAATACTGGATATCGCAAGTTAATTTATTTGACAATTATGCATCAACAATCTAAGAGCGGGAACATTTGGCGCTTAGCTACATGATGCACAATTTAGATTAGTATCAATGATGCTACATGCAAATGGAGCCTCTATATTCTTTGTATGTATCTACTTACATATTGGAAGAGGAATGTACTATGGGTCATTTACATTCCTTCATACATGTTCCGTAGGTGTTGTAATCTTATTTTTAACCATGGCTGGCGGCCTTCATAGGATATTTTGCTTCAGGCACTTCACTTATAATTTTAATGGTGAAAGGCTAGGATCTATTGTTCTATTTTTAAAATAAGGGTTTATTTGTAATAATGAATATTATTTACTATTTATAGATTATGAAAAGGCATATGATAATGTAAACCGAGATAAACTTTGGCAGATACTGCATGAAGAACATATACACTCACATGTAATACGAGCCATACAAAGCTTATATCAAAATTCTAATTACCAGATGGAGAAGTAACAGAACACATAAACACAAGCAAAGGTATTCGACAAGGATGTGGACTATCTCCACTCTTATTCAATATATATATTAACAGAGTAGTGCAAGAATGGAAACAAACAGTAAACAGTGGAATTTCAATAACTAGGAATAAAATAATTCAAACAATATTATATGCTGATGAGCAAATAATATTATCAGATTCCGAAGATAGCTTATAAATAGCAGCATATCAATTATTCAAAATTGCCAAAAAATATAATATGAAAATTTCCACATCAAAATCCAAAACAATGGCAATGTGTGGAAAAAACATACAACGGGTGAAAATTGAGATTGATGGAAAAATTATAGAACAAGTGTCAGATTTCTCTTACTTAGGAAGTGTATTTGCAGAGTATAAGAGTGACATTGATTCAAAATTACAAAAATATAATAAAATGAATGGGGTAATACGAAGACATTTTGGTAAACAGATGAGGACAGAGACAAAACTAAGATTACATAACATCACATCAAAAGCGCCCTAAAATATGGAAGTGATATTTGGATTTTAAATAAAAGAAACTCTCATAAACTTCAAGTAAGCCAAATGCGCTTCTTACGTTCATTGTTAGGAGTTAATAGACTGGATCACCAAAGGAACACTACTATCAGAGGAAAACTTGGAGTAACAAGTTTAAATGAAGATATACAAAGATACCAACAAGAATGGAAAAATCATCTGAGAAGAATGGCAAGAAATAGACTTCCAAAATTGGCATTCCAATATACCCCAACTGGACATAGGGACCAAGGAAGACCAAAACATCGGTGGAAAGATCAAGACCATCTTTGCTAGGTTTACCGTACAGGCCACATGGCCTAAAACGAATTTGTTCATGATGATGATGATGATGATGAATATTATTGGGGAGGATCTGGTTTCATAATCGTTTGTTGGAAAACACAGAATCTCTGATGGGTTTGATGGCGTTTACGTGTTTCTTTATATAACGAGTCTACATTTAACGATTTGACGCTGAAAGTGTTGCGTACAATTACTTGACGAAGCAGTGTAACAGATGGCATCAAAATCTTTTTTTAATGCGCTTAGCCAGTTGATGCATGACATCGTCCAATTTCGGTTTCATTGTATCAATATTCTGATTACTAAACACTAACTTAATTGTCATAATGGAGTTATATAATGTTGGACCGAAAATACTACCGTGTCTTAAGCATTGAGTTGGATTCAATTAAAGTCTCGTAAGAATATTATCTTGAGTTGAGATTATGTGGATCAGTTGAAAATAATATTTATTTTTGTGATAAAGTATATTTACATTTTTTTTCATTGTAGGAAGATTATATTCTGAATAAATACCGTATTTTAGGGCTATAATACGCTACGGACTATAAGACTCACCTTAATTTTTAACCAATTAAAAAAATAACGTTTTACCATTTTTATTATTAGATTCCAGACTAAAAAAAAACCTTCCTTTATAAAACCGTTCTGACTTTTAAAATCCTTGAAAAGCGTGATCTGAACTTCTTCTTCTTCTTCTCCTTCTTCTTCTTCTCCTTTGTCATCGTTGTCCTCTTTATATATAAGTTGGTCTTTACTGCCATTGAGCATTACTTGAGCCGCACTTCTTGAAACATTTAACTTTCTCTCACTTTTAATTTTCCCTCACCCTAGACCACGACTGTTTTATCCACTGACACATTTGTTACATTCTATGTCTTTTAAAGCTCCCTTCGGCATCCATTTGTTCAAGTTCACTGGCATCGTATACTGTAATGGCGCATCATAGGCTAGACAGTGTTCTCGGTTTGTGATGGCGGGGCGGTAGGGAGACAGTGTTAGCAAGCTTGTGAATCCCCGCAGCTCATGTTCGTCGCATCGGTGTATTGCTGCTGCCAATTGAATCCAATGTTGCCAGGTAGAGTTAATTCCCGCGGCCATTTTTAAGACTGGCGGGAATCTAAATCAAACGCTGGACAATTTTATATTAATTTTGAGAATAAGACGTGCCTGAATTTTGGAGGAATTTTTTCGAAAAAATAAATGTGCGTCTTATAGTCCGTAAAATAGGGTAAGTTGATTGCAGACGACTGGATAACAGTGAGCTACTTGATCTTTGGTGGAAACCACATGTAATAAGAATAGTTAAGTTTCGTAAACTGCATGTGACACGATTGGGGAGTGAAAGGTAGGCATGAAAACTTCTTGTAGGTAAACCAGATGGAAAGGACCAGTAATTCCGCCTGCTGGCTCACGTGCTACCATGCATGCTTCCTGACTAGCGGAGATGCCCGACAACGTTTAAATCTGAATTCTAATCTATTCGATCTCGGGACCAAGTGGAATGGTGGTGTACAATTTTTAATAGCTAGATTGTGCATCAGATTCCTGCATTAAATTGAAAATCTATCTGTAATACTTACGTAGAGAAGGCATGTGGTACTATTGATAGCTATCTCCCGTCGGATGGAACGTTAAGCCTGGTGACCTTTTGGTGCTTTTCGACAGGAGTACGCTACGTGCCGGCACCGGGTTTCACCTTCTTCCTTCTCTTCATCTTTCCTCGTAGAATACACTTTACACCTGCACTCCTCTCAATGTAAGAATATGTCACTAATAAAAGTGATCTGTCGAAGTGATGCGTATTTTGATCATACTAACCCCATTTGTCCGCCTAATGAGGAACTCGAAGCACGAAAAGTGCATTGTGTAACATTAGAACACACCCACATGATTGAAAGTTATCGATTTATTCTGGATTAAACGAATGAGACAACAAAATTAAATTGAAATTACTGATAATTTTTTACATATTTTTTTTAATGAGGAAAAACAATTATCCACAAGTAATTTAGCTTCACTCAGAAGTGTAAAGTATGTACTGTATTGTACATGATCCCATAAGTTCCCGCATAGGGACTCGGGTGCTTCTAGTGGGGGATTCTTAATCAAGCTTGTTTACCTATAGATGTCAACGAGTGATATGTGGTTAGTATATCGATGGATGGATGAAGGTCGCGATCCTCGGGACTAGAGGCAAATATCGTAAACACTAAACCACCGCCGGCGACGTGCACTGTATTGTTCACACTTTATTGGGCTTATTAAGTATTTTTTCATTAATTTATCCTTTGATTTACTAATATTTCCGTAGAATCCAAGTATTTTTTTGTTTTAATTAGAGGAAGCCTCGACTCCAATTACCGGGGTTCTATCGTATATACCGCATATGTCCCTTCGTGGTGACATAAAAGATTTCCATGACCAAGGCTAAATTGATCATTATTATCCTATAGGGGCCTATACATCAGTAGGACTCGGAAGTCGATGACCTATAAAATTCCTACAAAAGACCTTTAAAAAAGACCTAAGGATATCCTAAAAAGACCTAAAAACTGAAAAAAATACAATTAATATTAAGTGCTAATTTTAGTTCAACTGCATTTTTAATTAATATAATAAACTATTTTTAAAAAGTACAGAATTGTGGTGAAATGCAACATAAGTTGAAAAAAAATTGATTACTGAAAATACATCTTCTTTCACACTTTTTTTTTTAATTCAACATAGTTTGAAAAAGGAATTCTGCGTACATTAAAAACAAAGTTCTTCGAGAATTTACGTAGAATGAACGATTATTCCCACCTAGAATGAATTCAGCGAACCCGCAATGATTATCAGACGATCAATAGACTGGTTAAAAATAAAAGGATGTTTTGTGAGGATTCAATAATTCCTCGCGGAACAAACTGTTTGCAATGTGAAAAGACTTTGGAAATTAAAACTACAAAGTGTTTTTAAAATAAGTTGGAATTCAGACTAGACACTGCGGATTCTTGAATTAGTATAGAAATAACTTAGTATAAATGTAGGCAAAACATGGTAAAATTGCAAAAAAAAACTGTTAAGACTTAGAAAGGCTACAAAAGACCAATAAGCTAAAAAAATGTCGAAAAAAAGGACAAAAAGAACCAACAAAAATCTACCATTTTCTGGCCTACAATGATATATATATATATATATATATATATATATATATATATATATATATATATATATTAATGTGGACCTCGTCTTCAGACATTAAAAAAATATTTTTCCTTAACTTCCGAGCTTTATACATCAGTAATAGCTTTCCATCGGACACGATTACTGGTAACGGCTTTCAGTTCATTCCAGGATATTCCTATCCTCTTCATTCATCATAGAGAGCGCTTCCGTGGCACCACGTGGACGTACTCTATTTCTGGCTCCTGAGGGTTCGAATCAAGAGCACGTCTTTCAACAGAGTGAATGTTTTTTTTTCTTTCTTAAGAGCGTGGCTTATCCAGCACCATTTCCTCTCCTTAGTTTGCACATCAGCCAGCTCCTCAACAGTTTTATCTCACAAGACTTGTTTACTTACAACTTCAGGTCAGTGTATACTGAATATTCTACGGATACAGCAATTTATGAATATCGGTAGTTTTATTGCATTTAGCCAGGTTTCTGATCCATATAATACTATATATTTAATAGGCCTAATACGTTTTTCCACTCACGCAAATTATATTATGTTATTCTGTGTTGAGTAACTGAATTTTACCACCCAAGGGATGGAAGTTAACTTACCTCCTACTGTCTCCCTAGGATGAGGAACTTCAAGGAAAAATATATTAGAAATGGAATAAGCAAGTGAATCCATTAAGTATACTTCTATCCAAGTATAAGTTAACAAGCTTCTGTCACAGTCTATTCTTTACTAGCATACATACTTTTCTTATTAGCACTGAAAATAATTCAAAATGTCTGAATATATATATATATTTTACATAATATAAACAACTTCAGAAGCATAGCAACAAACATGGTTATGACAAACTGTGAATGGATAAGACGACCCATTAACTGATATAAACAAAAATAATATGCCTTAAATAACTAGTTCATATTTACAATGAGTGACTGGAAAAAATGTCATATGCAATTTGGGAGGGCAATTGACAAGTCTCAAATTCCATTTTTGACCTGAGTTTTGCGAGGACCAAATGTTGCTCCCGACTGTTGATAACGTCCGTACCTCCCTTCATATAGCATAAGTAACAATTTTCCATTTTAAAAGTGAAGATAACATCGGTGTTCTGTTAGACTGTTCGTTTATACAAACGGTGGTTTTTTTCATGCAATTTTCTGCATGAATTTCCTTATATTTGACTAACTGTTGAAGAAAATATTCAAAACTTCCGTCTAGAAATTTAACCCAATGGGAAATCGAGCCTGGGCCGCAGCATGAGTGGCACTGTCACACTTCGTTTTAGCAGTGGACTGTATTTTTCTCTTATGGTGCACAGATGTTATCGTACATCATATTTTTTACATAATTATCGTAATTAATTGGAATGAATATTAAAATAATTGTTTTATTTTTTACAGATATTCTACTGGCAGCAGGTCTACTCGTGATGTAAGGTAAGATACTCTGATGTATTATTATATAGAGGACTAAGTGTACTGTTTCAGTTTGAATTTTATCTTACTAATTCTGCGTTTTTTGGCACCAATCTCTCAATTTAAAGTTAATGACTTTTCTGGGCATACTGGTAGTTTATTATCTTTCTTTTTTTCATTATTCTATACCGTGTAACTAAAGAAAATGACATTTTGATAAATTTTAAATTGAAACACTATCTTATCTAATCTGATATTTTATGGTTCATATGATGCACTGGAGAATAACGTTTATTTCAGTGTCTAGATCTGGGTACCGTGTATAATCCAACTAACTATTCCCACTCATTGCCTTGAATTCCACCATCCAAATCGAATGACTCGATTGGACAAACCTCTAAACGACCAAACCTCAAATCCAATCCCTCGAATCTAAAATCTGGAGAGGATAAACACCGAAACAAATTTCCGAAAGGAGAGAGTACATTGCTCACCGCAGCAACAACTCCAATTATTGCTAAGCTTCTTATTATTTATAATTTTAACATGGACGCCCAAAATGGGTTAGGTTAGGTTTAGACTGGATTAGTTAGGTTTAAGATGGGTTTGGTTAGGTTTTGGTTGGGCTAAGTTAGATTATTCTTGCAATAAAAGATGAAACGATTGGTGTCCGATTATCCCCAATACAAATCTTCACTTTTTCGGACATTTGTCGTTCGGAAGAAAGAGTTTCCGGGTAAGGAAATCAGGGGAATCAGTTACAAGAGAATGGATTCGGGGTTTTGTCCGAGAATCGCAACTAACATCGATGCGGTGGTGTTGTATACGTATAGCCCGACCCAATATATTAAGTAACTAAGCACATGCATAAACCTATATAGTTAATTGTTAGTAATTGTTAATTTAATATTTAGACAGTATTCTTGTATTCGATTTAAATACTTTATCTTATAAATACAAGAATACTCAAGTCAGAACTTGTTCAAAACACATAAGGGGACATTTCCAAATATATGGAAATGACTTGAACTTCCGACCCTCATCAATAATGAAAGCAGCTGTGTATCTAGACACATGCATGATGAAACTAAAGAGGACAAACATCATAAATATGTCCAAGTAGTTAGGGAGACGATAGTATCAAAGACAAGGGAGAATTAATGAAGGAAAGGATACCAATAACGGAAATCCTTTAAGATCAAAAGGTCAACTGATAATGAGATAAACTTATTTTGTTTTGAACCAAAGTCACGCACTTAGGTTCCTGTTGGAACATGTGCACGGGAAACATAAATTACATTTATGTTTTTTATCAGTTAACGCTCACCAGAATATTCCCAAAGAGTGGGGTAGACTAAGTATAAAACGTGCGACTTTGAAAGTCTTGTTGTCAGTAGTCTTCAGTCTTCAACAGTTGCTATAAGTGGCTTGTTCCAAGTCCACTGTGCTACTCTCTGGGACCCTGGTCAGCTCTGGCATCTCTAATGTGAGTTCTTAGTCAGTATTCCTGTTAAACTCCAATTCTGCAATAAATCCTTATTATACTTCATCCGATATTGTTTGCTGTTTGGGTACTAATCATTTACGCTGCAAACGAAGCAATTCCTTTTAATTCGCTGGTCAACTACCCAAAGAACCTACCCGGATACAAACCAACATCTCTTCGGGTCCTGAGCGTGGACGACCAGTCTTGTTACGATACAACGAGGTCCAGAGGCCAGCCGTGTATACAACAGGTGGTGACAGATATACAACAGTGGTCCAACTCTTCCATGTCAGATCCAACTGCAATTTCGGCATCTTCAATCCTCATCTTTTGCTCACGTATGTAACGTGATAGAGGCGAGAATTTAACACTATTCTTCATGTAACCCCACACCAAATATAATCACATATGGTTAAATTTCGGGTTCGCGGAGGCCATTTCATAAGAGCATTGTCATACCCAATGTTGTGGAAGCACCACATTTAGTTATAATATGTTAAATATAAAATTTTTACCTGGTAAGAGAGTCGTCCTCAACTAAATTATTAAATAGTAACAATTTAGTTGAGGACGACTGATTTACCAGGTACTAATTTTATATTTAACACTTCATTACATAACCTCAACGGTTCTTTAATGTGAATTTTAAAAGTGTTGACAGGTTTAGTTATTTGGAATCCTGAGAGTGACATGAGATGATGCACCATCTTTCTGGAGCAGATAATCGTCTGATTCCTCTTTCAATTATAGCATTTACAAAGTTGCAGCGTGTCAATATTAGATAACGACGTCGGTAATGCCAGTCATAAAGAAAAAAGGACAGTTTAGCTTGCACATATTGCAGTAGAAAACATTCAGCTTGGGTGAATTTCATACAGTCAATGATTCTGAGTGGAATCTTCGCCCCCCCCCCAAATTCAGAAGTTATAATAATTATTCACCATAAAATGCAATTGTTACAACGTTGCGTACTACAACGCAACATGCGGTTGATACAAAATATTTCAGCGCAAAAAAAAATGTACTATCCAACATATTATGAAGAGTCATTAAGTAAGCTTAAGCATGATAGTGTTTGAAGTAAAAATGTATTACATAAAGCAGGACACGTGGCATGAAGTTTTCTGAATCAAATGACAGACCAAATACAATAACAGAATAAGGAGATGCTAGAAAAAAAACAGATTAATCTTAACAAGAGTAGGCCTATATAGGCCTACCAATAAAACCAAATATACGGCCACACATAGAAATATATTATGGAAATGAACAGTTAATGACAAATGAGATAAAGTTTGAAGAAGGGCTGAATTCAAATACCTATGAAAAATAATTACAAACATGAATGATACCAAGAATAACATTAACCATGGTTTGAAGAAGATAAATTGTAGGTGGTTTTTGAAAATATTAGATGAGGTTAAAAATATATGGAGAATTGTACATGCTACTTGGTCCCTATGAGGGACTGGTAACTTTTTCACCTTTAGGTTTGATACAGTGAAATGAATCACTGTTATTATTTACAGAGAGGATCTCCCAACCTACGGTCGGGCTAGCGGGAGAAGCGCATGTGGCCCTAGAATTCTCACTCCGCGTCACGCGGCATAGCAACCGCACGGCTCACTGTGAGTCATAAACTCGCGCCGCTGAGATATTGAAACTTAACCACCTGGCGAGGCAGTTGCGTTTCATGCTTGTAAGGTGAAACCCGCGTTGTGTATCTCGTAGTAGTGGTCTTAGTTTATAGTTATTATGTCTCGATCTGTATTTACAGAACGGCATAGAGTATTTATTTCGATAATTATGTGAAAACAGTGCCTTGCAGATAAGTTATTAGACGATTTCGAACACAATTTCCAGATGTAAATCCTCCAAATAGAGATACTGTTCGACTACTTGTAAACAAATTTAGAGAAACGGGTTCTGTGCTCGATAAGAAACCAAAGATTATAAAACATGTGCTTACTGAGAAAAAATTAGATGAAACAGGAAAACGATTATAACACACGCCAACAAAATCCCTAAGGCGACTTGCACAAGAAACTGGTGTTTCGAAGACATCAGCATTGCGAGCTACGAAACTTTTGCTTTTGAAACCATAGAGAATAATTGCAATGCATTTACTTCAGCCACGTGATCCTGAGATGCGGTTAGGTTTTTGTAAATGGATGTGCCGAAAATATGTGGAAGTAGAAGGAGAACATTTTTAACATTTTCTATCATAAAGTAAGTAACTTATTTTCGCTATTTTCATGGTCATGCACGAACTAAGTGAAAGAAGGGAAAGAGCCGTGCAGTTACTCTGCCGCGTGACGCCGAGTGAGGACTCAGCGGCCGCATGCGCTTTTCCCGCTAGCCCGGCCGTAGGTCGGGACATCCTCTCTGTATATTATCCTATGTTTTGTTGTTCTGCTACAATATTCTGTGAGTAGTTTGTTTCATTTTTATTAATGAGCGATCGTTCGCGGTAGACTAGTGGTTATGCTCCTTGCCTCTGGTCCCGAGGGTCGCGGGTTCAAACCCGGCCGGGGTCGATGGATTTTTTAAGATGGAAAAATCCAAGGAGCAAGTCCTCCGGGAGGAACTTTAAGCCGTGGGTCCCGAGTCTAAAGATTTTCAGGCTCGTAAAAGATCCTTAAGCCTGAATGAAAAGACCTCTAAGCAAAATTTACCTAATTTTCCCGTCCTAGTGCTACATTGGTTTCCTAGATGTCAGTATGAGGCGGAACGCTAACCACGGACCACTCAAATGACGTCTGTACGAAAAAAAGTGTAACTAAATTAGTATGGTTCAAATTCTTCCCTGTAGGGGAAGAGCGACTAAATCTCTGTTAAGGGAAACATGGGCTTACAAGATACAAGAAGAAGATTGAGTGAGGAAAATTGTATGATGGAAGTTATTGTAAGGAAGTGAAAGTGTTCTCTTTAAGTATTTAGTATTCCTTCATACTGAAATCTATCTCATAGAGAATGAAAAGTTACAAGATGTATTTAAAAAAAATCTTAATCGTAGTGAGATTGAGTTCTACAATACCGCATATTCTTCTGAACATGTTGAGAAGAATAAAGGAAGCAATTCTGATCAATCAAAGTATAATCAATTTTCCATATAGTTGATTCATATTTATTTTGTAACCTACTTATTATTATTATTATTATTATTATTGTTATTATTATTGTTATTATTATTGTTATTATTATTATTATTATTATTATTATTATTATTATTATTATTATTATTATTATTATTATTATTATTATTATTATTATTATTATTATTGACTATTTAACTCATGCCACAAATGCTAGTCAATGACCAATCACGTTTCAATGAATGTTTTTTACAACCAATGACAGTCGTGTTTCACCTCGTTCTTTATCGATTTCTCTTTATCAGCTCCTGCTTTTGTGATAAAGAAAGCTCCTCCTTTTTAATGTTCTGAACAGGTCTCAAAGTATTCTTTTTCTCCAACAAATACATTGAATATAGCAAATAATGAAAAGATTCCTTGATTTTACTTAATTGTTTGCTAAAAAAATAAATGAATAACCGGCAATGTTGATTATGATATATAGTTTGATGTGTTTCATTATTTCTCCACTTGGGTGCACTCTTACAATATTGCGATCTTATTTGGCAATAAATAATATGACCAAGCAGCAGTGAATGAACATAACCTCACATTTCCGATTTGTTTTCAAACATAGCCGTTTACATTAAATATATAAATATTTTAAAATAACTATACTTAAACAACGATTTGTGAGTAAACAGCTTAATTTTATTCGTTAAATAGTCCTAACAAATGCCACTCTTGATTTCCGAATTTTCTACATAAATTCACTCCTCACTTCGTGAGTCGTGAATTTATCAATAATTTGGCAATCACTCGTGGCATTACTTATGAATAACTAACTCATTGGCACAATCGAACCCAGTTCATGGTCGTGCGAACATATGCTCTCCTTATATCCCTATCCTGAGCTAATGTTTTCCAATCATCCGTGTAACAATATATTTCTCTCAAATCCAGGTTTTCCTACAAGAAGTTTTCATACCACACTTTCATTCCCCATTCGTGCCATATGTCCTACCCATCGCATTTTACGAAATGTAAGTTATGTTATTTTGTTTTTATTAGTAAAGTACTGGAGGATAAACAACTATGGAATTCAAGGTTAACACAAGAAGTATCCAAGTCACAACATCAAGTCTACAACTTACCAAGATAGTGTTTTTGTGTGTTTACAGAAAAGTCTCTATTGTCATAATTTTTTAAAAGTAAATAGGCTTACAAAGTGGTCGAATTTTATTTAAAAATGCTCTATAAGTACAGGTATAGTAAAATTCTATTTTTAGATTTACTTTTATTTTTTCATTTTTTGAAAACTTGGTGGTTGTTGTATGGCCAGTTATTGACTTGGACCATATAATTTACTTTCTATGGTAATTTGTTTCCCAAACTGTTGTTTAATGATTCAACTTAACTCTCAAATACAAACATTTATAAATGCTATCTTCGACATTTACTTGAATACATTTTCAATTAGACTGTTTTTGACGGACAAAGTTTGACGACGATATCGACGATAACAAACATTTCCAGAAGCAATCTGAGAGTTCTTAATAAATCCAGGGTTACATAAGCACAAATTCGGACCAGAACATTGTGCATTGACGCAAGAGGGTTCGCATTTCGGTACACATCTGCGCATAGGAAAATCGTTAACATCTTTCTTGTATCCTGGCTTACATTCACATATATTATTTCCAATACAATGAGCATTGACACATTCTGGGTGACAAAAGGAGACGCACTTGTTGCGGGTCTCCCCCTGGGATGTTAAAGTACCCGGGTAGACAGGTGCATGTGTTGGGACCAGTACAGGTGCCATTTCTGCACCCACTGGCACAGTATGGCACACAGGATATCGTGTTAACATCTCGGATATATCCGCTTTTACATCTGCATGTTTCAGGCCCTATGCATTCTCCATGTCCGCAAGGCACTGAACACATTGGCACGCATGCGTGAGATGGGTAGATTCTGTGAAATCCTGAAAAAGTGAGTCATGAGTAAGATTTAAGATTTTACGTAATATTAATAAGCATAACATTTAATAATAATAATAATAATAATAATAATAAAATTGTAAAATGGTTATGGAATGGAATATTGAAGGCAGAGGGAGAAGAGGAAAACCACAGGAGCATTGCATGGAGGAGTAGGCCTATGAATAAAATGCGAAGAAAAATTAGTTTTTTCAAGAACAATTACTTTTATCTGAAGGAAAAACGACTGTAGCATAGAATAAAAAACCTAATAAATAATAATATTAATAATTTATTTTATCTGATGGAGTAAATATAAGGCCACTTCCACTACATCAGGATTAAATTGACGGATATTAAACATTATGAATTATGTATAGGTAAATTAACAATACATAATAGGCCCATGCAATGTAGGGATGATAAGGAAAGTCAACATGTGCAGAGTGTTCCATAATGATGGACGGGGTTTCAAAGTAATTTAATTTCCCTTACATCATGTATATAAGGGCAAAAGTTACATGGGATTAAAGAGAAACTCTTCGCGTTTTCATAACATACTTTATAAATGTTCGATGTGAGCACCTTTCGTCAGAAGGCACACATCTAGCCGATAGTCGAATTCCTCCCAAACCTTGGTCAGCATATTTGGAGTAACGGATTCAACAGCAGCAACAATACTTCTTCTCAAATCTGGAAGGTCGACCGGAAGTGGTGGTACATACACATGGTCCTTCACATACCCCCATAGGAAGAAATCACAAGATGTGAGATCTGGAGATCGTGGAGGGTATGAGAATGAATCATGTCATCCGGACTGACGTGTCTTTTGGTGTTCGTGGACGTCATGGACTTTTCCTTTTACAGATACATCTAGTTGTTTCTAACTGTTTATACCATCGACGAATAATTTTATCTGTCGGAGGATCAATTCCAAATTGCCGTCGGAAAGCCCGCTGCATTGTAACATGGAACCAGACCTCGCAAATTGCAACACACATAATGACTTCTGTACAGGAATCGCCATTTTGGCAAATTTAACGCTGACGACGTAATAATAACGAGAAAGAAATTACTGCATACAGGATATGAAACTCTCACAGTTTTTCTTTCATTATAGCAAATAGTCACGCATCCAGTTTCTTTTGTAAAGCTATACCAACTACTTAAAACCCCGTACGTCATTTTGGAACACAGTGTATTAAAGTAATAATATTGGGGACCCGGTAGCACTGACCTCTTCTAATCCATTTTCAGGGTTGTCCATATTTTCCAGTTGCTCTCTGTTCCTGATCCGCTCCACTTATAATCAATTTATTAAATTGTAGGATTGCATGACAGTCCTGCTTCCTCGCCTCAAGCATGTAATATTGATGACGATGATAATAATTTGCAACTAGATTATACCGGATGTACGTAAAATAATATAGTGATTTTAAAGGTATTGAATTATACTTTAACTATGACAAAAACAAAATTGATGTAAATGAAAGAGTAACATCTACAGTTTACATTGTAAGTTGCTACCTTTGTTATTATTGTTGCCATACAAACAAAATTAAATAAAGCTATCCGCTCACTCACACAACTAAAACTATCTTCTTTCCTGTTTCATTTCTTTCTACACACAACTTTCTACGCCTCATCTGAGTGATAATATTATTACTTGAAACTACTACATGTATTATTTTATGTACACACTGTATAATTGGCTTGATTATGAAAGTGAAAATATAAAAGAATTATAAAAATATACCTAGAACTTGGTTATACTTACTTACTCACTAGCACTATCGAACCCGTAGGTTCGTGGCCGCGCGGACATACGCTCTCCATACATCCCTATCCTGAGCTAATACTTTCCAATCATTCCTTGTATAACCTACTCCCCTCAAATCATAGTTAATGTTATTCTCCCACCTCATTCTTGGTCTACCAACTGGGCGTTTTCCCTCTGGCTTTCCTACAAGAACCTTCCATGCAAGTCTTTCATTCCCCATACGTGCAACATGTCCTGCCCAACGCAGTCTAGGAGACTTAACTGTTCTTATTATATCTGGCTTCCTACAAAGACCATGTAGTTACCAAGAATTAGGTCGAAACTAATTACATTATTGCTTCTAATTCTAGTAAGGTAAATTGTTCAAACAATACTTTTTGAATGCAAATCAAATGTTATACTTAACTATTACCCTAAATTAGGAGGCTCACTCAAGTTCATTGTTATGTAAGTCTTCTCCATTCACCTGTCTGTTCATCTCTCTTTGGTCCAAAAATTTTCCTAAGTACTTTATTCTCAAGTACTTGTAATCTCCTTTCTTCCCTTAAAGTAAGAGTCCATGTTTCGCACCCATATAGGCCTAATATAACTGGTAGAATAATAGTTTTATATATTTTCAGTTTAACGTTTTTTGAAAGGAGTTGGGATATCAAGAGTCTCTGCAATGCATAATAGCATGCATTTCCAGAATTGAGCCTATTTTTAATTTCTTTGTGCATCTCATTCCTATTTGTGATTATTGTTCCTAGGTATTTGAAGAACTTGGTTATATATTTTATATTATTAATTGTCCACCGCTGTGGTCTCGAGGTAGCGTGCTGCCTTGTCACGCAGCGGGTCCGGATTAGATCCTTGGTCGGGACACGTTAACTGAGTGAGATTTTCTGGACGTTTTCCTCACGTGCAAGACAAATCTCAGTAAACTTTAAGGCCCAAACGATCCCCGAACATCATATGGCCGTGATAATCAACATTCATATTCGCCTTAGATTAAGTTTAGGCGCACCGCTATCATCATCACCCGTTATATCATCGGGGCAACCGTAACCACGCCTTTCAGGCACAATTAAGCCAATGCCAGGAGAGGATAATAGAAATATCGAAAAGATAACCTGTGGCAATGAATTAAAGACATGAAGACATATATTATTAATTAATTGTTAGGATACGAATCATGAAATGTGCTGAATCATTCTCTAGGGCATTAAAACTTATATTGCGCCCGTTACCAAGGCAACGTTTAACGAGCATTGTAGAATTGTTAAAATTCATGACTTAGGGCCGGTTTCACCAACAGAGGTAACTGTATTACGCCATTTTAAGCTATGTATTATACACGGGGAAAACTGTCGTAATACAGTTACTTCTGTTGGTGAAATTGACCCTTACAGATTAAATACTTACTAGATTATACTTCAGTAACAAAGAACTAAATCATAAAATACTGTATACACCAGGAGCGTAAGTCGGGCGACTTACAAACCCTCAGGACAAATCTCTTTCGGCCTAGTAAGTCTGTTGCCCTCGAAGCATAACCAACAACATAATACTCTCGATACATAAAAAAACTAATGCCGTCTAAGGAAATATAGCTATTAACATTGTTGTTCATACAGCTGAGATTTTGTGATATAAAGTAAATGTTCTATCTTCCGAAATTTGATTTATTTCTGATTATAGTTTCAGAGTATCATAACAGCCTAACACACCTATACTTAATAAAATGAATTATCTTTTGCAGCTATTTCTATTCAAAATATAATTAAAACTAAAACCAACGAAATTAAATATTCACTTGTTTGCAACTCTTCTGTTCATACACTTAAAACACAAAACCAAAATCACAGAACAATGCCTTCATTTGATACTTAGTAGAGTGCCCTTAGCTTTAATCGCTGCTTGGCATCATCGTTGCATTGAATTAACCTATTTTTATAGTCTCAGGTGTGATTTTATCCCATTCTTCTCTAATGAAACATTTTACCTCTTCTTTTGAAGTCCCTTTCCTTTTTTTTTTTTTTTTTGACACTTTTCTTCAACTCGGCTCAAAGATTCTCTATTGGATTTAGATCAGCTGATTGTGGGGTGTTCTCAGCTGCTTCGGAACTAGACGTTTCCTTGCTCTAGCCGTTTGAAAACAAGCATTGCCTGAACGTATGTCACATGTCTCAACAAGTAATAGCTTCGTGATTCGTTTAAATCGAAAATTTCTCTATCGAGTATTCCAAGACTTCGTGTTTTTTTATGTCAATTTTTTCGAAATTTTGAAGACTGTAAAAATTGATTGTGGAGAGTGTATCCGGGATTTTTAATGCAAGTCATGATTCAGTTTCCAATTTGTTTCATTGGTTATTAGCGAGTTGAATTGTAAACCAAGTGATGTACTGTATCACGCCTCATAATAAATTACTTGTAAAAGTGGTCGCGTTATAAATATGTTTTCAAACGGCTGTAGCACGTATATGGTAAGTTTCCGGACATGGTTTCCAATTATAAATATTACCAACTCAGCGCCCTCTACAAATCCTAGAAGTTTGTAAGGGGAACTTTAGAGCAACATATCGCCATTTATTTTCTACGATCTGCCTTATACTAAAATTTAATTAATTTAATTATAAACAGAGGTGTACTTTTTTACCTAATCTCCCTTAATCCGTATTTATAGTAAACGTACCTGGATTACAAGTGCATACACCTGGCGCTGTACACTGAGCATTGACACACCCTGAGGCACAGTGTGGCACACACTTTCCATTCCTGAGAGTGTAGCCAGGGTGACAGCTGCATACTTTGGGTGCCACGCAGTCGCCATGTCCACAGCCACCGTTACACTTCGGCACACATCTGAATGAAATAATGTTACTTATTTTCCTCTAGATATCGACCAAAATCTGAACAGGTTTATCTTGAAAATAAAAATTTGTAATACCTAGTGTACTAGCTTTCATCGAATTTTGAACGAATATTGTTATTGAGGTTGTTCTGATGAAAAGATACTTGAGTTTTCTTTTTACGAATCATAACACTGGGGGAACAGTGATTTTGGTGCCTTAATGTTTTCACCTATTTATGGGTATATTTGGGTCACTGATTCCAAAGATGATTTCAGTTTCGTCCTATCAGCTCTAGTTTTTGAGATAGAGTTTATTCAAATTATATACCAGTTCAAAAATACTGGTCCACATATACAACTATATTACTCGCATACAATTAAATACAAAAGAACAAATACTTTCTTTTTCATGAAACAACTGTATCTATATAACTACCATAATTTATTTACACATTAGTCTCGTTAGAATCATTAATTTTCCTCCATCAGGTCGCAGAATCCCCGTTTCTGTGATTTCCTCCGATGCAATGATCTTGGACATTCTCGGTGGATGCTCCACAGTAGTCCGCCATCATATGTATATCCCACCGTCCACGATACCTTTCTTCCATTGTACTTAATTCCTGGTGAAAACGCTCACCCTGTTCCTCACTTACATCTCCAAGATTGTCTGGAAATCGATCCAAATGACTGTGTAGGTAGTGTAATTTGATGCTCATGTTACAACCTAGTGCACAAAAAGCAGTGAGCATATTCTCCACTAGTTCATCACTATTAGGAGACTTATAGTTTCCAAGGAAATTCTTCACTACCATACAGAACGAAGACCATGCGGCTGCTTCAGTATCATTCATTGAGTCTTGAAATTGATGGTCATTAATAAGTTGGCGGATTTGTGGTCCATCCAATATACCTGCTTTTATTTTTTCCTACTCAGTGCAGGAAATTTGTACATATGTAGCCAAAACATGTTCCATCTCTATTCAACGCCTTGATGAACTGTTTCATTAAACCAAGTTTAATATGCAGTGGTGGCAAGATGATGTTGTTTCTGTCAACCAAAGGTTCTGCAACGATGTTTTTTTCTCCAACGGTCATGCTTTCTCTAAGAGGCCAATGCCTTCTCACCCAATGTTGATCTTTGGCTCTAGAGTCCCATAAACATATAAAGCATGGGTATTTGGTGTACCCACCTTGTTGTCCTAGAAGAAAATTCCACCATCTTGAGATCGACACACATTACCCATTGGTGATCACGGTAAGAGATCTTCTCTAGCACTGTAGCTATTGTATGTTGATTTTCACGCATAGAAACTGAGTGACCAATTGGGATTGACCTGTATATGTTCCCATTATGCAAAAGAACACATTTTAGGCTGCGTTTGGAGCTATCTATAAATAACCGCCATTCACTTGGTGTGTATTTTCTTACACCCAGCTTCATTAACAGTCCTTCAACATTCATACAAAAAACAAATTGATTTTCTACTGTGAAGAATGGCAGGAAGTCTGTTTCTCTTTTGCGATAGACTGTGACCTTTGTTCCCGGTAACAGACATTGTTTCTCTGCCAGCCTGGAAGCTAACAACTCAGATGACTTCTTTGGAAGACTTAGATCCCTTATGAGGTCGTTCAGTTCCGCTTGACTAAAACCGGATGAAACTGATGAAGGTCCTGGGAAATCGCTGTCATTTCCCTCAGAATAGCTTTCAGTTGAATCATCCTCTTCTTCTGGTGACTCTGGAAGACTGGTAAAATGGAACAGGTATCTCCTCTGAATGTGGAACAGGGCGTCTTGCGGAGCGTAGATTGGGATATACCCATCTATTCCGGTTTTGCTATTGATGCCCTTTACATTGACTGAACAAAAATAGCAGTCATCACTATGGTTAATTTGTTCTCGCCAGATCATTGGTTCCCCAAAATTTCAAGCATTTCCGTTTCCCATTTGTCCATTGTCGTAGATGCTCTGTGCACGTTTTACATACAATGTGAGGTGCCCAAGCTTATCTTGATCTCCCAGTTGTACTTTGAAATAGGCCAAATAAGCTCTTCTTACAAAGTCAGTTATAGGTTTTCTTTGTTGAGTGAATGTGTACTCCCCACAGATGAACAAAACACATCAGGATTATTCACACATTTTCTTTCGTGTTGAAGCCATGTCAGTCTAGAAAAAGGATAAACAATTGTCAAATTAGTAAAATTACATATGCAAACGGCAACAACAACATGAATATAACTTGGATTAAATCAATTAGTATTATGCAAACAATCGATTTACAATGGTGGTACATAAGAGCAGTATCATCAATATCTTGCAAACTAGAGCTGCTGCAACAAAATGGATGACATTTTTTGGAATCAGCAGTGCCGAAATACCCAGAATCAGGTGAAAAATTTCAGGCACCAAGAAAAAAATATTTTTTTGTTCCCCAGTGTAATCGATCCATCTTACAAAATTCTCCTTCCCAGATAAACACACACGTTGTTATAGGAGATGCAGTACCTCCTCTACTATCCAATTTTGTACTAGAGCATGTCACGAAATCTTTAGAAGATGAAGGAAGCCTACAACTGAATGGTATTAATCAACTGTTAATTTATGCTGATGATATAAAAAAGGTGATAGCAAGGACATACAAAGGGCCAACTCGCACACTCTATTAAGTAGGCCCTAACGCTAGCAAATTGTAACTGGTAGTAAAATCAGTAAAACTAAATATATGGTCACACATAGAAATATTGGTACGTAATAGATCTACGAGGGTGAATCAAATATAAACAGGAATTATTGTTTACAATTTGATTGAATTAACAAAAAAATACAAAACCACCCTTCCTTTTCTACATAATCTCCTGCATTTCCAACACACATTTGCCATCGAGTTGGCAACTTTTTGATGCCGTCCTTGAAGAATGAGGGATGACGTGTAGTCAGCCAGTTGCGCACGAACTCCTCTACCGCTGCATTGTCACCAGACCGCCTTCCTCCCAGGTCTTCTTTCAGTGGCCCAAACAAATGGTAGTCACAGGGTGAAAACTCTGGACTGTACGGAGGATGTTCCAGAGGTGTCCAATGCATTTTCCTCAGTTTTTTGTCTTTTTTTTGTTCCTGGCTGAGGAGCCGAGGAACCAACCTGGCAGACAGTTTTCGGAATTTGAGTCCATCACTGATGATGGCTTGAACACTTCCGAAGCTTATTCCTACGTGTGAAGCAATTTCAGAAATGGTTACGCGCCGATCCTCCTCAATAAGGTCCCCCTACAGCACGAATGTTGTCTGCAATGAAGCTTGTTCGTTGCCGTCTTTGGTGGGGCTCATTTTCCACTGAATCCCGGCCCGCTAATTTTTTTTTGCGCCAATCATACACCTGCGTCTTCGAAAGGGTTGCTTCCCCGAACTGCGCATGGAGCCTTCTCAAAATTTCAGAAGGTTTAGTGCCTTCTTTCGCCAAAAACTTAATAAAAATGCGTTACGCAACAGACGTGTGTACCTCTTGCTCGCTCATGGAGTACTGAAGCAAGCAGCCGCTCTTCGGAGTACGACACATCAAGATCCCTACTCCAGACACCCCCTCCAACTTCCCCTCCAAACCACAACCTTTGCAGTTCGCTACCAGATCCTCCAGATACAAATTTCGGTTTATATTTGATCCATCCTCGTATAACGGAAATAGACAGTTAAAGACAAATGAATGAATTTTTAAGAAGCGTCTGAATTAAAATACATAGGAACATTAATTATAAATAGGAATGGAACGCAAAAAGAAATTAAACGTCAACTGAATTCTGGAAATGCGTGCTATTCAGGATTACATGGACTCTTACTCGTCTCACCTTCTCTAAAAAGATGTTTTATTAAAATATGTAAAACTGTTATTCTCCAGTCATATTATATGGAAGCGAAAAATTGTCTCCTATTTTAAGGAGGAGAAAATATTACGAGTATTTGAGAACAAAGATCTTGGGATAATTTTTGTACCAAAGGTAGATGAACGGACAGATGAATGGAGAAGACTTCATAACATTGAACTAAATTATTTTTATAGGAAAACAGATATAATGAGAACAGTTAAGTCTCGTAGATTGCGATGGGCAGAACTTGTGGCACATATGGGAATTGAATGAGTAATATGGAACTTCTTGTAGGAAAACCAGAAGGAAAACACCCAGTAGTTAACCAATAATGAGGTGGGAGAATAACATTAACCATGATTTGAGGGAAGTATATTATACAGAAAAAATTTGGAATGGTGTCCACATGGAGGAAGAAGGAAAGGAAGACCTCGAAGCTCGTGGATGCAAGAAATAAGAACTGGAATGAAAAGAGGATTGGAGGGCATGGAGTGGATGGATAGATACGAGTGGAGAAAGAAAATAAAACTTTAGGCTCAGAAAGATGTGTAAATATTAAAAGTCTGTATATAAATAAATATTATACAGGGGATGAGTGGAAAATATAACCTTAGGATAGGGATGTATGAAGAGTTTATGTCGGTGCGGTCATGAAACAACGGGTTCCATAGTGCCAGTGAGTTGGTATATATATAATTCAGGATTGTTTCTATTATTTACACAGGTATCCTCAACCAAAATATACTTTCTTTTTTTGATTTTCCACACTTCCCGATCTTGTGTGTCTGCTTCTGTCATATTTTCTTCTTCATTTTGCCTTGAATATTCTTTATCCACGTTGGCTTTTGCCCTTCCACGCGTTTCTCTTTTCCAGGAGATATCCATTTTAATACTTCTTTGTTTGTTTCTGTGCCCCTTCTTATTGTATGTCCATACCATCTTAGTTGGATTTCTTCAATCTGTTGTACAATTTGGTTTTTTTAGCATTAAGTTTTTTGCAATGTATGAGGAGATGGCCCATAGCATCATACCCCAACCTGGAGGACCAGACACTTATTCTGGAGTCCACCATAGATCAGTTGCTTTCACAGCAGCTAAGAGTCTGATCCATCTTTCTTGCCCCATACTCTTCTATATCCGCCTATATATATACATACATATACTTATTTATTTATATTATACTCAGGGTGTATCCTAACTCTACCGATAAACAATCAAATTGTTCAGGCATGTGTCCTGAATATTTCTAATAACTTATAAGGAATTTATGGCATCCAGTAGCTCATTACCGAATAATTTCGTTGTTTTCATTTCGAATAACTCTATGACCTTTGTATCTGTTTACTCGGAATATGATTGTTTCCAAATTATACTGTTACACTGTTTAAAGTAATTATTCAAAATGTCCACCGCCGATCACGACAAACTATATTGTGACGAATCCTGGACTGTAGCACACACGTTAGAATCCCAGGAGATGGACGCACATCATCAGCGGCTGCTACATTCCTATCAACCATGTCCGTACACTTTTCGACATGTCACGCACACCAGTTCTTCACATGACCCCAGATGAACTCAGATCTGGTGACCGAGCTGGCCATGGAACACGACTAGCACGACCAATCCGCATTTGCTCGAACTATTCATGAAAGTTGCCTCTAACATTTCCTGATTTTTTTTCCTAATACCTTATCATGTTGAAATCATATGCACCTGCGAATTATCAGCGGGAAGGAGAGCTTCGCACAAAGCGAAACAATGTAATTAGTCAGTAATTAGCCATTGGAAACAATGAGTTCCTTATATCAAAACACTCCAAAAACATCTGTAAACAACTTGTGAAAGTTTGTCGGTGGAGATTGGATTCACCCTGTATATTTGTCAAGGTCATTTTCGGTGTCTTCTAACAAGGGAACTGCCAACCATTGAATGCCGAAACCTACCTTGAATTTTTTTCCAGTGAAGCATTGTGCTGTACCAAGGCTGTGTCCAAAAAAAAAAATAATTGCCATTTTAAGTGCAAGGCATTAAAATCCAGCGCCAAATGTATCATTTAAACTATGGAGAAGTAATACAGCTCTTGAATTGGTAGATTTGATAATCCTCATTTCCTACCGTCAGCTCCGCATCCTGCTAAAGATCACTTCGCTCTTACTCATGCAGGGAGTCCATCTGCTCCTTTGGATGGGTTGCCATTGTTAGATTCTAGATTTTCTCCCAGTTTCATTAAATCAAACCCTTGTACAGAATTTTGTGTTGCCACACTTCGATTACTGTGACGTTGTAGACGTATATAATGATCTAATCTATGACTTGTCGCAGAGACTGCAGCGTGTTCATATTGCTTGCGTTCGATTAATTTTCAATATCCGCCGTTATGATCATATTTCCGAACACTTCAGTAACCTCTCTTGGCTCCATCTTACTGACAGACGTAAATTGCACTCTCTTTCATTTCTTTTCAAGCTTCTGAATCCCTACACGCCTAGTTACATGGCGTCCAGATTTGAGAAGTTATCTTCTTGCCACAGTATTGGCATTAAGGGCCGCATGCAAATACATTAGTCTCTACTCAAATTACTTCCAATCACCGGTAAGCTGACTTTCCGTGAGCAAGTGCAAAGATCGAATTAGCGACCCACTACCTGGTCATGCATGAAAGTCGTCGTTTTCGTAATATTGGCAAGAAATTACCCAGAATTCTCAGCAATAAAACCACTTCCGTTATTTTCGTCTGCTAGAGGAATCCATTTACGCTTGCGTCCTGCAAATAAAACCGTATACGACGTCTGCGTCACACGATATTACGCCGATTCTCCTGCTCTTCCAGTTGAATTATTTGATAGACTCTATTAAATTCCTCTTCTCCGCGTAAGCCGAAAACATGATCGAAGTCTTCAAGGTCCGACAAGTACATCGGTTCCCATCGGGTTGCTCACGATTCGTTTCTCTGCTAAGTCACCTCGCAAGGAGCTTAGGCATTTCGACAATTATTATCGCATGAACAGATTTTTGAGTACGCAAAAACATCTTTGGATGCAACTTTCTCATCAGAGAACGACTTTTACGGTCTAATAAGTTCATAGATACGACCCTAAGTCACAAGATAACAGTCTGCTAACAATACCTCTTCATAGCACCTCCTCTTATTCTACTTCTTTCACGGTACCCTCTCCCCGCTCCTGGAATTTCCTTCCTCAATATATCAGTGGTTGCCGCACATCTGGCACTTTTACGTCATGCTTATACAATTAGGCCTACCTATTGTTAAATAATTAATTATTGTCGAAAGTTAAATTTATTCTGCACCATTAATAGTTTTTTCTCATTTTTATATCTTGTACATTTTATATTTCATTCGTTAAATCTAGAATAAATCAAAATATTTTGTAAATAATAATTATATAGTAGACATACTACGTAATATGTATTTTATTGTACTTAGAAGTAAGAACCATTTTTGTATTTTTTATCCTAATTGAGTAGCACACAAGGTCTCAGGGCCTTAACTCTACCAGGTAAAATAAAGCTATTATTATTATTATATTATTATTATTGTTATTATTATTGTTATCATTGTTGTTGTTATTGTTATTGTTATTATTATTATATTTTATTTTTATTATTATTATTATTTCTTTACCTTACTGTTAAAGACGGTAGATATTTTTTGAACACAGCGTTGGTACATCACAACGCTTCTCTGGGAGAAATTTCAAGGTAGGTTTCGGCATGCAATGGTTGACAGTTCCCTTGTAAGTAAGATCGGTGATGATTTGTATTTTTTTTCTAGACAACACCTCAATAGCTTCATTGCCCCAAAAATCACTTTAAAAAAAGCCTCATCCATTCTTGATCTTTTTTTTTACAGAAATTCTTGACATAGGTGGAATAGTAACTCATTTCTAGAGTTTTGGCTCCTGGAAGACATTACTCTGAAGACATTGTATTACCCTGATGATACTCTGAATGATAAATGATAATGACCTGCCAAGAGACTCCTTAAACCTAATCTTAACCTATATTCCATGGGTGACCATGGTGACCAACTTTAAAAAATGCCTGTGATCTGA
>JASPKZ010006845.1:0-20000 GCA_030220185.1 Diploptera punctata | reverse complement strand
GACAATAAAACGAACCAACGAGGTATAAAACTTGAAGAATTTATAACTACTAGGAACTTAATAATAATTAACGAAGATAATGGAATCCCAACATTTGAGACTAGTAGAGCTAGCAGTCGAGTTGACTTAACAATCTCGACTTCTAATCTCTTTCAATCTGTTATTGAGTGGACCAGCGGAGAGGAGGAAAGTTTCTCTGACCACAAACTCATCTCTTTCAAAATAGCAGATAATAATGAATACAGAACACCTGGACAGAATAATTATCCACGATACATAATAAAAGAAGAAAACTTCCACAAATTCGATGAAAGCCTGATGGAGACGATCAGAGCCACGTTTAGTTGTACAACAAAAGATACTATAATTGTTGAAAAAGAACTAACAGAGAAACTTAAGAAAACAAATCACACAGATGAGGTCATAGAAGATTTCTTTTCCTGCATTCAAATAGCAAGTAGATTGGCATTCCGACCAAAGAATATATGTAAAAAAAGGAAAGGTAGATCTGTCCCTTGGTGGACAAATGAATTAACGATTCTACGTAAAAAGACAAACGCAATGAGGCGAAGATACCAAAGAACGCAGAACAATTCAAAACTAAGAGAAGAGAGATAGAACCTCTACCAAGAAGGCAAACGGGCGTATCAAGCTAAGCTCCAAGAGGAAAAAACAAAGTCATGGAGAAGTGCTTGTACAGTTACACCTGGATCCAATCCATGGAACGTAGTTTACAAAAGCCTATCTGGAAAAACTAGAAATAAGACTTCCTTGACTACACTTAGGATGCCAGAAGGGCTATATACCAAGGACATGGAAAGTACAGTAAAACATATCATGGATTATTTTGTACCTGAGGACAATGAAGGAAATGATAATAAATACCATTCAGAAATTAGAAAATTTATAATAGACCCACCAGAAGAAGCAGATGACAGAGAATTCACAAAGGAGGAAATCCTCGCTGTGCTCAAGAAATTTGATCCTAAAAAAACACCTGGGGAAGATGGCATATCAAGTGACATACTACTACGAGTATTCAAACTTATCCCTAACTTATTTACAGAACTGTACAATACATGCTTGCAAAAAGGTTGCTTCCCAAAAATGTGGAAAAAATCAATAATAGTTCCAATCACTAAATCAGGCAAGGAGCATACTAATGAAGTGTCAAAATACAGACCAATAAGCCTCCTCAATGTAGCGGGAAAAGTACTGGAGAAGCTACTCATCGAAAGAATTCTACATCACATGTACAAGAATAAATTACTTAATAACAACCAATTTGGGATTTACCCCAAAGTAGGAACAATAGAACCAGTAATGGAGGTTACAAAAACCATTAAACAGAGCCTGAATATAAAACAAAGTGTAGTTCTGGTAAGTCTAGATGTTAAAGGTGCATTCGACGCGGCATGGTGGCCGAGCATACTATACAATCTAAAACAACTTAAATGTCCAAAAAATCTATACATTTTAGCACAGAATTATTTCAGAGACAGATCTGCAATGTTCTCAGTGAATACGCTTAGAGTTACAAAGGAAATAACCAAAGGATGCCCACAAGGATCATGTAGCGGACCTGGATTTTGGACTATCATGTACAACTCACTGTTGAATCTTAAATTCTCAAATCACTCTAATGTTATCGCTTTCGCTGACGACCTAATACTTCTCTCAACAGGAAGTAACGACAATGAGGCAGAAAATTACGCAAATACTGACATAAGAAAAATAGAATTATGGGCTAACAATAACAAAATCACATTCAATGAATCCAAGTCCACAGCAATGTTAATATCAAGGAAAAGGACCTCCATTAATAAAAATATCAGTGTATACGTCAACCATGAACGCATCAAGCAAGTTCAAGAAATGAAATATCTAGGAATCCACTTTAATTGCAAACTAAGCTTTGATAAACACATTGAGATAACAACTAACAAGGCTATGAGCCTAATGAACATGTTAAGAAGGGCAGCTAGATTGCAGTGGGGACTGGGACATAAAGCATTAAGGACTATATACAATGGAGCAATCTTGCCTATGTTAACATATGGGGCCCCAATATGGGAGGAAGAATTAAGAAAACAAAAAAATTTAAAAAAGTTTAAGAGGGTTCAAAGAATTATAAATGTCACCATAGCCAAAGCCTATAAAACATTACCATATGAAGTATCTTGTATCTTAGCTGGAATTAAACCCATAACTATCAGTATACAAGAAACAGCCCAGTTATATAGAGCCATACACGATGACCAAACAAACATTGACATACCACTCAAAAAGGAGGAGTGGCCACATCCGGCAGAAAGAATTAATGTGGGCGACATTGAAGAATCGAACAACTACAAAATAAAAATATACACTGATGGCAGTAAATTCCAAGGAATGGTAGGGGCTGCTGCAGTTATCTTGAAAAACGGAAAATTAGAGCATACAATAAAAGCCAAACTGTCCAATCGTTGCTCAAATAATCAAGCTGAACAGATAGGAATTCTTAAAGCTCTAGAAGCAATACCATCAATTGACCAAATCAGCTCTGAACAAAGTCTTGTTGCAGTTTATACAGATAGTCAAGTTACTCTCGACCTAATTAAAAACAACTTCAAACAGGGATACATCATATCAAAAATAAGACAAACAATAGCAAAACTCAGGGAACAAAATTGGATAGTACATTTCGGCTGGATAAAATCACATGTTGGAATTTATGGGAATGAAATGGCAGATCAATTGGCAAAACAAGCTGCAACAGAAACCAGCGTAACCGTAGAATATACAAAAATACCTAAATCATCAATAGTTGCCCAAGTAAAAGAAGAAGGAACCATTAAATGGCAGAACGAATGGGACAACGCAGATAAAGGAGCCACATGTAAGAAGTTCTTCCCATCAGTCAGAGACAGATTAAAACTTAAATGTGAAATAACTCCAGAATTTTCTGAAATGGTAACTGGTCATGGAAAAAATAAATCACATCTTTATCGTATTGGAATATTAAACAACGCAACCTGTCCATGTAGAAAAGCAATTCAAAATGTAGAACATCTCCTTTATAATTGTGAATTGCAGCAGCATTCTAGAAATAAGTTGAAAGAAGAAATCAGCAAAGAAGGAGGAACATGGCCTGTGACGGAGAAAGACCTAATACACAAATATTTAAGACATTTCAAAAAATATATAAAAACAATAGTGTACGAAAATGAGTGATTAACAAGTGACGAAGATAAAAAAAACATGTAAACAAAAAACAAATATGTGATGTTATGTAATGTTATGTTATCTGATTTTATGTTTGTTATGTTATGCATGTAATATTACTACGGTAATGGGGCATGCTGAAAAAAAATGAAAAAAAAATTATTATTATTAATATTATTATTATTAATATTATTATTATTAATATTATTATTATTAATATTATTATTATTAATATTATTATTATTAATATTATTATTATTAATATTATTATTATTAATATTATTATTATTAATATTATTATTATTAATATTATTATTATTACAAATTACAATATGTCAAACCATAATTCAGAGCATTTTAACATATGGTGCTGAAGTCTGGCAAATTCCTACCAGGGAAATGAAAAGAATTTTAAGTACAGAAATGGATGTTTTAAGAAGATCAGCTGGAAAATCTAGAATGGATAGAATACCAAATAAAGAAATAAGGGAAATTATGGGTGTACAAGAGGAGCCAGACATCATAGACATTATAGAAAAGAAAATATTACAGTGCTATGGCCATGTCAAAAGAATGCCTGAAAAAAGATTGCCTAAAATTGTTATGGAATGGATCCCAATGGAAAGGAGGAAGAGAGGAAGACCGAAGAAAACTTGGATAGAAGGGCTACAAGCAGCTATGAATATCAGAGGAATGGAGAAAGATCAATGGATGGACAGAAAGGAATGGCGTTTGGTTTCCGGAAGACGGCGGCAGCTGCCATGATGCCGGATGATGATGATTATTATTATTATTATTATTATTATTATTATTATTATTATTATTATTATTATTATTATTATTATTATTATTATTATTATTATTATCACTATTATTACTATTATTACTATTATTATTAAATGTGCGTCTTCCATTACCTTTGTCACAGACACAGACTTCAGGTGCCATACATTCTGCGTGGTAATCACAGCCACCAGTACAGTGTGGTGCACATACTTGATTCAAGTAACCAGATTTCTTGTAACCTTTATGGCACGTACATGTCTCTGGAGCTGTGCATTCTCCGTGAACACAAGCTTTACTGCATTTTGGCGTACATCTAAAATGTAAAAATTATTTAGTTACATGTAGAACTACTTTTTCTTCACTTCAGCAGAGTTAATGTAATGCAGAAAATATACTCGGATTTTGTTGGTTAAAGAACTCGACATTACCTTTTTTAAAATTGTCTGGTACGTGCAGCGTTGAGTTCTGAAAACGTAAAAATTTCTGATTTTTGTCAGGGTAATTTTCTGTATGTACTAGTAGGATCGTTAAAAATAATTATGTAAAAATATTTAATGAGACTAACAATAGCTATGTTTCTTGAATTCGCTAAAATGCAGTTGTTTTTATATTATACTAGCTAATACCCGCCGTGAGCTGCTACTCATAAATAAATAAAAATATGTTCCTACCACCAGCCGTGCACTGTTCCAGAATCTGCTTATCCTGATATTCTTGGCATCAATGAAAGATAAAAATGGTTATTGTGAGTTATCCGTAGAAGATAAACATATGCTGTCACGGACTTTTGTGTAGAGGTTTTTGAGATGTTCAATTCTGTGTACGTTAATTTGATGTAATTGTTATGGTTTAGGCAGTGTAAGCCATTTAAGCGTCAAAATAGGGAATTTATTTCACGTTTTTCACTACAAAGGGTGATTTTTATGGATGAAGGAGTTGAATATCACAACTCTCTTATAGCCCATGTTCGTCCCGGGAATCTTCTGAACGTTTTGCAAAAAAAAACATCAAAATCAGATCAACGGAATGGCCGCGCATAGAATACGAACAAACAAACCAACAAACAAACAAACAAACAAACAAACATTGATTTTTATATATTAGATAATCTCGACCGCGCTGCTCTAGTGGTTTTATTACTTGTCTCTATTCTCGAGAAACTCATTCGGGATCTATGGATTTCTAGGATGAAAAAGTCCAAGGGACAAGTCCTCCGAAAACCTCAAGCCCGAATAAAAAGGTCTATGTGCAATATTTTTACCAACATTCATCCATCCAAGCATTATCAGTTCCTATTACATTATAAATGAGGCGATGTGGTAACCACATGTCACTCGTTGACATTTGTAGGTAATAAGCGTAACTAAATTAGTTTAGTTGGTTAAGAAACTCCCGATTTGGAGCACCCGCGTCCCCATGTGGACTAATGCGGCGTGTGTGTATGTATGTATGTATGTATGTATGTATGTATGTATGTATATATAAGAAGAGAAGAGGGCGGCCAAAAATAACGTGGATTGATGGTGCATTGAGGAGCATGAGGGAAAAGGATTGGACGATTGAGATTGGAATGACAGATATATGTGGAGTAGAATGACAGTAGATTAATTGGGTTCAGTAAGATGTGACACATTGTGAAACCTGTTTATATATATATATATATATATATATATATATATATATATTCTATTCTATAGTGTTCTGCCTGAGGGCAGGACTTTCACTGCAATCATAGTATTTTCATGCTATGCTTCACAGCTTTACTAGGGAATTGTGGGTGTGGTAGCTTCCCGTTGCTTTCCACACACACACACACACACACACACACACACACACACACACACACACACATATATATATATATATATATATATGTAAATCTCGTTTGAGTCTTAACAGAAAAAGCAACAGAGTGATTATTTATTGTCTTAATATAACATTTGAAGGGTCTAACTGCAAAACTCACATTGTCCACTTTTTAAAATGTTAAATAAACAGCAAAAAAACTCATACCAATGAAAACATACATTAATTTTAACTTATTCTGTAATTTTCATGAATGTATCTACATAATTTGACTTGATTCACATGGAGATCAACATCTAGAGCAGGAATACAACAAAAAATGCATTTCGACTAAAAGTGGAGAATGTGAGTTTTGCATTGAGACTCTTCATTTTATTTCTATAACTAATAACTAATAATTAACAAAACATGATACGTGCAAGTATGAGTTCATTAATGTTCTATTATTAAATAACACTAATTGACTAGGCCTGAAAGTAAATGTCCATAAAAACTAAATATAAATTCACAAATATAAGTAATTTATATAACGGAAGTAGACAATAATCAACAATCAAGGGAAATTTTGATGAAGTTGGAATTCGGATACCTAGGAACATAAGGAACAAACAGGTAGGAGGCGCAGAAAGAAATTCAACCTTGGCTCAACTTATATTATATAGGTGCGAAACATGAACTCTAATTTAAAGGGAGAAAAGAAATCGATTATTTGAGAATATAGTGCATGGGAAAATGTTTGGACCATAAAAGAGACGAACAGATATGGAATGGCTCTATGATAGTGAGTTACATGATCTTTATGGGAATCCAGATATAATAAGAACAGGTAAATCTCATAAACTACGGTAGGACAGATAGAGAAAGAATGAATCATATGGAAACTTGCGGTAGGAAAACCAGAAGGAAAGTATCCAGTAGATAGGCGAAGAATAAAGTGGGAAAATAACATTAACAATGATTTGAGAGAGGAAATTTATCCAGGAAATGATAGGAGAACATTAGCTCAGAATAGACACGTTATAAAGAAATTATGTCCGCGTGATCATGAATCTAGGAGTTTCAATAGTGTCATTCAGTTAGTTAGACACGATCAGGGTGATTATAAGGACAGTTGTCAGCCCTAGCGATGTGTTTTATTACCTTCCCAAGGAGTTCTTCTCATAGCCCTTATGGCAGCGACAGGTGTTAGGAGCAATGCAGTCACCATTCACACATCCCTCAAGGCACAAGGGGTCGCACATCCGGCCAGTTACATCCAGCGCATAACCGTGGTAACATATGCATCTATTCCCTGGAATTCAATTAAATCACCGGGTTATTTTGTTATTTCATTACAATTAAAAAAAGATAATAAAATGCAGCATTTATAAGTTAATTTTAAAAAAGTTGGTCACGCAGGAACTGCGTAAACTAAGTGAATTCCTCGCCAAGTCGAAGTTATGGTCAGATTTTATTGGTTTATGGAATATATATTTATTTTGTTAATTTGGAGAAACTCTTCTTATTGTGACGATGACTATACGTCGTCCAGTGTGCTGCAAACTGAAACATGATTGGCTACTAGGTACCTAGTTCCCGACTATCATTATGAGGTTTAGTCACTTTTCCGATGCCGTTTGGTAGTGTTGAGTTTGTCAGGTGTAGACATGGTTTTAAGAAAAATGAGGATGGCACAAACTTAGAGCAGGGCATCGTAAACTGTACTGCCGACGAGCCGAAAGTCGGAATGCCAACTGCCAGAATGAGCCATGCTACTCTAGATTAACATATAACACATTTATATTTATATTGCTTCCAAATAATATATTTTATCAACTGAGACATAAACAATAAACACTCCGTTGGGTTATTTAACTCCGCCAGCATAGCCTAGGTATCATCGAGTATTATTTGTGTTTCTTCAGATAAAGATCGGAGAGAAGAGGCTTTGGGCCGAGCAGTGCGGCTTAACAAAGGATGTATATGTTGTCTCAAGAATGAAATACTTGGGAGTTATGCTTGACTGCAAGATGGATTGGTTTCCCCACACTCAATTCCTATAAAACAAATTACTGAAGCTTCGAAATAACCTAATCCGATGTTCCAAATCATCTTCGGGAATCTCTTACCACCACCTTCTCACGATTGATAACCATGTCATCCTCCCAGTCGTCAGTTATGCGGCGGAAGCCTGGAACCAATCATTATCCAGAAGAGCTACTATGAAATTAACGCAGATCCAAAGATCATTCCTGATTTTCGCGACCAAAGCCTACAAAACAGTCTCCAACGTAGCTCTGCAAGCAATAGCAGGGACAATGACAATAGAGCTAGCCCTACATCTGAGCAAAGACATAAAAGCCGCTAGTAGAGGCTTGCCCAATAATGCAGTCCTGCCCAAACTTAAGAAGACTGAAGTATTAAGTAGATATGGAGGAATCCATCCGAAATACAACATTATAACAATAGATTACAGAGGTACACTTATCCCAGCCAACATACAGATCTTCACAGACGGATCAAAAACGGAAAATCACGTCACAGCTGAATTTGTCGTAGAAGAAAATTCAAAAGAGATTTACACCGAGTCCGTAGACTGGACAACGAATGCTCTATATTTCAAGCTGAACTTATAGGCATCCAAATGGCAGTGGACTGGATCCAACAACAAAGTAAAGTAAACACTTCGTATACAATACACGTGGACTCGCAAGCAGCACTTCTGGCCATCTCTAACAAAAGAACTACACAACGAATAGCAGTCAACATCAGAAAGAACATTATCACTCTGAAGAAGACAACTCAAGTCTCACTAAACTGGGTCAGAGGTAACAAACGAGCCGATTATCTAGCAAAAGTAGCTGCCAGCTATAAAACTACTGTAACCTATAACTCCATCCCTATTTCTCGATCCAAGCAACTTCTGCTAAACTATTACATCAACATATGGAATGCAACATATACCAACTCCGAGGTATCATTTCACACCAAACAGTTCATCCCCTCTATTCACCACCGGCTCTCTATATCCCTGTGGCCAAACTTCATCCATACACAATTCCTAACCAACCACGGACGCTTCCGTACATATCTTCACAGGATCAAAACGTCACCATGTCCCCTATGTAACTGCCCCGAAAGTCCACCACAGACAGCAATACATCTTGTGACACAATGTTCACTGTGCTCAAGAGATCGACCTCCTGTTCTAACAACCCAAACACTGCCTCAGATACTACAGCTCCACATCAACACCGTCACAGTGACAAACTTCATCAGCAACATCTTCAGCTCACTTCAATAATAAACTCTTGAACGCAAACTGCAGAAAGACAAAATGTAAATAACTGTAAACATCCCGTGATATGCCCATGGTAAAACACGGGTTGAAATTATAATGTAATAAAAAAAGGATATTTAGTGTTTGCTTCATTTAGCATAATGCTATACAATATGTTGGTGTTAACTCTAGTTGAGTTGAATGTACGAAGTGCTTGTACATCTTGTTTTCTGTTTTATTTTTATGATAACTTTGCTTCAGGTATGCTTGCTCAGAAGCCTCATACGCGGGGAGCCTGCTAAACAAAATAAACCAGAAGAACAAAGACCATGGGCAATTATTAAAGTGTAAGACCCACGTATGATGTTGGATGGCCTGACGCCTCACACTTTGCATATTCCCACTGGCTATTGTCATTTTTTCCCTCAAGATTGAGAGAACATTCTCTGTGACTATGATATTGTATATCTGACTTAACGTGTCAAAGAGAGAGATGGAGATATAAGGGTAGATCTTTGACCGCTTTCGCCCAGTTACAAAAGAAATAACCCACCCTGTTGTCAGTTTCGTCTTCCTCCCTTCCCCTACATCTGGTGAAGAAACACTGACAACACTTGTGCGAAGAGAGAGTTGAGCACAACTGTCTCTTTCTACAAGTTTCTTGCAAACTTAAGTCAGACGAACAGTAACAAGCATACATGACGTAACGGGGCTCAGGTTGCACCTTCCAAAAGTATGGTTGAACCGCTGACTTCCGGAAGCACTACTTAAGCTCAGACCTCGGTCTGTATGGGACCACAGCAACAAGTGTATAAAGTGAAGTATTCAAATTAAAAATGTCTTTACCAATCTCATTGTTCGGCAGTTCCAAAATTAATTAGGACAGGTGTATTGTCTGTTTTCTTTTTCAACAATTTGTTTAATGTTTGTAAGTAGGAAACCAAGGGAGAGAAGCCCCTCTTTTACTGAACGGGGGTTGAAGATGGAAGTGTTTTAACCGCCACCTTCAGTAGAAATTCCTTCTGCATCTGGAATGTATAATACTCTCAACTAATTGAAAGTATTTTTTTTTCATAATTTTATAGTCGTCCACTGAGCAGCATACACCCTCCCGAGTGTTGACAATTTTAAGGTCTCCTTCGATAACTGCTTTACTAATTTTAAAAATGTCACCATGACCGATAGTAGTAATTGGTGGTGGTCTGGGTACTTTTTTGGGGTGCAACAGTGAAGTTTCTATGATTAGTTGCGACTGTAGAGTGCATTATGTTTTGTACCTGAGATGACACTTATAGGGTGTGGACGGTCCATCAGTGGTCTGTTGTTCAGTTAAAACTAAAATCTTATTTTTCATTGGTACAGTCGGGATCGTAGTCTTAGTTTTTATACATAAGGGCATTTATTAGACTAAATGTAAGATATATACAATGTTATTTACAAATATGGGTCGCACGGGCAGTAAGCCGTACGTGCTGCTGACAGTCCGTTACAATAAGTTGATGTTTGGTAGTAATATACTTCAAACAAAATGAATAATAGTTTCAAAAAACTAAAACAATACGCTTTATTAGAAAACCGAACTCAAAAATGAAAAATAATTTTAATTTCCAACACGCTTGGGATAAATTTAAAATGGTCAACAAAAAAATCATCTCCAACACATATAGAATAAAACTAGAGTTATCAACAAAAAGAAAATAATTTTACCATCAAAAGCGTGGGGTGCTCTATATCAGTTACCGGTAATATATATGATAATAAACAGATATTGGTAAAAGTAAAGTCTCTAAGAAGAACATGTAAAAATCATAAAAAGCACCCCACGCTTTTGATGGTAAAATTATTTTCTTTTTGTTGGTAATTCTAGTTTTATTCTATATGTGTTGGAGATGATTTTTTTGTTGGCCACTTTAAATTTATCCCAAGCGTGTTGGAAATTAAAATTATTTTTCATTTTTGAGTTCGGTTTTCTAATAAAGCGTGTTGTTTTAGTTTTTTAAAACTATTATTCATTTTTTATTTTTTAGTTTTAATATTTTACAGAATAAGATCCGATTCGATTGAGGGTCTTCCACTTTTCAGCGGTTGCCCTTTTACCAGCCGGCTGCTGGCCCTTCACATCCACATGTGTCAATCACAGAGGTAGATGATCAACAGCCAGTGTAGGGGTGACATGTGGTTAGCATGTCGAGTCCCCCTGCCGTTATAGCTGGTTCCTCAACCTGGAGCCGCTACTTATTGTACCTACCAATTGCCTCACGATGCTGGGTGGGCACCGGTCCCATACTGGCCGAAATACCATGAGAAAATTTCTTCCCCCATGGAGACTCGAACCAGCGCAAGTCCCGTAGCTCTGCGCCAAGGCTTCCTACCTTAACCGCTCGGCTACGGCGCGGGACACAGAATAAGATAAGAATGTAAATATCTTTAAATTCCATACTATTGTAGTATGAGCTAAAAGTATTACTCTTCTAAAAAAAATCCTCCCCAGCCGGATTCGAACCAGCGACCTATGGATTACTGAAATTATATACCACTAGTTCACCGCTCTACCAACCGAGCTCTTTCAATGATTGACTAAAAAGTCAACAAGTCCGTAATCTATTATACCTGTTTTATTTTTTTTTTGATTTTCTGATGATTCTGGCCAGGAATTTAGAAACGAAATATGAAATCAATATAGTGTCACGGTTCCTCTACAAGTATACAAAGTTTCAAGTCGATCCAATGTCTCTAAGTGGGTGAAAATCGTGTTCAAATATTCCGTTACATAAATACAAACACACTTTTTTTTATTTTCTGATGATTCTGGCCAGGATTTTAGAAAATGAATATGAAATTATTGTATTGCCACGGGTTCGTTACAAGTATACAAAGTTTCAAGTCGATCCAATGTCTCTTAGTGGGTGAAAATCGTATTCAAAAATTCCATTACATAAATACAAACACACTTTTTTTGATTTTCTGATGATTCTGGCCAGGATTTTAGAAAATGAATATGAACTTATTGTATTGCCACGGGTTCGTTACAAGTATACAAAGTTTCGAGTCGATCCAATGTCTCTTAGTGGGTGAAAATCGTGTTCAAAAATTCCGTTACATAAATACAAACACACTTTTTTTTTTGATTTTCTGATGATTCTGGCCAGGATTTTAGAAAATGAATATGAAATTGTTGTATTGTCACGGGTCCTTTACACGTATACAAAATTTCAAGTCTATCCTATGTTTTTAAGTGGGTGAAAATCGTGTTCAAAGATTCCGTTAAGTAGGGAGATTATATATGTGACGACACAGGCGGCGTAGTGGCCCGGTCTGCGGGGGGTCACCTGCGGGGGGTCGCAACAGGTGGTCGCTGACCAGTGTCCACTCTTCGCGGGGGGTCAACAGGTGGTTACTGACCAGTGTCCACTATTCGCGGGGGGTCAACAGGTGGCCATTGACCAGTGTCCACTATTCGCGGGGGGTCAACAGGTGGTCCCTGGCCAATGTCCACTCTTCGTGGGGGGTCCCTGACCAATTGACCAATATTCGCGGGGGGTCCGTGACCACTGATGGGTGCTGACCACTCTAAGGTGTTATTGATTGATTTTATTGATTTAATTGATTTAATTGATTGATTTAATTGATTGATTTAATTGATTTTACCCCCCTGCAGAGAGCGTTGTCTATACGCCGCCTGTGACGTCACATATATAATCTCGTTGTGGATTAATGACTTAAGTAGCATATGTCCGCATACGCTGCTTGTTAAAAGTGGATTTTTTGCGCAAAAGTGCATTATGTAAACTTTTTAATTTTATACATTTAACCGCCTGCAGAGAGCGCGCAAGATGTCCGCTCACACCTCCCACTGCGTGAAAAAATAACACGTGTCATATACTTTAACCATGTTTTAAAAATAATACCTGGCTTTACAAATGTACCACAAGCAGACAAGCTCGTGAATGCGCTAACGACTGCATCACTTTTTACAACATCTGTGGAAAAGGTATGTAATACGAATATTGTATTTATTAAGAGAGTAAATATAATACAAAACAACGTTTTAAGATACGTTTGTTTTTTTTTTGCAGAATATTGGTCACCTATTTAATTAACTGAAGACGAAAATAATACGTAAAATGAAAAGAAGTGATTTTGAGGGTTTAATATATTACGGCAACAAGACTTATAATGAAAGTTACGTAAAAAGATTTAAAAAAAGTGAATGGAACAGTTTAAAAACTTTAACATGTATAATGGTGAAAAGCGTATTAATTTGCGAAAAGTACAAAAGCGATATTATTTGCAAAATGTGCAGTTCGTGCTATAAAAGTAAAAAACATTATGAAAAATGGTCATATGCTGAAAAATGGGAAAAAACAAAAAAAATTGTGTTTTGTGAAGAACTATGTTTTAAGCAGCTGCCTTTAACACAGCGACAAACAGACGTTTACGTATGCGATATTTGTAACAACTGTCTCATATTAGAACTTTTTGTGTGTAAATAGTAATTTTAAAAAAACGTATTTTTCAGTGTTAAAAATTATATAAGTGCGATTCAAATAAAAATGTTGTAAAATTTAGTAATTGAAATAAATGTGCAGTTCGTGCTATAAAAGTAAGAAACATTATGAAAAATGGTCATATGCTGAAAAATGGGAAAAAGCAAAATAATTGTGTTTTGTGAAGAACTATGTTTTAAGCAGCTGCCTTTAACACTGCTTGTGGTACATTTGTAAAGCCAGGTATTATTTTTAAAACATGGTTAAAGTATATGCCACGTGTTAAAAATTATATAAGTGCGATTCAAATAAAAATGTTGTAAAATTTAGTAATTGAAATATGTTATTTACAACTGAATTTTTTAAGAAAATTAAATAATAAGTATTTTCAAAAAAATTAATAAAATAACATTTTTATCATAAGTATTTTAGATTTTTATATATATATTTTCTTACAAAATTCAGTTTTTATATTTCCTTTTTTAAATAAAACCTAGGGTTGGGTTCGTTTTAGGATTACCTGTGGGTGGGCATTTTACCTTATTATTTCCTTTGTGTTTTGTGGGTATATAGAAAAAGGTAAGTATAAAATTGTTACTTATTTTGTCAACTTCATGCATGAACGTTAAATAAAAAAATTATCCATTATTAAAAATAATATTTAGCCGTAACACATAAAAAAAAAAGGCTGCCAGATAGAGGATTCGAACCTCTGCTCCCATTGTGGGACCTAGGACTTAAGCCTAGCGCCTTAGACCGCTCGGCCAATCTGGCTGTTAATTTTCATTCCATATTTTTTCTGTTAAAACTCGAGTTTATGAAACTTGTTTTATTACAAAGAACTTTAGTCGGCTTGTACACGTTAAAAACAAAAAAAATAGAGTGGTGCCTAACTGTATGATGTCTGCACACACCTCCTACTGTGTGAATTAAAATAACCAATGGCTGGTGTGGACGCGTTTGATTGTTAAAAAAAAAAGAACGATGCATGCATAAGTTAAAATAAACTCTTATTAGTATGATATATATTTTAAATTACGTTACAATTAACCGTCAGTTTTTATGTGAATACTGTGAAGCATTGTTTAAACAGGCATATAGCATACAAACATCGAAAAAAAAGAATACATTTGGAATAAATACATCGCCTGTAGAGTTATATATTGTCGATAATTATAAAAAAAATGTCATCTGCAAACGTAAATTTTGTATACTTAGGTAATAATTTATTTGCAAAAATTATTTTAAAAGGGTGTAGCGGTGGAAAAATACAATATGTTTACCGAACCTACAATTAATATAATTATTGCAGAGGATGGAAAAGTACGAGTATTTATAGATATACACGGTTTAACTTTAACAAAATATTAAATTACAGTTGGAAATTTACAATGCTGAGGCAAAAAGCTGTGATATTAGAATTGCAAAGGAGGATGGTGAATATGAAGACTACCGCATAACACAAAACGTGGAAAACATTAGATCTTTTGGTAATAAAGGAGACTTTGTGTTGGTTACAAAATCAGATAATAAAGCATGGTTGTTAAAAAATATATACGGACATTGTAAATTGCGAATAACAACATGGTCGCTACATACGGAAACATGTAATGTATTAAACAGTCGTTATTGCGGTATGTTTATAGATAACGCTCAAACTTTAGGTGTTGTAGGGCGTACCGAAACAGATGGGGGTGATAATGGACGTACCGAAACAGATGGAGGTGCAAGTGCAGCACATTTTGCAGTTATGTGAAAACCTAGCCAAACTTTTACTCGTGCACCTTTTATTAAAAGATATGAAAAATCTAAATACAGCACAGAAATTTTGTTTTTTTATTTGCTAAAGAAACTTTTACAATGCGTGGTGGTTTTTTATTGATGTGAATGTATAATGTGATTTGTGGGTGTTGAAGTCACGTGTTTTACAAACTGACCAGTTATAAAAACACTCGAATGCGGTATATAGCCGGTAAGCTGTGCGGCAGTGGGCAGTTGATTTCGCTGATACGGTTAAATAACAGCACGCAGCAACAATGGCTACATGCGCAACAAAAAAAAAACCAGAAAAATTGCACCTAAACCGTCAAAACACTGAAATTGGAAGTGTAGGGGAAAACACGTCGCAAAATATGTGGAATAATTATGCAGCCGCAGATTTAACAAATATTTTAGAGCAGCAAACATCATTTTATCAACAACCGCTAGAGGGGCAACTTTATATTGATCAACCTACGCAGCAAGTGCAATTATTGGAACATCCGACCCAAGCATTAAGTTTTAATAGTACTCCTATTAAATCCACATTAAAGCGGTTGAGTAATACAAATTACAAAAATCATAATAAAACAAAATCATTAAACCAACTACAAATTAACACGCCCCTACGAAATAGAAGAGGTAAGATCTGTAAACACAAAATTTGGTAGGCGTGTTATTTTGGATTTTAAAAATGGTGACAGTGTGTTTTTACCTGAAAGATATGGCAAACTTAGCGAAGATCAAATTCAGCAAATGAATGAGCAAAAAATATCAATGGTGTATGGCGGAAAAGTGGTAAATGCTAGCGGTTATATGTGTCACAATATCCAGTTTGTTTAAAAATACAATGAATTCGATTTTTCATCGTGAGACGTGTGACGGGCAAAAACATTGGATTTCATGCTCTAAACCCCACACTTGGGACGTATGCAGTGATTTTAATTATTGTAATAAATATTGTGAAACTTGCATAAATAATGATAGCAAATTAAATCCAACACCGAATTATGAATGTGTAAAAATTAATATTAGATTTCATAGTGAAACGTGTGATGGTGAAAAACATTGGATTTCATGCTCTAAGCCTAAATTTTATTATTTTTTGTCATGATTTTAGGCATTGCAACAAAAATTGTCAAATTTACATAAACAATAAAGAAAATTTAGAACCTATAGGATTTATATGAAATAAAAAACAATATGGATACCAAAGAAGAAGACATTGTTAAAAGAATTAAATATACAGGAACACGCGTGTGGTGAGTGTAAAAATATAACTAAAATTCACAGCGTGTGGTTTCAAGCATATGCGGCAGTTGAAAATCATTGGGATATTAGTCGCTCTCCATCATTCAACATAGTTGCAGTGTTTTTAGTAATCTCACAAAAATATATGTCGAATCAAAAAGCGTGCTGGGCGCCTAAGCGGAAAACACCCGCTTCAAAGTCTAAGTCTAAGTGTTGCAAGAAATTAGTTTTTGATGACTTCGAACTTGATGAAAGCATTAAAACGGAAATTAAAGTATATTCAGCAAAATCTAAAAAACTAATTCAACAGAAGTTGACGCGTGACACATATAGGACCATAAGCGGTGCCAACCAGCTTCATGCGGAGTTGACCAAAGTGTTTCCATGCGGGCAGCAGCAAATGTTGTTTGCAGATGACGACCCGCAAGACTTCCATGATGTCATGCATCACAAGGAGGAGTGTACGGGCGTCGAACACTTCACAACATGTAACAACCCGGCTGACCCGCTGATGGAGGTTTGGAGTCGCCGATGTTCCAAAAGGTGCCCCAAACTACAGGAGAGCATTAATAAAGTACGTATAAAAAATGTATTTATTGTTAAATAGTATTATAATATTGTTAATAATATTGTATAGTATACAATTGTTTTTTTTTGTTTCAGAATATTGAACTGCTGTTTGGAAAATTAAAAGACGCAAAA
Source organism: Diploptera punctata (assembly GCA_030220185.1). Classification (NCBI taxonomy): domain Eukaryota; kingdom Metazoa; phylum Arthropoda; class Insecta; order Blattodea; family Blaberidae; genus Diploptera; species Diploptera punctata. The sequence continues at coordinate 2,747 of JASPKZ010006845.1, read as the reverse complement.
AAAAGTGAATTGTGAAGTGTAAAATTTAAATAGTGAAAAGTGTATATATTCAAAATACTATATGAAAGTGTTTTTAAAAAAAACTATATTTTGATATATAAAAAATTTTAAAAAATGTATATATTAAAAGTGTGTGAAATTTAAATAGTGAAGAAAAACTGAACAAAAAGAATATTTTAATATATAAAAAAGTGTGTGTTTTGTGTTAAAAAAATAAAAATATATTTATACATGTGTGAAAAAAATTATTTTATGCAATTATTTAACTGAATTTTTTAAAAAACGCAAAATCTTTAATTAAAAATGAGTTTTTTGAACAGTAATATAAAAATAAGTTGAAGAAATTTTTTTTTTTAAAAATTCAGTTTTTAATTTTCCTGGGAGTTTTCCACAAAATAACCACGGGTTGGGATTGTTTATAGGGTTTCCCAGGGTTGGATAAAAAAAACATTCCTTTATTTTTCCATATATGGGCTGATAAATTTTTTTTATTAAAAAATTACCATGAAGATCACATTAGAGTTTTTAACAAATTCACTAAAATCCGTTATGAGACATAACCCAAAGTCTAAGAACCTCCACATATTTGTAAAGCACAATTAAAATGTTTCACCACTATGAAAAACACATTTTACTTTGTTCTCTCTTAATTTTGCAAGTTTTGGACATGCCATTATATCCATGTTGGTAACGTGTCTCTCTAGCAAATTTTGAAGAAAAATACACTTTTCCATTCCTTTGCAAAGTACACGATCGCTTTCGCATATGATATCTTGCAGCACAGTTTTTAAATTTTCATAAGGCATAAATCCACTGTCCCATTCTATGCCGTGATGGTAAGATTGTAGGTACCATTGAGATTTTAAATCCGGGTATTGGTTTTAATGGTGGTTGTAATACAAATTAGCTATTTGTCCAGAATGTAATGAGCACACCGGCAACTTCCTTTGCGACGAAGGTCTTGTCAACAAGCTGAAATCCTTGTATGTCCACAATAACACATTTTTTAAATTACACTCGTTACAATATTTGTAAGTGGTGTGTATTCCACAGATCTGTCGTGTATTATTAAACAATAAGCTTTAGAATTAGCAGGAACAGCGTTGTACTGCACTAATCTCAATTCGAACGTTAAACTGCGCCAGACTTTAAGTCTTCTGTTTGTTTGCTGCAATCAAACACGAATAATGGCGTGTGTTTTTATAAAATCGGATCTATTTAAACAGGGGCCATGATTGGCGGTTTATAATAGGATTCCCTGAAATCTCGCAATACATTTCATAAAAAAAATCCGTAAAAAATATATTTGTTTGTCCACCCCATATGAATGGTGGGGGGTTACTTTTTTCGTTTAAAAATAACTGACATCGTTAACATTGCAAAAATCAAATTTAGAGCCATCTTTGGTCATTTTGATTTCTATTTTCTTGAAATGCTACAATTACAAATTCGAGGTTTTTGTAACTGTGTGGAAGTTGTCACATTCCATGAAATTTTTGTCGCTTGCGGTAAAGTGGGGTGTTTCATATAATTGCCAGCTTCTAAAATCCATTGTTAAGGGTTTATCATGTTCTAGCAGTTTTAAAAGTTTTCATTTTTTCATAATCCGAAACGGTAACCATTGGAATTAACCACTCAACATCGCTAAGCGTGTAATTTTGCTAACAACACCATTCGTAACATTTGTAGTATTTTTTGGCTCTTAATAAAACTAATTCCAATTTATTATTTATTATGATTTTTGTAAAATCCATCCTCCGCAATCCCATTAAATGCGATAACGGAATGCAAACGTTAAAACATTATATCATTTATTAAAGATATTGTATCTACTGACGGGTGAACCCATCCAGCATTTTCCAGTTTTAAATATAGAATCCATTTCGTTATATGAACATATTCCCTTAATTAAACTCGTAACCCCAGGATTTCTTACAAGATCTATTGTTTCAGAATTTAAATTTTATTTAATTTCTTCAAACAAATGTGCGAAAGCGTTATTTACTAGTTTGCCGGTGTATGCCGCATTAAAAATAGATAGTAATTTGTCCTTTTATTTATATAAAACTTTTACTTGGTAAAATATAGGAGTTTTTCAGTTTGTATGGCTAGTCTTATTTCATCACTTTCGTTAATAGCTGTAATGTTTGTAAAAACGGTTTTTAAAAAACCATAATACTGATGTGCGACTATAGCCTCTTCAAATGCCGCTTTTTGCTTTGCTTAACTTTTTAAAAATAATCCATTTTTTATTTTTTTGTAATCTGTAAACCTATAGCTTTTAAAAACGCTTTTGTTTTTTGATGTTATTTGCGTCTGAGGCGCATTTGTAAGTAAAACTGTTTTACCTTTTAGCAGGTTTATTATATTTTAAATCTTTACAAATTTTATTCTGCTCATTTTGCGCTTTGTTGAAGTTTAAGACCCATACTTTTTCGATTGGCTAAAACCGCTGAAGACCTTTCTCCTCTAAAATCTAATTAACTAATGATTTTTATCCACAAATCTTATAGTAAACGTCCGAAATGGATTGTGGTGTTTACTCAAGGTAAATATATTAAGTTGTTGGGAACTTCTATAATTTTATAAACCGGAAGTAACGTTATGAGTAAACTTCGTATATGGTATGGTGACGGGTTGACCATTTAAAAATGACCTGAAGCTAGGCTGCATTGCACCTTATAACGGTCCCGTTGGATTTCTTATCGGCACTTGTTTTCCGACGAGTTATTCACGTGTCAGGGGGG
>JASPKZ010006844.1:0-85412 GCA_030220185.1 Diploptera punctata | reverse complement strand
TGTTGCATTATAGTTGCACAACCTGGCTGTGATGTCACGCTGCGTCCTGTGGTTCTTGGCCAACCTCCAGGTTTGTGCAACATGATGCAACATAAATTAAACCAGTCTGGACAAGTTGACAATAAAACAGAATTGTTTTGAAACATGTTCAAGAACAAATCAACATTAATATTGAGGTAAGATGATCAGACTAAAAATCATATAATCCATATAGTAGTGTTGGAACTGCCATTGTTTTATAAAATCTTAAAGTGTCTCCTTTTTAGTTCGTTTGAGGCTACGTTTTATGGTGCCACACATATAATTAAATTTATTTATTTTGTTTGCAATGTTTTCAATTTTTTTTATGACACATGTATCCCAGGTAATTAAATTGCTCACTTGTTCTGTTATATTTATTCTCTATATTGATTTTTACTCTTAGTGGCTCATACCCTCGAAAAGCTAAAACTTTTGTTTTTGAGTAGATACTTTTCAAGTGTGTATGTTACACATATTTTACTTAGTTTGTAAATTACCCATTATAGGCCATCTTCTGTCTCAGATATCAAAAACCTGGTTTTTTATGCCATGTTGAAATTATATTATTACTTTTTACATTATATATAATATCCTTTATCCTTTAAATTCTAACATAACCTACAAAGGCTTGGTGCAATATTAATTGTACGGTTAGAACAGTTTAAAATAAATAAAATGCTCCTAATGTATACCTTAAGATCTAAATGAAAGGTGAATTGACTGGTGTTTGTGCTAGTGCCGAGCTTTTTCTCTTACCAATCACCTACGAATATGAAGGCATCCCATTGACCCTGATATCTTATTTCCATCACTTTTATGTCTTTATGATGGTGTCTCTCATAACATTCTTCACTTAGTGCTCCTACATTCTCTGAGAAATGTTGAAGATGAGAGTGAAGGAACTGTAACTTCAAGCTCATCCCAGTGCCCTGAACTGTTCGAGCATGGTATTACACTTTTCTCATATTGATCAACTTTAGCAATACACCAGAAACTTCTTGATGATGTCCTTGTATGTTTTCATGTCAGGCATGCAGTATTTAAAAGTAACAAGTTTGGAAATCTGACCATGAAAAAGTCTTCCTTCACTTTTGCCTCTGACAGTAACATAATTTTTTTAAGCCATATATTGGTAACAAGGGGCATTTTTGTCCAAAATTTTAACAAATTGCTTCATTAATCCTAGTTTTGTGTGCAAAGGAAGTAGCAATATAATTTCAGAATGAACTAATGTGTGATTTATTACATTTTCTGTTCCTGTCACCAGTTGTTTTCTTTTCAGCCAATTTGTAACTTTCCAGTGCCTTTCCCTGGCTCCAGAGTCTCAATCACACGAAAAACACAGAAATTTCATGTATCCTCTTTGTTGGCCCAATAAAATTCTGCAAACTTTAAAATCACAGCACATATACCACATTTTTCTTTATATTTTATTTCTTCTAGAATAGTATACTTGTTTGTATGTGTATACTGAATGTACTACTGGAACTATCGCTAATTTTCTCATATTATCCAGAAGAATGCCCTTTAGACTTCTTTTGCTAGAGTAGACACAATAAATAAATTCCAATATGCCAGTTCGTAAACTGTTGCTGGGCAACCATTCAAGCCCGGATAGAACAACAGTACACAACTTCCCTCTCCTTACCAAATACTTCTTAAATTCTTCTTCGTGATTTCTATACCAATAAAAAGCTGTACCACCTGTTAAAAGATTGTCTTCTTAAAATCTCGAGATAAAAGATCACCTTTATCTTTAGTAAAACCGAAATCGCTTACCAAATTGTTTAATTTTGGGTAATTGATAGGATGTGAATTTTTTTCTTTTGATTGTTTGGACAAATTGAAATTAATTTCTGTGCTGGAGATGGAAGGAGTGCTGGTACTACTCTCTTGTAGTGTTGTGGTATTAGAATTGTAATATCTGGCCCATGTGCTGTTAGCTTATTACTTCTGCAGTTTTCCTCTGGAAACTGGGTAATATAACCAGGAGAGGGTCATAGGATGAATCTATCTTCAATTAAACACAATGACAAACTACTAAGACTAAAATCAGTGATTATATTATAAAATTGTATAATATTTTAGATGTTTTCTTATTTTACTGCTTCACGTATAAACTGCATACAAGTGGTATACTATGCACTCTCATTTTTTACATTAAAAATAGAATGGTAAAAAATCTACGTGATACGATAAAAATAGCAACAGAGCCATTATCAAAGTATTTGACTTATTTGCATTAATATATCGCATGCTGCGAAATCTTCGAAGTCTGTGTGTTTCATGGTCGATAAATTTCAAGGATTTTAAACAAATATTAGAAGAAAATTTTTGGGTGAGGCACTCGTAGTCTGCTGTGCTTAACGAGGGTGTTTGATATTGAACATTGTTACTGATACGTAAAGATGTGAATGTTTGGTAATAATGTTCCAAAAATCAATATAAATGTCAAATATTACCAATTTCATAAAGTTGGCCAAGGAATTGGCCGACATTTATTCACAAAATCAAAATATTTTCATGAATAACTTAATGACTTGAAATTAATACATTCAAACATATTTTAATGAGAAATACTCACGAAACAAAAAAAAAGCCATTTTAAATTTAATTTACTATCCGATTGCCTGGATGTGTACTTATCCCGATCTTCTTTGCACCAATTAGCTTACTGAACTTGAAAACTACCATTTTGATGACTATATTTTTTACTTTGTACATTTTAGTTTTCATCTCTTCTCTACCTTTCTCATTGAGATGGAGGCTAAACTGAAATGAGATTCTCACAATCCATCACAGTTACTCAGAAAGGTGTAAATTCAACAATAATATTAGACCTCTCTGATTATTCCTATATACCTCACTGGGAATGCTAAATCTCATTGTAACCAAAAAATAGAGGTTAGTTCTGTTGATCTAAAAAAATAGTAAATGTTGTATAATGAATCTTCATTATTGTTAATAGTTATTTCTCATTCAATCATCTGTTATTGATTTATTCGAAGCCCAAAGAGACATAATAGTAAATATATGCTATTTATAATTATACTGCCGGCTTAGAAACTGCCCGGAAGTGAGATGGGAATACATAACCTCACATTTAAAATTCGTAATGAGAGATATCTCCGCAAATTAACTTCTTTGAAAACGATATCGATTCACCAATGTACGATTGATATGGTACAACAACAAATGCCAAAATAAAACAATATAAAAATTCCCCCCCTTTAAGAAAATTATTAAATGTTGTATAAAGCTTCTGCATTATTGTTAATAGTTATTTCTCATACAGCCATCTGTTATTTATATTTTCCAAGACCAATGAGATTAACAGTAAAAATATGCTACTTTTACCTAGACTGCCGGCTTACAAATTGCTCGGAAGTAAGATTGGAACAAATAATCTCACTTTTCATAAATATTGAACATTACAATTATTTTTAGCCTCTGATGTATTATTTGGTAAATAGTCACTCCAAACCCAACGTGAGGTTGGGTTTTTCATTAGACAAAATCACAACCTCTTGTTAGATTGCTTTTCATAATGTGTGTGTGTGTGTATATATATATATATATATATATATATATATACACAGACATATTCCCTAATTAATTTTTGAATAGAAAAATGTCATGGGTATGAGAATGTGCGAGATAGGATAACACAAGTGGTTATTTTCTTTTGAAAAAATTTCTCTACGTTGTGTGAAAACATTGCTTATGTATTCTGAGATGTTTATATTTGACATGATGATATATTGTAATTTTCATGTTACAGGATGTCAAAATTGAAATAAAATCAGAACGAGAAGAACAGACCGACTATTCTCATACTGAACATGAAACATTTCCAGCTCTCAGCGAAACAAAACTTGAGGTAATTTTTTGTTGGTACTTCAGAATTGTAGAGTGAAACTAATGGAACCTTGTACTAGTGACTGCTGCAACAGTGCTGCTGCTCATATGTGGAGTAACTCCCAGAATTGTTTATTCAAACTTGATAGAATGTGAGTTGGAATAGTAAAATATATCCATCATGTAGTAACTGTTGTAAACTAAGCGAAATTCCTTACAAACATAATTTAAGATTTGATTTTGCTAGATTGTGGAATGTATGTTCCATTTTTATTTAAATTGTATGCATCCATATTCATTGTGAGATATAAACATGGTTGCCATTAGAGAGATTTTAAAATTTTGCCTTTTGTTAATATGCACATTTGTATTGGCCAGATTTTTATTTATTTTTTCTTGAGATTACATTTACCATTGTTATTCGTTGACATATATTGTGGTTTGCTGCAAAAAAAATTGAAATTTGCAGCTGCCGGAGTAATTTTTAGATTTTTGCTTCAGGTTAGCCTTCACTATAATGGTCTGATTTTCAAACTCAACTTTACTTTTGTAAGTTTGGTAATTCCATTATAGTCCATGCGGTAGTATGAGTTTACGGCTCTAACCTTTCTAGGCAATTGGCTCAAAATGTCTTCTGGGTTGTCAGCTTTGCATGATGGCTGCCTCTACCTTCAAATATTTAAAAGATGAAGAAGGGCTACAATTCATTTGTATTAATAAGCTGTTAGTTTATGCTGACAATGTGGTGTTATTAGGCAATAGCGCACACTCTATTGAGTAACACTAACAAATTGTGGCAGGAATCTAATATCAAAGAAACTAATTACATAGTCTGATATAGAAGTAGATTATATAATGTGAATGATCCATTAATGAGAGATGAGAGAAATTTTAAAGAAAAGGCTGAATTCAAATGCCTAGGAACAATAATTACAAACATGGGTCAGCTGCATTGACAAAATAAACATAAACTCAACTCTGGAAATGCATGCTATTTTGTATTAGAGGGATTCTCGTCAACTTCTTTGATAAGAACATTAAACTGAAGATTTGTAACACTATTTTTCTCTCAGTAATATGGATGTGAATCATTGGCGTTTACTTTAAGAGAGGTGAAAGATTTTGAACTTAAAGTCATAGGAAATTTTTTGGACCAAAGAGAAATGAACAGACAGATGAAATGAAAGACTAATAACAGTGATATCAATTTTAAAATTTATATCTTATAAAACAGTTGTCCTCAACTATAATAACTTCTCTTATAAACGTCATCGCACTATAGAACTTTAGGCCTTTCAAAGACTTTGTCCTCAGGAATACTTATGGTACTGAAATTATTTGTATATTTCATACAGAGGTCTTTGGTTGTTGTGTGTGTTCTCATTTAGAATATTTTTAATTTCTCCTTCGTTGATAATTTCAATATCTTCCAGGATATTGATTTATTATTCTCTTAGGGATTATTGACATTGTTTTATCTATGAATTTATGGTCTGTTTCTGAAGTGTTTTCAGCAAAACTTGATTTTCCTTCCTTTTAATAAAGTCTGAGAATTGTTCATTAAAATCTTAATTTAAATCTTCTTGAAGCAGAAAATAAAAATATGCTAAATGAGGAAACACCCAACAAGAAAAGCTCTCTGAATGAAAGATACAAATAATTTCAGTTCCACAAGAATTCCTGAGGATGAAGCATGTCTTTGAAATGCTTATAATTTTAATAGTGTGACGACATTATGACAGAGTTAATATAGTTGAGGACGACTGTTTTATAAGGAACAAATTTTAAAATTGAAATAATTTTAACCTGAATGGTGTTCAAACATGATATTAGAAGTATAGATACTAACAGTGAGTTACACAATGTTTATGGGAAACCAGATGTAATAAGAACAGTTAAGTCTTCTAGACTGCGATGGACAGATCATGTGGCATGAATGGAAAATAGAAGGACATATCAATCCTCTGGAAGGAAAACGAGGATGAAATCACCCAGTGATGGACCCAGAATTGGGGGTGATTGGAGGGAGGAAAATTATATGGGTATGATTGAAAAACATTAGCTCACGATAAGGATACATGGAATCTTTAGTCCCCACGGCCATGAACCTATGACAGTGCCACTGATTTTGTCAGTGACAATAATAATAATAATAACAACAGTCATGATAAAAATATTAATAAATGTAGGGATTGTGTTGAAAATATTGGAAGACATTTTGTATATTTTCCTTGTTCTGACGCACAGGTCATGCATGTCTTGCTAAATATTCTGTCAGTTCACATTTCATTACTTGACATCTAAAACAAGGCCAGAAGGTAATCAATGATCTGGGACCTCTCTTGGAGCTGCAGTAGCATTTACCACATTTTGCCATAGAGTAGAATAATGTCGCTCTACTCCTTATTTATAAACATAGCAGGAACACCTCAAAATATGAAGACCCACTGTTGTTGTTACCCACTTCCACAAACAAAATAGGAACAACATATGTGGAGCAGGTTCATAACCCTTGTTCTTACCCTTTCTACCTTTGTGGCAGTCTGTTCGAGTTCCACTGCTAATTTAAGGGAGTAATTGTTTAGGCCTCCAAACTTTCTCTGCTGACAGAGAAATATCTAAGATAATACTGAATGGTGCAGATGTACCATTGTTATGTATATAGTTTATAATACTGAAACTTTGTCTGTCTGCAGGCCACATCTGATGCTGTGAAAAATGAAATTAAGAGCATTGATATTGATGAACAGATAACTCATCATTTGGTAAGTTCACTTTTTATGGAAAATATAGTCCATGAAAAGTAAAAGGTTTTTTTTTATTTTTCATTGCAATCATTGGTTTTTGTACCTGTTTATATAACTTGAATAAGACTTGGGAATGTTCAATGATAAGAGCAATTACCCCAGTTGTCTCATGAAAATGTCACCAGCAGTGGCTTTGCTGCCAAAAGGATTACTCATGCTTAAAAGGTTAAAGCAATAACCCAGTACATTGGTTAAACAATGATAGTCTTTTGCCCTGAAAATACAACTGCCAAGTAATGCTGATGTGGGTTCCACTAGTGTAAAATTTTCCAGAGGTAAAATAGTCAACCATTGGGTTCTTGAGTCAGGAACTATTTCAGGGAATCCATTGCAGTTGGAAATCATAGGTAAGGGTTGGGATATATTGAGAACTTATGTCTGCATGGCCTTGAATCTGAGGGTTCATATCAACACTGTCTATAGGTTCGATAGTGTTAGTAGTTTTTAGTGTGATGAAAGTGTGTTATAGTTTATAAGAACTCCTATTCCAAATTGTTCTGTTTATATAAAGTATAATAATTTATTATTATAAATATGTTTCTATAAGTCTACTATAATGGTACAGTATATAAAAATGAACATTTTCGAATTGATGCTCATGCATGCACATACTACAAGAAACACCTGCACTTAAAATGTGAACCAGACAAAAGCTGATATCTAGTAAATTGTATACATTGGTGTTGTGTGAGGGCAGTATCACTTATCACTTAGTTTTTTTATGTTGTTTTTTGTGTTTGGTAAAAGTATAACTAGCATAAATTAAGTATAATGAATTGAAAAATATTATTTTGAAAAATTATATTGTTAAGAAGTCAGTGCTTCCCAAATCAGCCAATATAATTTCTCATTTCATAGTAGCCAATAACATTTTTTCATCAAAGAAATGTTTATTTATAATTATATTATTTTTGGTCTGGACATCTTACCTCAATATTAATGTTGATTTGAACAAATCAACATTAATATTGAGGTAAGATGTCCAGACCAAAAATAATATAATTAAAATAACCTCAAAATATAACTTCCTAAAATTAAATATTAAAGAAATGTTTGATGAATTGATAGGTAAAAACTTAATTTGACCCATGGTTGTCAATCAACTTACAGAAGCTATTAATACAAGTGTGCATAAGCAGCATTACGTGAAATAATGAACAAAATATTTTCCATATTCTCCCGCTTAATGACGGATCATGTCATCAGACTAGAACTAAACATGTACCTTAAAATCATTAAAGACATTTAGTACAATAAGAATAAAATTCTAATTGATGAAATAGAATACAAGTAATAAAATTAAAAGCAATTTAACTGATTCATACATAATGTAGCAGGATTTAAAAAAAATGGCTGGTTATTGAATAATTTATCTGCATGAGAGGAGCAGGTGGATGTAATGAATCTGCAACTGTCCAGCTCCACTACCGGTATTAATTTATTAAAAGAGGACACGCTTGCTCTTGAGACACTTAGTAGGTGGTCATCCCCTGGAACTGAATGGATGACCATCATTATTCTCTGCAGGGAAACAGTTCACATGTGCAACTGTTTTCTCGTAATTTCTCAGAAAAACAATATTGTCCTAATATTCCAGAGAATGGATACATAATGGCATGACCATTGTATACCTGGGGCAGGAATTACACATTCTATAAGTAGACAAGCCAGGTTGCAATTTGTTCTCCTTATAAATCACATCCTTACTCATGACACATCTTACTAGAAACTAAATTATGTGTGGCGAATTTGCAGCATTTCTTCTAAGGGTGACTTTAACAAACCTTTAAGACCCTCTGGACAGCTATTTGACATTAATGAGTATTATTAATGTTTTGAACTTTATATTAATATGAGGAGGGAGAGATACGAAACATTTTATTTTATCTTAAATTAAACCTCATAGTGTATTATTCCTTCTTCTTCTTCTTCTTCCTTCCAAGTAACAGGCCTTGGCCTAATACTTGGAGGGAAGAAGAAGAAGGTATAATTCACTATGAGGTTTAATTTAAGATAAAATCAAATGTTCCGTACCTCTCCCTCCTCATATTAATCTTCTAAGTAGATTGCAATTTCAGGTTAGTGGTGTACACATCCTCAGTACCATTTTGCAGACTGATGTTATGTCGATTGGAAGAACCATTTCTTCTTCTTCTTCCCTCTGTTAGTGGACCGATGAACCTCTGGATCAGGTCAAAAATAGAGAAGTGGAAAAGTCAGCAGTAGCTGCTCATGCTTGGTCCGAAAAACATTATTTGAATGAACAGCTAGGCTAATTAAACAAATAGATAAACAAAAGGAACACAGTTTTGGAAAAACTCCACATTCTGAAAAACGAAGAAAAAGTTATGAACTTAGAATTTCCCGCAAATTGTGACCTGAACCAGAGGTTCATTGATCCACTAACAGAGGGAAGAAGTAGAAGTGGGTCTTACGATCAACATTATAATAGTCAGCAAAATTGGCCTGAGAATGGGTTTGCCATGAACTCGAAATCGCAATCTACTGGGAGAGATATAAAGCATTTGTTATATTATTAACCTTTATTTATTTAAAGTTTAAATTTGGGAAACACATTATGAGGTTTTTAATTAATAAATTAATGAGTCATTTTAACATCTTACCTCATATTTCATGTTTTATCAAACACGGTAACTTTAGTTTTCAAATGATCTTGTCATTCATTTTCAACCGCCATTATGACTACCGGATATTCTTTGGAATCTCCCTCTATAACGTTGCCATCTGGTGTTGATTTGACGAACTTCGAGATATCGTTGCCATCTGGTATTGATTTGATGACCTCATCTCGAAGTTCATCAAATCAATACCAGATGGCAACGATATCTCGAAGTTCGTCAAATCAACACCAGATGGCAACGTTATAGAGGGAGATTCCAAAGAATATCCGGTAGTCATAATGGCGGTTGAAAATGAATGACAAGATCATTTGAAAACTATAGTTACCGTGTTTGATAAAACATGAAATATGAGGTAAGATGTTAAAATGACTCATTAATTTATTACTTTATTTATTTACTTATTTAATAAATTCAATTCTAATTTTATTGTGCCTAAACATGCCAGTTGTATAAGAAATTGTAAGAGAGTCACATTTTCTGTCACAACAATGTCTCAGTTCTCCAACTAAAACAGAAATTAAAGAAGCAGTTCAATCAAAGTGGTTGCTAACAATATTCAAGTAGAAGATTGGTATGTTGGTAAAGAAGTAATCTTCACAACAGATCAGTTAATTTATTTCTTAAGCAAAATTTGAATAGTGGCAACACACACTAATTTGTCTTTACTGTGAACATTCATAATGCGGCCAACGCAAAGGAGGAAGGTTGTCCTGTTTCTCAAACCATTCACTTCTCTGTTAAAGATTAAAAAGATAGTTCTTAGACCACAACTTCCAAAAACATTGATTCATATCTTGAATGTGCTGCCATCTGCTCATTCTGTTGATGCTTAAGTGTTTTAAGGAATCTGTAGGGTAACAGTGAGTGAACGACAAAATACCAAGTGACCAGATGCAATTGATTGCAAACAAGTTGCATCTTCAGACATCTGACGTAATGATCAAGACTTTAGAACTCCCTGATTTTTATGTAATAAAATGTTATATTCTTCATAGTAAAGTATTGTCAAACCTATAAACTTTATTGAGTGAGTCTTAACAGATTTTACATTCGACTCCCTTAAACTACCTGTGAAAGGATGTCAAACTGGAATAAATTTTCAATCAAAATTGTTTGACATAACAAGGTTTTCAATACAGATAATATATCTGAGACAGAAATAATATAAGTTGGGCAGCTGCCCCAACAAAATTAGTATCATTATCACTAACTCTGTAAAACAATGCTCTGCAGTTAAAATGATTTGCTGCTTACCATCGGAATCAATATGAGCATTTTTGAGATGACTAATGACCGTCAATATAACACTCCCAACCTGGAAAGGTGCTGCTTCATGAAGCAAGATCATTATTTGAGGAAGACAATTAATTTCATCGGAATTTCACCTCTGAATTAGATGAATAAGTTTCATATATTAATTCTTAATTTCATTTATTCTTAGAAAAGACAGGAAATTTCAATTTATGACAACATTTTTAGACATAAGTAAATACTCTCTGAAGTGTATTAGAGTTGGTAAAATCTATGTGTAAATTCATTGCTATCAAATGTTGATGCATCAGAATTATTAGCATTTGTGACGTTGTTACACAAAAGACTACAATTAGCTTCCTTCTTGACTTCAGGTAAGGCAGTACCATGACATTTGAATAATGTAACATTTAATAAATCTTCATATGAGAACTATGGACCATACCACCATAAATCAACAGAATGTAAGTCTTGGAAAAATTACCACTAGTTAGAAGATCAGCAGCTTTGCCGTTAGTAGGAAAATCTCGCTAACATTTTATGTTAGTTTCTTGAATTTCAGAAACTCTATTTGCAAGAAAAATGTGAGGTTTATAACAAACTGAATTTATTTAATTTTCACAGGGAAAAAACATTATGAGGTTTAATTTAAGAGTTAATTTAATATTTTCATTACCTCACCTCATATCCTTTTTCTTCTAGACTGCAGTTTCGTAGCTGTATCTCCATCATCAATAGTCTCTCCTCGACCGGTGTTAATGTCGTTTCTTGGTGGTTTTCTTCTACCTTCTAACTTACTGAAATTATCTAGCCCATAGGTATATATATATGCAGTCATAAACTCTCCACACATTCTTATCCTGAGCCAATGTTTTCCAATCATCCCCTGTATAATCTGCTCTGCTCTAATCATTCTTGAACTACCAACTGGGCATTTTCCATCTCAGTTTTCTACAAGAAGCTTTCATGTTCCTATTTCATTCCCCATTTGTGCCACATGTCCTGCCCATTTCAATCGACAAGACTTAATTGTTCTTATTATAAAGATCATGTAGCCCACTGCTATGTAGTCTCATCCATTCTTCTGTCTATTCAGCTCTGTGTGGTGAAAAATGTTTCCTCAGAATTTTATTCTCCTCCCTTAAAGTAAGAGTGCTTCTTTCACATCCATATTATATAATTGGGAGAATAATGGTTTTACAAATTTTTCAGATTAATATTCATTGAGAGAAGTTGGGATGACACGAATCCCTGTAATGCATAATAGCACGCATTTCCAGAATTGAGTCTATGTTTAATTACTTTGTGCATCTCATTCATATTTGTAATTATTGTACCTAGGTATTTGAATTCAGCTACTTCTTAAAAATTTCCCTCATATCATTAACTGACTATTTTCATTTATAATGTATTTCTTTGTGTGTACATATATTTAGATTTATTGACGTTTACTTCCAGTCTCAATTTATTAGTGCTACTCTATAGAGTGTGTGTGTTGGCTTTTAGTACATTCCTGCTATCACCTAATAATACTACATCATCAGAATAAACTAATGGCTAGGTAACAACATTGAGTTCTAGGCCTTTTTCATCCTCTAAAGAATTAATGGCATGCTCTTGTACAAATTGAATAGTAGAGGAGATAGTGCGTCTCCTTGCTTTAACCCATTGTGAATGTCGAAAATATCTGAAAACTGATTTTGCACTTGCAGCGCTCTACTCTTTGTGCCATTTAGACACATTCAAGTAAGTCTAACTTTTTAGGAATTCCAAACTCCAGCAGGATACTATATAACTTCTCCCTCTAATTGAGTCATATGCCTTTTTGAAGTATATATATATAATTGATACAGAGTGCCATTATATTCCCATTTCTTTTCTAAAATCTGTCTCACATTAAAAATCTGATCTGTTGTGGACCTGTTTCTTTGAAATCCAGTTTGATGATCTCCTATTATGTCATCATTACTGGGAGTATGTCTGCTTATGAGAGAGCTATGCCGGCAGTAGCTTGCTGCGAAAGGGATACCCATGCCAGGCAGGTCAGTGGAGATAAGCAAGATTTTAAAAAAAAGTACCTTTTTTGAAAGCGTGACGATTTTTCACCATAAAGCTCTTATATATAAAAATTGTT
Organism: Diploptera punctata; assembly: GCA_030220185.1. Classification (NCBI taxonomy): domain Eukaryota; kingdom Metazoa; phylum Arthropoda; class Insecta; order Blattodea; family Blaberidae; genus Diploptera; species Diploptera punctata. The sequence continues at coordinate 72,699 of JASPKZ010006844.1, read as the reverse complement.
AATAAAAATAAATGCTATGTTTTTATTTTGATTGTTTGATAACAGGTGCTTATCCTGCTTGTCTGGAATGAGCATCGTTGAGACCAAGGCATTTAAAACCCACTACCTCTGTGAACTGCCTACCAGTTTAGTGAACTTTGAAGAGGAAATGGAAAATTTTCAGGTGTGTGTAATCCAGACAAGGAGGATATGCACCGCTTACCACACAGTCAAAATAAAAACACAATTTTCCTTTGTATTTCCCTTTCTTATACAAAAGAGCATGATGTAGATTGTTAGGAAAATTAAGTACTACCATAACTTTAAAAAAAAATCCTTGGAATATTTGTTTTCAACCCAAAAACAAAGATGTCTTCTGCTGACAGTTGCATTATAACAGATTTTACTGACAAATTATAACATTAACCATGATGTGAGAGACATGATTTATACAGGAAATGTTGGGCAAACATTAGCTCAGGATAGCATTGTATGGAGTGTGTATGTCTGCATGTCCGTGAACCTCTGGTTCTGCCAGTGAATTAGTTACTTCCGGATCTTAACTCTTTTCTGATTGGTTTGAAAACACTTGATGAGATTGTGTTGTATTGAGACCTTTCTCATATACATTACTTATTGATAGATAATTTGAAATTATCTGAATGTGCCTCTGTAACTGGTTGTCATGTGTAAGCTCAATTATGCATCAGATGTGCAGGGTGTCTCAAACATTTCACCCTTCTCAGGCATGAATTTTTGTTTCGAGGGTGAAAGGTAAGTTTTGAAAATAATTAATTCCATACAAATGTTAATAAATGCTACTTGAATCATGCATTTACTTATAAAACCATCATATACCTTGATTTTCATTGTAGATATCTATCACTGATGTGCTTCAAAATAACATTTTATTATTTTATGTAAATAAAGTTACTGCGAAAGTGGCATAAGTCTGACAGCCCAGTTTAAATGTACACTTTTTATACACTCTACATTAGTAAGTTTCTTCTCAAAATAATAGGAATATGAATAAATAATAATGTGAAAAAATTAATAATAATAATAATTATGTAAATAGTGCGCCTACATAAGGAAGAGTTCTTCATAAATGTATTGGGTCTGTTAATGGTTTCTTTTTTTTTTTTTTAATGATGCAAAGAAAGATTGGAGAGTTTTTTTTTGTTCCTAAAATTCTCCTTTTGTATGATAAATTTTGAAACATCTTGATGTAGAGTAGGTTTTGACATGCAAGGTCCACAGAAATAAATTGCCTCTTTCGTCTCACTTTCTGTTCTGCATACAACACAGGGATTTGCACAAGATCCTTTTGGTGTTCTTCCCATGAAATGTTGTAAGCCATTTAATCTTTGGATTGTTGGGCCTTGTTATTATGTGACCCTTACCGTACTTACTGGGAGTTTTATGGGTACTCATGCGTTCAGAAACAAGACATTGACAAGTACTTTTTCTGTATGTTTTGTGTTATACAGGGATCTTATTGTATATATTTTAGGCGCATGGTGTACAACATATACAAGGCTCACTTCATAAGTCATGGCAACTATATGTTATCAGCCAATAAAGCTGCATCAAACTAAATTCAGTATATACAAGTCACTTGAATGCCCTTCACAATGGTGGTACAAAACCGGGATCCAGATACAGGAGGATATGGGCGAGGGAAATATACAGGTGCATAGATATAAATCATTTTTACTTGTATTACATGTGAAGAAAAAAGAAACTCATCTAACCCACAGCTAACACACTTCAAAATTTTAATTGAAGATACTGCTGCATGTTAAGCAGTTTACAAACAAGGAGTATATCTTGACAGTGTTTCAACGAAGAATGGTGCACATAGACATATCACAAACAGCTAATAGTATTAAGCACCTTCCTCATCAACGGCAAAAATATAAGCCTTGGGGGATAATTTTAAAGGGTGTTAGTTGTGGGTTAAATGAACATTTTTCTTTAGATGTAATAGAAGTAAAACAATGATTTCTATTAATGCATCTTTCAATGTCCCTCACCCATATCCTCCTGTACCACCATTGTGACTCTCACTTGTATATACTGAATATTGTTTCCAGCAGCTTTATTGGCTGATAAAAGTACATGCCATAACTTATGAAATTACCTTCCTACGAATTTACAATAGACACCTACAAGAACCAAAAAATAGTTTCATGTACCATTTATGAGTGTGTCTACAAAACTGGTACAGTGCAATGCAATTATGTATCCTATCATGCGCTTGGTATAGTCCAGGACTAAATTTGGTTTCACTGTTGCTGGTTGATAAGGATACTTTGAAGATACTGGTGTCATTTCATTTTCATCCTCTTTTTGATAAGTACTCAGAAGAGTTACAGTTCTTCTATTCCTCGATATGAGAGCCAGTTTTTCTTGTTTTGTAAAAACCCCCTTTTTCATATTTTTATTTTATTTGGCTGTATGGAATTTGACATATTTTTTCTATTGCTCAGGACTATACCTGTTGTGACAATATTAATATTCCATAATTCATCTGCTAATTCAGGTGAAGCTGTCATTATAAATATGGGAAAACTTGAGGTGGGTCTGTAGGAGGGATGAGGTTCAGTCCTTTACAACTTGGTTGGTTTTGAGGAAATCAGAATCTGATTGAAATTTTCCCATGTAGGGCTGGAAATTATACGGAATTGCCTGAGAGTGAAAATACTTTCATTCCAAATTTTGGCTGGTTTATTTGGGTTGTAGTCTTTGAGTTTCACTCTCCCCTTGAAGCTGATTGTGCTTACATCGAAAGATATGGAAGGTCCTGGTGAGTAGAAGAGAGAATTCTTGGCCGCATTTTTCCATCACATCCTGCATCAATTTCTCTTTGCCTAACTTTTTGTTACCTTCGTCATGCGCAAAATCTAAATTCCAAAACAAGAGGAGAAATTTGTCTCTTGGAAACACATCGCGAAAAAAGGGAAATTTGCCTACCCAGCTTCTGGAAAAGTAGTTCTTGTTATCAGGACTGGGATGAAGCCCTATGCTGAATACCATGCCGAAAAACAGTTTTATATCGGAAACTTTCGGGGGAGACTATGATGCAATTCTAGCTCTTTTAGTTAAGTGTGTTAACTTTTGTTTGTCTGACAGTGAATTCAGGTTTCCTTCGTTATATCAAGAGTTAAAAAAAGGTGAAAATATTCCACTGGATCGATATCTTGATCGAAAAGAGATGTATAACACGGGTCCCTGCAGAATTTTATTTATTGGTATATTTGAAGTTGGGCGTGATCTAATAACTCACCTCTGCCCAGCAAGGTGCACCCAGGAGTGTGTTACAGTTCTGCCAATGCCAGGAGATAATGTCAGGAAATTATTAAGAATTACTTTGTGACATTAAGAAAATCACACTATGTTGTGATGCCTGTGTATGAATTTTTGGCTCTGGTTTGTATTTCTCAAGATACCCAGTCTACAGACACCCTGTAGCTATTGTTGTAAAGTTTCATATTTAACTTTGTTCACAGGTCGCAGCATTTGCTGTAAAAGAGGAAACTGATGATATTAAACAAGAGGTACCAATCACAGAACAATTAGTACCAATTGTGAAAACTATAACAAAGGTAAGTATTTTGTTTATATTTACTTTTGCAATATTAGACCATCTATTATTTTGATGTGTGGTTATGCTACTTAATTAATCAGAGTAAATTATTTAAAGTGATTCTGTTGAAAAACCACTTACAGTATTTTCCAGTCTATAAGATACACTTGTTCTCTTTATTACAATTTTGTGTTTCATGAAACATGATCTTCAAATATTTTATCTTAGCACTGGATGACTACTTTGCATGTATGTGAATCATTTCTGTTGAAATGGTAATTATATTATGTGAGTTTCCTTGCATGCATTTCAAAACTTTGGTCTTTATTCTTGCCCACATCACACATGCTAGAAATAACATGAGAGTCACATGTCAATTTGATTTTACAATTAACTGCCTATGAAGATATTGGAAGTTAAAAGGGGGTGTAATGATGATGATAGTCTTTACCTTTGTTATGTGAGTTGCATCCATTTTTAAAATGAAGTTAAAAAGCTTGTCTTATACACCAGTAAATAAAGTACCAGTATTTTGGTTTCTTTGTTTTGCAGCATTTCCTAACTGTGACCTTGTAACACACCACTGTGTATTTCTCTCCTTCCACTAGAAAACACTGTTCGGGGATATATTTTAGAACTCAGTTTTACCTTCATAACTCTGGAAAGTCTCATTGTTTTAAGTGCCATAGTTCACCAGATATGTGGTGTTCATTAATACAACATGATAGATGCCAGGGTGCTCAGTGGTTTGAATCCAGATTGAGGCAGTGTATTTTAACAGCCTAAACCTTCCGACTGCATCATGACCCTGGTGTTGGCTCAGCCTTTAAATGAAATGAGTATCAGATATTCGCTCTGGGGGTAATAGTTACCATTATGTAGAACTAACAATGTGGTTGACATTTTGTGCTAATTGAATGGAAAGGTGGAAGTCTTAACCTTCTGATGCACTAGCTGGATCACTTTACCTTATATTTTCCAAGATTCAAACCTCGTGAATTTAAACAATTAACTATTTCTTAGTGTATTGAATGTTATACAGTAAGAGATGTCATGTCAGTTAGCTTTAAAATAAGTCTCCTTACTATTTTGGATAAGTTTAATTGTTAATCTGTTGAGATAGGGAGCGGCAGTAAAGGGAATATTTATGCCACATGCCTCATTATCTAATTAGTGATGCACGTGAATGGATTAACGAGTTTCCCTCTGTCCCTATTGACACTTGAATAATAAATTCAGTATAGGTCTTAATAGGGGCAACGCCGTAGCGTAGTGGTTAAGGCACTGAGCTACAAGCCGAGGGTCGAGGGTTCAGTCCCGGTGGGGTCAGGATTTTTAAACTGACCCAAACCTTCTGGCGGCACTATGGCCCTGGAGTCGATTCAGCCTCTAACGGAAATGAGTACCAGACGCTTGTTCTGGGGGTAAAGGCGGCCGTCACGCAGGGCGACAACCCGGCTGACGTAAAGTGCCGATTGTCTAGAAAAAGTGGGAGCCTTAGCCTCCTACTACCCCAAGGGCCTCCGAGCCTGTTGTGGGATCACTTTACTTTTATAGGTCTTAATGTCTGTGTTGAAATTTAATTTAATCAATCACATTAAGACACACACATTCAAATTTATATTTTCATATTTAATATTAGGAAGTTATATTTTGAGGTTATCTTAATTACATTATTTTTAGTCTGATCATCTTACCTCAATACTAATGTTGATTTGTTCTTGAACATGTTTCAAAACAATTCTGTTTTATCGTCAGCTTGTCCAGACTGGTTTTATTTATGTTGCATTATGTTGCACAACTTGGATGTCGATGTCAGCTCCATCCTGTGGTTGGCCAAATAACCTCCAAACAAGGTCACGCTCCATCGGTATATCAAAATTCATTACTCTGTTTTTGTTCTTCTGAATATAAATTTTTTCCCAAATAGTCAGCTCTTTTGTATTTTCAAACTGTTTTAATAATTTAGTATCTGAATTTATATTATGTTTTTCAGACCAAACATGAGCAGCAACTGCAGATTTTTCTATTTTCCCATTTTATTCTTCTTCCTCCTTTCATGTGATAGACCTATTGGTCTGTTACGGTCTCAATCCAACGTTTTAAGGGTCTGCCCAAAGATCTCTAGCCTGGTGGATGGTAATTAAAGATCTGACGTGGTATTATTGTTCTGCTCATTCTTCATATGTGAGATTTCCAGTTGTTTCTGTATTTTTGTACTTATTCCATGACTGATTCTATGTGTAATTCTTTGAGAATCTCAGAAATCCTTTTATGGTCTGTCCTTGAATAGTCGGCAGTACGTCTCATAAATTTCATTTCTGCCGCAGTTAGTCTTTGTTCATCTACACTATGAATTGTCGAGGCCTAACTGCTGTAATATAATATGGGTCTGGCCAGTGTTTTATAAATTCTAGTTTGTGTGTGTTGCTGTACTGTGTTTGGCTTGGAAATATTTATAATTCCTGTTACTCTGTTAAATTTTATAATTTTTTTACTAAAATCTTTTTCTTCTTCGTATGTAACTTGTTATCCAAGATAGTTAAATGTGTTGGTTTTTTCTAATATTTTATTATTAATAACGATTTTACTGCGAACTGGGTCTTTTCCTAGGAAAGCCATGACTTTAGATTTTTCTGTTGAGATATCCATGCTGTAGTTTATTGCAATTTGGTGAAAAGAGTGGACTGAACGTTGTAGGTCATTTTCTGAATTTGCTATAAACACAATGTCATCTGCAAATAATAGGGTGTCTAAATTATATAATCTATTAAGTGGTATACTGCCATGTGGTTGTAGTCTCCATTCTTTAATAATTGAGTTCATGCATATTATGAAGAGCATTGGTGAAAGACCACATCCTTGTCTAACTCCTAGATTAATTGGTCTGCATTCCGAGATTTTATTTTTTGGATGTAATTATCCTTATAAATATCATATATATAGCTTTTATCAGTTGGTCTGGGATTCCATCATATTTGAGGATTTCTAATAATTTATTTCATTTACTTTGTCAAATGCCTTCTTCAAGTCAATAAACGCCATGTGTGTTTCAGTATTAACCTCTCTGTGTTTTTTCTATTAGAATTTTAATAGTGAAGTATCCATCTGTACAGGATCTTCCTTTTCGGAATCGATTTTGTGCTTCATCTAATACATTGTCATAATAATCAGCTAATTTTGATTTGAGCAACTTGGTGTAGATTTTGTAGCCTGAGTCCAAAAGGCTTATTCCTCTGAAGTTATCACAGTTATTTATATCTCCCTTTTTTGTGTAGTGGGATTACAACAGCTTGTTGCCAGCTTTTTGGCGGAGGGCCCTCATTATAAATGCTATTTAAAAAATTGAGAAATCTTTCATTAAAGGCAGAGGTGGCATACTTAAATAATTCCAGGTTATTACCATCTTCGCCTGGTGTTTTGTTAATTTTGCAGTGGACGAGTATTGTGTTTAATTCATCTAAAGTAAAAGCATCTATGTAATTATTGTTAGAAGTTACGAGATTTAAATTTTCGTTTTTTTGCAGCCACAACTTTTGAAAATATTCTATCCAATTTTCTAAAGGAATTGTATTTAATTTAATTCATTCACGTAGCTCTCCATTTAAATGCCTTAGTATTTTATATGTTTTTGGATTTGGTCTTGTAATGTCCGTTTCCAATTGGGTAACAAAATTATTCCAATTTTCTCTGTGATATCTTCTAACTTCTCTTTTTGCTATTGTTCTTTTCTGTTTGTAATCTATTTCATCAGCAAGTGTTCTGGTTGATAGATATTTTCGATATGCTTCTCGTTTATCATTAATAATTCTGGCGAGGTTTTCATCCCACTTCCATAAGCCATGTCTTCTTGTCCATCTCTTCTTTCTTCCTATACTTCGTTGGCTGCTGCGTTTAACATATATTTTTGATTAGTCCATTCTTCTTCTATAGTGTTGCCAAATTCTACGTTGAGTAAGTTTGATAACCACTTCTGGTAAAGCCAGCGGATACTAGGATCGTTTAATAGTTGCACCTTGTAGGTGTATGTGGGTTGTGTTATTAATGATTTCTTCGTATACCATCTCGGAGAAAATCATGCTGGAGCAACTAGCAGATTGTGGTCTAATTCAATTTCAAAACCTCGGAATACTCTCGTGTGTAGTATAATATCTGCTAATTTATTATTTGCTACACATAATCTATTATTGACCATTGTCCTCTTGCTTCCCAGGTATATTTATGACTGTCAGTGTGTTTGAAGTGACTATTCATAACTTTCAAATGATTATACATAGTAAAATCAGTTAATCTTTCTCCATTTTTATTTAGTGTGTTTTCTCCATGTGTGCCTATGTATGTTCCTCTTTTGATGTTGCCAATTCGTGTATTTAAATCGCCCATGAGTATTATTTTTAATATTTCGTATGTGTTCTTTGGTTCTAATTTTTAGGTTTCTTTTTGTTTTTCCTATATATATCTTTTCACAACCCATGCATTCAATTTGATATATTCCTGACTTTTTATTTTTATCAGTTTTTGATTTTTGTTGGGTATTATTAGTTTATTTAAACTGTAGTTATTTTTCGGTACTAATTTAATATTAAACTTCTCAAATACCTTTTGGAATTTATTATGTACCCAAGGGTGATATGTGAATTTCCTATATTTTTCATAGGTTGTTCTTCTTTTTCAAGTTGAGGAGACGGACCTTTCAGGTGAATATTCTATAATTTTATATTAAGTTTGAATAAACCTCAACGGAACACATCATGAATCTTATAAAAGTTGATTATGCAGCCAGTCAGGCTAGAATTAAACACAAGTATTCTAACCTCAAAACGCAACTTCACAAAACGATCGCGAACATACACTTCAATAAAGAATGCTTAAAACACAATATAATACCTAACTACGCTAAAATAAAAATAAAAAACAGAAATAATACAGCAACAAAAGTACAAAAACAGGCCGAAATTAATTGGATAAAAAACGAAATCAGATTCCTATACATAAAGAAGCAAAACATCAACAACCAGCTATACTACTACACACAAGAAGCTGCCTTACTATTCGGCAAATGTTGGACAATCATAGAAAACCAAGTTCACGAAAACATTAATAATAACATGTGCAATAAATATGAAACAATGAACAAGAAGCTAACTAAATTAAAGGCCATGCAACACAACACATATCTAAAACATAACAAATCACACAATTTTGAAGACAAAAGAATTACAAACCTTACAAAAATAAAATTCAACAAACAGGTAACAGACTTGCTAGAAAAGGGATACAAATTCAATTTCCCTACACACAACACAAAAAGAACACAACAAAATTTAATTACTGAAACTGAAATTGCAATAAATAAACTTAACATTAATAACAAAAATCATATTAGATACGAAGCAGCTAAAGTCATAAAAGAAACTCCACCAACAATAAGCATCAAAGATAAACAAACTCTGAAGAACATCTCTAAAATAAAAAGAAAATTTAGGAACAATAATATAATACACACAAAAGCCGACAAGGGCAACACAATAGTTATTATGGAAAAGGAAGAATACATCAATAAAACCAAGCAATTTATAAAAGAAAACAATTTCAAAAAAATTGAAAAAGATCCCACAGGAAAGTATAGCAGACAAATAAAAGAAGCACTAAAATCGTGCCCTCTAATCACCAACACAACCAATAATGAACATAATAAATACAAAAACGCCAAATGGGTAAATAATACTCCCTCACCACCAGTAATGAAAGCCCTTCCAAAAATCCATAAAGACAACATTCCCATAAGACCAGTTGTTAATTGCATGAATGCTCCTAACTATAAAATTTCCAAATTAGTCGCTCAGAAAATGAAAAATGATGTCAAACTTGAAAATCGTTACACAATTAAGAACTCATTTGAACTAGCAGACAAACTACAGCATTTAGAAATCAATAGGAATACTAAAATGACGTCATTCGACATAAAATACCTGTACACTAATATCCCGATAAACGAAACAGCAAACATAATAAAACAAAAACTAACAGAGAGTAAACTTGAAGATAACTATATCAATCAGTTAAACAAACTAATAACAACAACAATAAAGCAAAATTACTTCCAATTTAACAATGAACTATTTATTTAAGAAGACGGGATCCCGATGGGGAGTCCTACATCTGGAATAATGGCAGAAATCTTCCTACAAGAACTGGAAAATAAACATTTTGAGTAACTAATACACAAATTCAACATAAAACTAATAACACGATATGTCGATGATGTACTAGTAATATATGAAAATGAAAACAGAAAAGAAAAAGAAATACTACAAGACTTAAACAACATGCATGAAAAAAATCACTTTCACCGAAGAAATAGAAGTTAACAACAGCATAAACTACTTAGATTTGTCTATAACCAAAATTCTACACAACAATAAACTAGAAATCGGTATCTACCGGAAACCCACAAACAATGCTCTGGCCATAAACAAAAATTCTACACACCCTTTTCAACAGAAAATTAGTACATTTAATAGCTTAGTCAGTAGAATGTTGAAACTCCCATTAAGCAAAGACAATTATATCCAAGAACTCAACTACATTAAGTATATGGCAAAAATCAATGGCTATAATGAAGAATTCATAGATAAGCTCGTAAAAAACAAAAAAGGAAGAACAACATAACCAACATAACTAAACTAGAAAAAGAATCTGACAACAACAAGAAAACATGGATAACACTTACATACACAGGAAAAGAAACGACAAAATTAGCCAATGCACTAAAGAAAGCCGATAAAAACGTAAAAATAGCATACAGAACCAATAACAAATTAAACAACATAATAAACAATAACATTGAAGAAAATAACATTTTCAACAGCAAAGGAGTTTATAAACTGACGTGTAAGGACTGCAACAAATTTTATATAGGAAGGACAAACAGGAGTTTTAACATCAGATTCAAAGAACATTTTCGGGACTTCGTTCACGCAGAAGGTAAATCAAGCTATGCAAAACACGTTATCCATGAAGGACATCGCATGTTAAATATTGAAAACACCCTAACAGTGATGCACAGAGAAAATAATCCAGCGAAGATAAACGTACTCGAAGAGATGGAAATCATGAAAGCAGCTCATAACGACAGCCTGATAAACGAAAACGAACCCAATACGTGCAACCCCCTCTACCAGATCTTCAGTGAAACACCAGTTTTTAATCCTGCCGATGATGGGACAAGTCCCGAAAGCGCTACAGTTAAATGATAATTAAGTTGAGGAGACAGACCTTTCAGGTGAATATTCTATAATTTTATATTAATTTTTCAAGAGTATTTCTGTTTATCATTTTTTATTTTTTATACTTTTCTATCCTTTTTTGTACCATTTTTTCATCAAACCCATTTTCTCTTGCTAAAGAAAAAAGAAAAATTGAATTTGGGATTCATAGGAAAGAAACTCATGCGGAAAATTTTATAAAATCAACAGGGTTCAATCCAATTAGACATAAATTAGCAGCCTTTAATAGTTCAACTCATAGATTGGTAAACTTACCCTTAAATGAAGAAGATTTCAAACATGAGAAAAAACACATAATCAAAGTAGCAAGAGAAAATGGGTTTGATGAAAAATGGTACAAAAAAAAAGGATAGAAAAGTATAAAAAACAAATAATGATGAACAGAAGTACTCTTGAAAAAGAAGAACCACCTCTGAAAAATATAGGAAATTCACATATCACCCTTGGGTACATAATAAATTTCAAAAGATATTTGAGAAGTTTAATATTAAATTAGCACCGAAAAATAACTACAGTTTAAATAAACTAATAAAAACCAACAAAAATAAAAAAAACTGATAAAAATAAAAACTCATGAATATGTCAAATTGAATGCATGGGTTGTGAAAAAAAAATATATAGGAAAAACAAAAAGAAACCTAAAAATCAGAACCGAAGAACACAAAAGAAATATTAAGAATGGGGAAATAGAAAAATCTAGAGTTGCTGCTCATGTTTTGTCTGAAAAACATAATATAAATTCAGACACTAAATTATTAAAACAGTTAGAAAATACAAAAGAGCTGACTATTTGGAAAAAAACTTATATTGAGAAGAACAAAAACAGAGTTATGAATGTTGATATACCGATGGGGCGTGTACTTGTTTGGAGGTTCTGTGGCCAACCACAGGATGGAGCTGACATCGGCATCCAGATTGTGCAACATAATGCAACATAAGTAAAACCAGTCTGGACAAGCTAACGATAAAACAGAATTGTTTTGAAACATGTTCAAGAACAAATCAACATTAATATTGTGGTAAGATGATCAGACTAAAAATAATATAATTATATTTTCATATGTTGCATGTGTGACTGTATACAGGTTGAAAGTATATGGTGTTATAAGCAAAAGTTTCCAGTAAACATGGTTCTACAAACAAGCCACGTGCGAGATTTTTCATTATGGGTATGAGGTTATAACTTGCAATGTCCAGTATTGTTAGTTTGGCGCTACAATAAATAGTAAAGAATGACTTAAACTTTTTAACTTTTTTTTTTTGAAAATTGCATAATGGTGCATAGCTGTTTGATACATAACACCATCCAATTATTCTCAGTGCAGGTCTGTAGAAAATAAATAACGACTTAGGTCAAGATTATAAACTATATTTTTTTAAACTTTGAATTCAGTATCTTTATATATGTCTTGTTAATTACACACTAGAAATATATTTTTCTTCTTTTTCTATAGACATATGCCTATTTATTTACACACACTATGTCAATGATGATTACATGTTATTCCATCTCTCTTAGCTCCAGGATATAAGTTATTCACTACTTTAATGAGCCTCTCTGCACGTGAGCATTCCATTCCGTTTCCTTGTTGTAACAAATATCTTAACATCTATGATATTACATTCCTCCCTCACATCCTAGTTTCTAACTCTGTCAAATCTTGTTTTGTTTACTAAGGCTGTTAAAATATTCATTTCTGCTGTTCTTATGAGTTGTTTAGTATCTGCTCTTGTCTCCGCACCGTATGTCATTACTGATCTTACACATGTTTTATAAACTTTACTTTACGTTCTGTGTTTAAATATTTATTTTTCCATATAACATCTCGTAAGTATCCTGATATTCTCAGTGCTTTGAAAACTTGAGATCTTACTTCTTCAATCAATATACCAGAGCTAGAGATGTATATTCCAAGATATTTAAAATCCATAACTTGTTGTATAATTTGCATCTTATAGATATACACGTACATTTAGTTATATTTGTAGAGATGTCCATATTTAATTTTTCTGCTGTTGTCACAAATCAATGAAGTAATCATTGGAGTTCGTTCTCTGTTCTGGTGACCAGAACTGCGTCATCAGCATAACATATTTTATTAAATGTTTTATTTCCCATTTGGTAATCTGCTAGGCACTTTACCTCTTATACAATTTTATTTATCATCAGATTGAAACAATAAATGGTCCTATTATATCTTCTATTTTTTGTTGTATCAAAGGCTTGTGTTATATAAAAGCAGAAAAGAAACAACATGATGTATATTACTTTACATTTCTAAACTATATATTTTTATCATAGTGAATGTGTTCCATTATATTGAGACATATGTAAGATTAAGACTGTTTTGTTAAAAAACTACATTGTCATTTCTGCTGCAGACGTAATTTAACATAGCTGCACTGAACAATGAGTAAGAAATAAAAAAGTATGATATATATTGTGATTCATTTTGATTAATTTGGCATCGAAGACAGCTAGGTATTTACAACATGTCAGTAGGGACAGCATGAAGATGAGTGTAGAATTATTGGTTTGAGAATTTAAAAACCAAATAACTGGGAGTGATGAAAGAGAATTTGAGCAGCACTGCAGAATATGAGATAGTAACAGAAGTTGGAAGGAATCACTTTCATTCCTCTGCCATGTAGAAGAGAAGTCGTTAATTTTTTAGGCCATATCCAACAAAAAACCATGAGAAAATCATTTTAAGAGCTGCTAATTGAGAGATCTTGACATGCCATTCCTAGGGAAGTTTAAAAAGAGTAGCACATGTCACTCTTATGTGAATGTTTAGCAGGAGGCACTCTGATAGACGTTTATAAAAAGGAGCACTTAGAAATCCATTTAGTCTTTTCGTCCAGTAGAAAATTGTGATTGGAATTGGGAAAGAGTAATATTTTGTAATGAATTACCTATTGTACTACAAAGAATTAATTCAGTTTTGTTTGCTGTCAGGGTATGATGAAACTTGATTTGACAGACAGAATACACCCACCATTTTGTCCAGAGTAGTAGAGTATCCATGTGCTGTAGGTGGATATCTCATTGTGGATTGGGCACAGACCATGACATTAGTGTAAAATTTATTAAGCCCAAATATCAAAGGTAGAAAGTTATATGTTTTTTTATGTAAGGTGTTCTATCATAATGTAAATCTTTAATTTCTCATTTGATTTAAAAATTAATTCTGAGGAGGAGAGGATATAGGACTGATATGCCGACCTCATTGCTCTCTCCGGATTTGAACCCATTTGAGAATATAGTGGGCAGAATTAACGAAGTGTTTGTGGAATAATTTGCCTAATCACCCCTGCAAAATGATTTATGGAAGCTCTTCCAAGATGCTCGGTGTGACTTAGCTGAGAATAGGACACTATTAAGATTATACAATTATATGTGCACCCCAATTACAAACTGTGATGATATTGGAGTTAAATATTGTGATTGGTAAATTTGTTTTAACTTTTTTGTTCGTTTTAATTTTCCAAAACATATGGTTTTAGTTTTTATGGCGATTACACATACTTTCTGTGATAGTAAAATCTTTATTTTCTTTCTTTTTACCTGATATTGATTGTTAAAACAGTTATCAAGGAGAGAACAAAAATGATATTTGATTCTCTTAAAAAAGACACTACTTACTGTTTGAATGCACAACTTCATAAATACAAGACCAAATTGTCACCATTACACCAGAGGAGTGACATGCAGAACACTTCCATTAAAACTATAGATATGAGGCCGATTCCAACAACACTACCCTCTCCAAGTTGTAGCGAAAACACTAGAATGAATCTTAATTTTAAGCCTTGGTGGCCGATTGATACTAAGCCCTCCTTTCTCTCTTCATATTTGAACTGATACATACACCAATGAGGAGAATATGTTTCCCGTACTCCATGAACCTTGATATGTTTCTCTCTCTGTTTCATTGTTGTTACTATCTGACCTGCCAACTCCGGTCTCTTTTTCAGTAGTCCTTAACTCTTCCTTTACATTTTATGAATTAATTGGGTAGTACATATGTATGTATTTGGTCAATTGTTAATTTCTATTTTTCTCATTGCCTTTTCTATCTATTAGATCTACAGTCACGATCCATTGCTCAAGTTTTGTTTCCAAAATTTCTTTATTTACTCATATTGCTGAGGCACGCCGTAGCGTACTGGTTAAGGCACTGCACTACAAGCCAGAAGTTCGAGGGTTCACGTCCCGGTGGGGTCAGGATTTTTAAACTGACCCAAACCTTGTGGCCCTGGGGTCGACTCAGCCTCTAACGGAAATGAGTACCAGACGCTTGTTCTGGGTGTAAAGGCGGCCGTCATACAGGGCTGAAAACCCGACTGACATCAAGTGCCGATTGTTCCGAAATAGTGGGAGCCTTAACCTCCCACTACCCAAAGGGCCTCCTGAGCCTGTGTTCGGAATACTTTACTTTATTTTTACTCATATTGCTATATATATATATATATATATATATAATGGAACCTATTTTACCAAATCTCATATACAATAAAATACAATCATAGACCCAAAATGTTGTTTACAACATCCTTAATTACATGGAACCAGAATTAAAAGGAAATAAATCTATAAAAAAAATTACAAATAAAAGCTGTGAGAGCAAGTAGTGTATTATGATCTACAAGACACTAATCTAAACTGTACGAAATTGCAATCAACCGTACACCATTCTATTCTCTTTGTGACCATTCTCCCTCTGATGCAGATGCTTTCAGTTAAGTTTTGTGCTTGATATACCCATTTGCTCTACTATAACCTGAGCATTTATTTGTAGTATCACAGCTGTGATGCAAATAGTCTTTGATTCTCTTCAACGTGTTTAAGTAAGTGGATTGATCAATAGGACAGAATTTAAAAAAAAATTATGTGGATTATAGTCACTATGATTTATGTATTATTATTAGCAACTAGAATTTAGAATTTTAGAAATAAAATTAAATTATAAGTAACACAGACACTCTCTTTTCTTATAAGTAGGTTGAATAAATAAAGAAATGTTGACATTCATGAAAAACTAAAAGTTCATAATATAATAGAAGATATCCAAACATACAAAAAACTAAAAACTGAACTGCATGGCAGGTTATGCCTAGAAGACCATATGCATATTAGTAAGTTGCTGACATGAAATCCACATGCGCCACATCCAACCATTATAGGGGTGACATGTTTTCATCATTTGGAAACCCATGGATATAGTATCTGGTTTTCTCAACCTGGATTCTCCGCTTATGGCAACTATCCTTATATCACATGTTGCTGAATGATTACAGACCCTATGCTTGTCAAAACTTCATACAAATTCTTGCTCAATGGGGCTTGAACAAACTTTTACCCATAGTTCTGTGTCATTACATAATGCTTTAGGTTACAGTAGGAGGAGTGGTAAATTTCTTCAACAGAATAGATTGATTTTGTTTTCTAAAAATCCAATATCAACTTAAACAACACAGAGACAGGGCAACTCATAAACAATGCTGGGGAATCAAGAACATCTTGAGATATAACAAGACCCAACTAAGCATAAACATAAAATGTTCATTATATTATTCTTTTTACCGCTGCTGCTATTATTATTATTATTATTATTATTATTATTATTATTATTAAAAAATTCACTGTGATCTGTAAATTATTTAGTTTTCCTATGGCTAATTATTTATATTACAGAGATTTAAGTGAGTTGTAATGTTACTGTCTTAAGTTAATACTTTATATTCCAGTAGTGTACTCATTATTTAATTTTATTTTATATCAGGTTTAATTTATTATTCATACATAAATATTTAATAACTGATACAAAACACTTCTCTGAAACGTGCTCAGAATCAACCAGCTTAATAAATAAATGGGCTAAATGTAATAAAGTATACCCAAAATTTAATGAAAATTAACATTTTTATAATATAAATCGGAAATGACACAAGAAGTAAATTCTCACCTCAGACATAATAATGTTGCATCTGCATTTTTAACTAAATTCTGCTGTCAGAAATGAGCCCTTAACTCCAGCATTTCTCGTTATACCTGGTGTGAATTGATTGGACTTCAAGATCACGTCTTGCTGTCTGGGAACTTCAAATTCATGGTTTTATTCTTGTTCTTCTGTGTGTATATCTGTTCCAATATTATAATTCTCTTGATCTCTCCAAATATGTCAATAGTTTAGTTTGTTCTTCAAATTTATGATCATATAACAAACAGTTTACCACCACCAATTTCATGATTTCCTCCAAGAATAAAAACACAGCTATGAATTTTGAAATACCCAGTGACAAGGAGAGGGGATTGATTTGGAAGTTTGTACGTCAGCCATCAGATGGCGCGGAGGTCAGTCTGCAGGAGAGAAGGCCGTTGGACATCAGTTGTGAACATAATACAGCATTGAGAATGTCACAAATGAAGTGAAGAAATTAGAGTCTGCTCAGGAGTTCAGAAGTATGAGGTGAGTCAATAAACAACTAAACAATATTAAAATAAACCTCATAGTGTTATTTCCTACCTACATAACTTAATTTCATTATGTATTAGAGCATGCTATCAAATCTTTAGAGGATGAAGAAAGCCTACAACTAAATGGTATTAATTCGCTGTTAGTTTATGCTGATAATGTAGTACTATTGGGCGATAGCGAGAAAATTGTAAGGGCCAACACACATACACTGTTGAGTATCACTAAGAAATTGGGACTGGATGTAAATATCAATACAACTAAATATGTGTCGCACATAGAATCACATTATATAATGCAAAAGTTCAGATAATGACAAGTGATGGAAATTTTGAGGAAGCGGCTGAATTTGAATATCTGGAACAATAGTCACAAATATGAATGAGATGCACAAAGAAATTAAACATAGGCTCAATTCAGGTAATGCGTGCTATTATGCATTACAGGAACTCTTGACATACCAACTACTTTCAAAAAAACGTTAAACTGATAGTATATAAAATGTTTATTCTACTGTTATTGGATGCGAAACATACACTTTTACTTTAAGGGACGAAAGAATGTTATGAGTATTTGAGAATAAAGTTCTTAAGATAATTTTTGTTCATGGAAGCTTCTTGTATGAAAACCAGAGGGGAAACGCCCAATTGGTAGATCAAGAATGAGGTGGCAAAATAACATTTAGTATGATTTGAGGGAAGTAGATTATATAGGGAATGATCGGAAGACATTAGCTCGGGATAGGTATATATGGAGAGCTTATGTCCACGCACATACGGTTTCGATAGTGCCGCCAGTGTGATAGTAGTAAATTTTGCATAAGAAAAAATGGTACATTCTCTAAAAAATATTAAAATAGAAAACTTAGAATAAAGGTTGTAATAGCTCATTAGTTTATACATGATCCTAAAAGTTGAAGAATGCGGTAAGTATTAAAAAATTTTTGGAAAGACCAATTCAACTCACATTATAAAAAAAGAACAAAAACGTTACATTTATAATGAAGTTCCTGAGCAAGCATGATTTGATGTAAGGTATTCAAACTGCACCTGGTGGTACAAGAAAAGCTGGAATTTCAGCCAGTCAGTATTTACTTTTTTAATGTTGATAATGATCTCTGAAGCGTGTCCAAGTAAGAGGATGATATTTAATAAAGTGATGTGTATAGGTTTCGATTCATATATGCATTCTCTTTATTATTTCACTTGTAATATCTCATTTACCATATGTAGGTGAAAGTTGCATATATGTTTTCATTATCACTGTATATGTAATGTATCTCTATATTGTATTTGTCCGTCTTCTCGTAATACTGTGAAGAACTATCAAACAAACAAAAAGATGAAACAACATTTCAGATTGCTACTGAGGATTTTTAGAACTCTTACTGAATGTATGTTACGTAGAATAGTGCTACATTGTGACATAATTGTTACTATAATGTTATGTTTTCAGGTGGACCAGACTGAAGAAAGACATGCTGAAGTATACAATCGTATTCATAGATCACAAACAGAAGACATTGACCTAAAATGTACATCTTATAAATATTTAGTTTGTAATAAGGCATTTTCTACTCAGTCCTATCTTAGTAGACAATTACCTGTCCCTAGTAACAAGAAACTTATTAAATGTTCTGTTTGTAATAAGTCGTTCTTCCGGATGGTCATTCTTAATACACATTTACTTGTGCATAGTAATGAGAAACACTTCAAATGTTCAGTTTGTAATAACTCATTCTTCCGGAAGTATAATTTTAATGAACATTTACTTGTGCATAGTAATGAGAAACACTTCAAATGTTCAGTTTGTAATAAGTCATTCTCCCGGAAGTCAAATCTTAATGAACATTTACTTGTGCATAGTATTGAGAAACACTTCAAATGTTCAGTTTGTAGTAAGTCATTCTCCCGGAAGTCCCATCTTAATAGACATTTACTTGTGCACAGTAATGAGAAACACTTCAAATGTTCAGTTTGTAATAAGTCATTCTCCCAGAAGACACATCTTATTAGACATTTACTTGTGCATGGTAATGAGAAACACTTCAAATGTTCAGTTTGTAATAAGTCATTCTCCCAGAAGTCAAGTCTTAATACACCTTTACTTGTGCATAGTAATGAGAAACACTTCAAATGTTCAGTTTGTAATAAGTCATTCTCCCGGAAGTCAAATCTTAAAACACATTTACTTGTGCATAGTAATGAGAAACACTTCAAATGTTCAGTTTGTAATAAGTCATTCTTCCGGAAGTATAATCTTAATGACCATTTACTTGTGCATAGTAATGAGAAACACTTCAGATGTTCAGTTTGTAATAAGTCATTCTCCCGGAAGTCAAATCTTAATACACATTTACTTGTGCATAGTATTGAGAAACAATTCAAATGTTTAGTTTGTAATAAGTCATTCTCCCAGAAGTCCCATCTTAATAGACATTTACTTGTGCATAATAATAAGAAACGCTTCAAATGTTCAGTTTGTAATAAGTCATTCTCCCAGAAGTCCAATCTTAATAGACATTTACTTGTGATAATAATAATGAATGTTCAGTTTGTAGTATGTCATTCTCCCAGAAGACCACTCTTAATAGACATTTACTTGTGCATAGTAATGAGAAACACTTCAAATGTAGTTTGTAATATGTTATTCTCCCGGAAGGCCAATCTTAATACACATTTACCTGTGCATAGTAATGAGAAACATTTCAAATGGTCAGTTTGTAATAAATAATGTTTTACTAAGTTCTATATTAAATCACATTTACTTGTGCATAGTATTGATAAACACTTCAAATGTTCAGTTTGTAATAAGTCATTCTCCCAGAAGTCCCATCTTAATAGACATTTACTTGTGCATAATAATGAGAAACACTTTAAATGTTCAGTTTGTAACAAGTAATTCTCCCAGAAGGCCACTCTTAATATACATTACTTGTGCATAGTAATGAGAAACACTTCAAATGTTCAGTATGTAATAAGTCATTCCCCCAGAAGACCACTGTTAATAGACATTTACTTGTGCATAGTAATGAGAAACACTTCAAATGTTCAGTTTGTAATAAGTCATTCTCCCGGAAGTCAAATCTTAATACACATTTACTTGTGCATAGTAATGAGAAACACTTCAAATGTTCAGTTTGTAATAAGTCATTCTCCCAGAAGACCGCTCTTAATAATCATTTACTTGTGCATAGTAATGAGAAACACTTAAAAAGTTTAGTTTGTAATAAGTCATTCTTCCGGAGGTATAATCTTAATGAACATTTACTTGTGCATAGTAATGAGAAACACTGCAGATGTTTAATTTGTAATAAGTCATTCTCCCGGAAGTCAAATCTTAATACACATTTACTTGTGCATGGTATTGAGAAACAATTCAAATGTTCAGTTTGTAATAAGTCATTCTCCCAGAAGTCCCATATTAATAGACATTTACTTGTGCATAATAATGAGAAACACTTCAAATGTTCAGTTTGTAATAAGTCATACTCCCAGAAGACCACTCTTAATAGACATTTACTTGTGCATAGTAATGAGAAACACTTAAAATGTTCAGTTTGTACTATGTTATTCTCCCGGAAGGCCAATCTTAATACACATTTACTTGTGCATAGTAATGAGAAACATTTCAAATGGTCAGTAATAAATAATGTTTTACTAAGTTCTATATTAAATCACATTTACTTGTGCATAGTATTGATAAACACTTCAAATGTTCAGTTTGTAATAAGTGATTCTCCCAGAAGTCCCATGTTAATAGACATTTACTTGTGCATAATAATGAGAAACACTTGAAATGTTCAGTTTGTAACAAGTCATTCTCCCAGAAGACCACTCTTTATATACATTTACTTGTGCATAGTAATGAGAAACACTTCAAATGTTCAGTTTGTAGTAAGTCATTCTCCCGGAAGTCCCATCTTAATAGACATTTACTTGTGCACAGTAATGAAAAACACTTCAAATGTTAAGTTTGTAATAAGTCGTTCTTCTGGAAGTATAATCTTAATGAACATTTACTTGTGCATAGTAATGAGAAACACTTCAAATGTTCAGTTTGTAATAAGCCATTCTCCCGGAAGTCAAATCTTATTACACATTTACTTGTGCATAGTATTGAGAAACACTTCAAATGTTCAGTTTGTAATAAGTCATTCTCCCAGAAGAGTCATGTTAATAGACATTTACTTGTGCACAGTAATGAGAAACACTTCAAATGTTCAGTTTGTAATAAGTCATTCTCCCAGAAGACCCATCTTATTAGACATTTACTTGTGAATGGTAATGAGAAACACTTCAAATGTTCAGTTTGTAAACAGTCATTCTCCCGGAAGTCAAATCTTAATACACATTTACTTGTGCATAGTAATGAGAAACACTTCATATGTTCAGTTTGTAATATGTTATTCTCCCGGAAGGCCGATCTTAATACACATTTACCTGTGCATAGTGATGAGAAACATTTCAAATGGTCAGTTTGTAATAAATAATTTTTTACTAAGTTCTATATTAAATCACATTTACTTGTGCATAGTATTGATAAACCCTTCAAATGTTCAGTTTGTAATAAGTCATTCTCCCAAAAGTCCCTTCTATATAGATATTTACTTGTGCATAATAATGAGAAACACTTCAAAGGTTCAGTTTGTAATAAGTCATTCTCCCAGAAGACCACCCTTAATAGACATTTACTTGTGCATAGTAATGAGAAACACTTCAACTGTTCAGTTTGTAATATGTTATTCTCCCGGTAGTCCAACCTTAATACACATTTACTTGTTCATAGTAATGAGAAACATTTCAAGTAATTAATTTGTAATAAGTCATTCTCCCAGAAGTCCCATCTTAATACACATTTACTTAGATATAATGACTAAGAAATGTATGTCTAGTGCAACATAATTTTAAAATATAATTTTCATTAGTTTAATACAAGTTGATTTATCTAACACTGGAGTAATAATTAATACATATATATATATATTTATTTATTTATTAGTAGGGGTGACATGTGGTCAAGATATCAGGTCCTCCAGCTGTTATAGCTTGTTTTCTTAACCTTGAGCTGCAACTTATTAAAGTTACTCAAAATTTTCAGAATGCTTGGTGGGCAATGATCACATACTAACAATAAATTTATGAGAAAATGTCTATCACCTTGGAGAAATGAAACATAGATGAGTGCCAAGGCATGTTGCCTTATCCATTCAGCTGGTGCGTGGGACATTTGGATTATTTACAACGATTTAATATTCTCTATATTAAGTTGTTAGTACTTTGAACTTCCAAAGAACAATCCCATCAAGTTTGATAAATTGCATCCTGAATTTTTATGAAAATGCATATAACTGCTTCTTAATATTTGCCATTTATTTCATTTTTGTAAAGAGTACTTTGAGTTTATTGCTAAGGCGTAGACAAGAGCAAACATGATTCAAACTGCTAATGAATACAATTATCATCATGATTCTGTAGCTCTATTTAGGAGCATGGGGCATCAATGAGAGCTTTCCACCCGACAATATTACTGGCAACATCTTTCACTAATTTCCTGTCTGTAGAAAGATGATTTAGTTTAAATTATTTCAGATATATATTTTAAATTTGAAAGTTGATTTCTCAGCTTTTATACCTGTGATATTATTGTTATGGCATTTTATATGGTTATTAACTTCTGCCCTGTGCAAAAGTGTTTTTTACAAAAGAGTGAAAATGTCTGTTTCTCTATCCAATATAGAAAAATGCTGAGGAACATGAGAGAAGAGATGCTGGTTGACAAAAGGAGAAATGTATTTTTCTTAATTAACACTGTACCGACATTAATTTGTGATGGCTGTTGCTAATAATGGTGTCCGGTGCAAAGTTCTTAGTGATGCCCTACACCTGTTCAGTTTATTTTAATAATCTCAGGCCTCAAAATGCATATGATGAAATTAACCGCTTTTGTATGTATTTTCATAATCCTAAGATCTATCTTTGACTTATGGGAAATATTTGCTCATTTTGTACCCAAAAGGACAATCCCTCATTGTATATATTGTAAGTTACAAATTGCATATTTTCATATCATCATATCGGATGGTAGGCAATGAAAACCTCGTAATCCCATCAGTCATTGAAAAAAACATAACTCCAGTAGCCAGCACAGAAATATGTGATGCATGACCTGTTGAGAACATGGACTACACATTTATTAACAACTTCACTTGTATTCTGTAGTAAAATATGTGGCAACTATTGCTGTATCAATTTTCATAATTATTTAAAAAGGTTATTTGTTTTTCCTGTAAAGTTTACCAAAACGAATTTTTCATTGCCCACCATGAATATATAACATTAAAGAAATATTGGCATAATAATTTATTAAAATATCTTAATCACATCCATTTGAATTTCAAATATTGTTATTACCTCATATATAAGTTATTTGTATTTTTATAAAATGCTGCTAAATTTAATCTCCTTATCTGGTTATAATATTGTATATGTACACTTTAGAATTATCGCCTTACTATACTATAAGTGAAACAGGATGCTTAACATGTGGAATGAATATTACTACTTCTAAAAATAAAAATAAAAATATTCTCAACTCGTGTCTAACTCAGGGTCAGGTCGAGAGATGAGATGAGATGAAGCTCCTATTTTTATAGAGGTCTGTGAACGACATTGGTGCCGGCCAACCGCGCCTGATGCAACGTCAGATGGGCAGATGAACGAAATGAAACAAAATGATTCAGATGAATGTGGAGAAATGGTAGAATGAAATCGTGGCAAGGGAAAACGGGAGAAAACCCCAAGGAAAACCTGCCCAAGCTCCATTTCGTCCACCACAAAACCCATATGGAGTGACCAGGACTCATATAAAAGGGACCCCAGTGGTGAGAGGTGAGTGTCTAACTGCTTACACCACGGAGCCACCTATATTACAACTACTAATGAGAAATATTTCAAATGTTCTCTTTGTAAGAAGTCACATCTTAATATCCATTTACTTAGGCTCAGTTATCATTGGTTTATAATAGGCCATTCCTTTGTAAAACACATTTGCTCTCTTTGGTTCCATTTACTATGTTGGCCCACAATACACTATCCTATTGGAATTAGCAGGCAATCCTGTGTGTTCTGGTTATACCAACAATACTCTGTCCTGGTTTAACTCTACTACAGATCCACCACGTGTGTTCACCAAGAAGTGTCCGTGTAGTGATCAGAATATACACTGCTCAAAAACATTAGGGGATATTGTAGAATTACCTATTAAGACTATGTTTTTTGGAATAGTATTAGATGCAATCACTTTCTATTACTCCAGGATAATGTAAACAAGAGTTTGAAGTTGTTACGTAACCTCGGTACCACACCAGAGGACAGTGTCTGTACTGTTGATGTGAAAGGGTGGTGTGGAGTGAATGTTTTGTTGCTGTTTTTAAATCCAGTCCAGTTTTCAGTTAGTGAATGTCTTGCCTTAGGGACAGTAATGCCTCGACAACGTGATTTACCTGAACCAAT
Source organism: Diploptera punctata (assembly GCA_030220185.1). Classification (NCBI taxonomy): domain Eukaryota; kingdom Metazoa; phylum Arthropoda; class Insecta; order Blattodea; family Blaberidae; genus Diploptera; species Diploptera punctata. The sequence continues at coordinate 47,849 of JASPKZ010006844.1, read as the reverse complement.
GGCTTGGAGGGTCATAGGAAGGATGGAAGCTGGACAGACACAACAAGAGGTGGCACAAGCCATTGGGGTGTCTCAAAGCGTGATTTCCAGACTTTGGAATCGTTTTCAAAGAACAGATACTGTTCACAGAAGAGCCGGACAAGTCGACCACGGGCAACAACAGCAAGGGAAGACCATTACCTCATGTTAACAGCCCGTCGGAATAGACAGCAGAATGCAACTCAACTGCGAAATACACTTCAAACAGCAACAGGACGCAGGGTGTCAACTCAAACTGTCCCTAATCGACTGCATGGAAGTGGTCTCTATGCCCGTAGGCCCATGGTGTGTACCAGGTTAACCCCACAACACCGTAGAGATCGCAGAAACTGGGCGGAGGAACATCGTGGGTGGAGGCATGCCGAATGGAGATCAGTTCTTTTTTCTGGTGAGTCGCGATTCAACGTGGAATGTGATAGTCGGCGTGTATTCATCTGGAGGGAAAAAAGGAACACGAAACAATCCAGCTTTTGTACGTGAAAGATCCCCATATGGTGGCGGTGGATTGATGGTGTGGGCAGGAGTCAGTAGTGGTCGACGTATGGACCTCTACGTCATCCAAGGTGGTACATTGACTGCGGTAAGGTATAGAGATGAGATTATCCGACCTTTTGTCGTGCCTTATGCTGGTGCCATAGGTGATTCTTTTCTTTTATGGACGATAATGCACGACCCCACAGACCTGGCTTGGTGGACGACATGCTGGAAGTGGAGGGTATTGAGCGCATGCAATGGCTAGCTTCCTCCCCGGACTTAAATCCGATTGAGCATGTGTGGGATGCATTAGGCAGGCGCATTGCAGGCAGACCAGCACCTCCCACAACTGTTCCAGAGCTGCACATTGTTCTTATGGAAGAGAGGCCACGTATCCCCCAAGAACTCATTGCTAACCTCATTGCATCAATGCCACACACGTGTGAGGCAGTGCTGGCCGTTCGAGGAGATCATACACCATACTAAAGAAACATTTTCACCGATGTTAATGCTGCTTTGTTTGTTTGCCATATTCCTAATCAGGATCTCTTTGACATCTGGTGTGGTACAGAGGTTACGTAATGACATCAAACTCTTGTTTACATTCTTATGGAGTAATAGAAAGTGATTGCATCTAATACTGTTCCTAAAAACATAGTCTTAATAGGTTATTCTACAATATCCCCTAATTTTTTGAGGAGTGTAGAAGAGTCCTTTCATAGCTTGTATGTTTTTTTAAGATATGTTTATATTGGGTACCTGAGCTTACATCTGCCCCACCCTGACCCAGGGATTATAAATGTGGGGTCTGGTCCTCCACGTTGAACGGCAGTGGAACAGTGAAGTCAAGTCAAGGCATCCTAGATACACCGAGTACGCAAAGTTTCCTGTTGGCGGTAACGTCAGCTCCTGTTACTGGTAGTAAGGATCACCGACGAGCCAACGTGAACTGGTGGACAACCTGTGGCCAACCTTGGCGACTTGAGCGCTACTGCTCGGGCTTTTGCCTCTCTCTACTCCAAGTTGCAGATGAAATTATTATTTTCTTCGGATTGCTGGCTGAAAATAGTGAATTGGTGAATAGTGTTGTGCAGCATGTCGCTTTTTTTCCGGGTGGGGCCTGGCGGCCACACTCACTTAAGAGTATTCAGTGTTTTTTCAGTGAAATTTTTTCAGTGTTGTGTTTATACAGTGGTGTTTGGTTCCTGCAAAGCAACTCTATTAACTGCGAGTGCTTTGTTAAGCCTTGTCTGCTGGTTATTGTGTTTTTTAGTTCAGTTCAATCAAGCCAAGTGCTAGTGTAGTAATAAGTAATTAGTGCTGAACAGTCTTACCATGACTGCTTCACTAAAATTCGTGAGTGCCGAGCAGGCTATGGACCTTGAGTATGAGGAGCCCTCGGCCTACGAACTTTGGGAAACTGCGCTCAAAAAATTTGAGAGATACGTAGATAATCAAAAATTTCCATCTGAATCAAAATTCCTAGAAGTAGCTAGAGAGGTGCGTGGTTCTATTGTTATAGTTATCAATTTCATAAGCGCGTTCCCAGATTTCGGTCAGTCCGATTTTGCTCGTGATGTTACACATGATTGCCTAAAAAAGATTAAGTGAGATTAAGCTCAATATGAAATCTAACCAAGATTATTTTGAAAAAATGCTTCATGAATTGAAAACAATACTTATGGAACTTCCTGTATTCCTGTTTTTTCAAAGGTGCGGATCATATTCCTATAGAGAATACAGAATATGTACCTGAACCTAAAAAGATTAAAACACATGAGAAAGAGAAACCATCCCAAAATAGTTCAAATGACAACATGAATACAGTTTCAAATAAAGAGAAACCATCCCAAAATAATTCAAAAGTTAACATGAATACAGTTTCAAGTAAAGAGAAACCATCCCAAAATAATTCAAAAGTTAACATGAATACAGTTTCAAATAAAGTGAAACCAACCACAAATAAGGCAACTAAGGTCACATCACGACAAAATGAGGTGTCGACTGTGCCAAGGCAAAATAAATTTTCAATTTTATCCGAATTACCGGAACCAATGGACACTGTCGACCCTCAGGCTCCTCAACTTGGATCGTCACGGGACAAGCAAACTACAGCAGCTACCAGGCGTAGTAGCCAACCGTCCAGGGAGCCTCAAGTAATGCCGCAACCGAAAAGGGAACCACGCCCACCACCCATAACGGTGATTGGACATGGTGACCTTTTCAGGATGAATCGGGAATTAAAAGGAAAATTCGAAAAAGACGTGAAAGTAGTAAAAACCCAGGACGGTTTGAGATACTACGCTACCTCGGAGGCAGACTTTCAGCTACTCAAAGAGTACTTCAAAAATGCAAAGAAAGAATTTTATACATTTCAACTCAAAAAAGATCTGCCTCTGAGGGCTGTTCTAAAGAGGCTTCCTTCCAGCATCACTGCCTGATGAAGTCAAGGAAGAACTTAAAGAACTAGAATATCCAATAATATCGGTAAAGCAAAAATCACCAAAAAAGAAGGAGAAGTTTATACTCCCTTACCATTATACATCCTGGAACTTCAGAACAATGATGCTGGTAGGGAAATATATAACTTAAAACCGCCTCTGTTTAACAGTGGTGGCTGTGGAACCATACAGACCTAGAGCTGGCATGAAGCAGTGCTTCAGATGCCAGAAGTTTAACCATACTTTCATGGGGTGTTCCTTGACCCCATCTTGCGTAATTTGCGCTGGTACTCATAGTCATCGTGAGTGTCCGGTGAGAACCGAGGCACTCACGGACAAGAGTCTGCTGAAGTGCGCGAAACTGTGGGGAAAAGGGACATCCCGCTTCCTACCGGGGTTGTGAAGCCTATAAGAAAGCAAAAGAAATTTATGAAAAAAAGAAAACCAAACCAAAGTCCAACAACCCCGGCGTTCCCAACCTCGAACTTTCACATCAAAATCTGTTAATCCTACAGTCTCATATAGTTCTATGGTAAATTCTGGCATCACAGTTAAACCTACTACAGGCACTGTCCCATGTCAGCCAGGGTCTGTGGCTGCTATACCAGTGACGGATCAGGGACAACAACTTTTCCATAACATTCAGCCTCTGCTGAATGGTCTGTCGACACCTATGGAAAGGTTTGTGTTCCTGACAAATCTAGTGAACTCATGTTTCATATCATCCATACCTGCTACGGTAAAGAACACATAAGCAGCGAGACAGCAAGGCTAAGGAACAAAACCCCATACTGAATAAACACAATGGTGTTTGGCCGCCAAGGGACCTCAACTGGTTCCCAAAAAGCGGCACACTGGGCAATGCTAGTCATTGCCACAAAACAGTCAGTCAGTCCACGTTGAGCTGAGGCTGACAACCTCGTCCTGTGTTAGTATCAACCTAGTTCCTGTTGACAATCACAATACAAATAGCAGCCTGATCCATAAAGGAAATAACAAATTCCTAAGGGAAAGGAAGCATGAGCTTGGATTTGGATGTGGATTGGTTCTGGAGATGGAGAAATGGAATATTGTTATGAGATAGATCTGGGTCATTTATGGACTGTATAACCTCATAGAGTAGTAATCGTATGTACTGTAGTTATGATCAGAGCCCCCATATCATGAGCATCACATTTGGACAAATACTGCAAGAAGTTTATAATTCTTTGTACATTATATGTGCAACCTCCATAAACCAGGTCACAGAACTCCTGCTTTTGGCTCTGATTGGTAGACATTTGAAAGGTATATTGCATCTATTTGTTACACCACTCATTACTTTGTCCACCACATCACCTCTTTATCTTTATACTCTCTTCTATTGACTAACATCCCAAGCACAACATAACACGTAGTCAAGAGACAACTCTAGCTGCACCTTTACATCAAACTTGTCACTATTCCTCATCTTCCCGCCTCTGGATTTCCCTCCCATCTTATACCAAGTTCTGCTTGACTCAAAAACAAGCTCATTCAATATTTCCTTGAACAACATATTTATAACCAAGTATAAGGTATATTTTTATTATTATTTTATACTTTATACCTTCATCTTCAAGGTGTTAATACAGAAAATTATAAGTATTATTATTATTTTTTTAAAATGCGGAATAGCCCATGTACGCAAAGTACTTAGAGGCGTTTCTTTAAGCCCAAATTTCTTTCATTCTTTTGCTATGAGCTTGTTTTCTCTCATCTGTCCAAGTTGTTCCAGTTTTTTTCTTCGGTTTGTCCTCTTGGTCAACTTTCCACTTATTCACCTTAATTCTAAATATATCTCTGTTTGGGATATCTTCTTTAGTAATTCCTGCCAATTTTAAGTCCTTTTTGACTTCAATCTACTTCATAGTATCCACTAGAGCTTTACGTCTGTTTTCGTAGAATTCCATTATCTGTTTTGTAAGCCTATTTGAGTTCATTCGTTTAATATGCACAGAAAATTTTAATCTTCGTTTCCTAATATCACTATGAATGTATGTATATATTTTTATTTCCTTTTTACTCCTGAGTCCAAATGCTTCATCTATGACTTGTGGACCTAAAACTTTTCTTATGGTTTTGCATTCTTTGTTCACTATATTTTCGATATCATTTTTTTCTGTTCAAAATTAGTGTTTCTATTCCATAGAGGCACTCTTTGTTTAATGACAGTGTTATAGTGTCGTAATTTTGTATGTAAAGATATGAATTTTTTATTATAATTGTTGTGAGTAAGCCGAATGCTGTTTCCATTTTTTTGGCATCTACTTTTATTGGCTTTAGTTTCAATTCCATTTTCCTGAATTATTTCACCAAGATATTTAAATTGTGAAACTCGTTTAATTTTACCATATTTCGTTTCCAGGTATTTTGGTGCTTGTTTATTACATGAAATATATTCCGTTTTTTTTTTTTTTTAGAAATCTGCAGACCAACTTTCTCTGCAATGTTATTTAAAAATTCAATCTTTTTTTGTGCTGTTACAATGTCACAGGTTAAGATTGCTAGATCATCAGCATATGCTAGGCAATCAATCTTTAATTTTCCTCTTCCTGATATGATTGGTTGATTACATTTAAAAATTGGTTTTCTGTTTATGCCATTCTTGTATTACTTAAACAAGAACCCAATTGATGAGTAGTGGAGAAAGTCCATCTCCTTGTCTTACTCCTGTCTTAATTTCAAAGGATTCAGAAATTTCCCCCATGAGTTTAACTTTAGCCCTTGTATCTGTTAGTGTCTGTCTAATAAGTGCAAGAGTCTTACGGTCTAAACCTTGTTCTTTCAATATTTCAAATAGTGATTCTCGGTCAACCGAATCGTAAGCTTTTTTAAAGTCAACAAATATACACACTAAATCATTGCTACAAATTCTCTGGTGTCTAAGGATTAGCTTAAGGTTCAGGATTTGTTCTGGACATGATCTGCCTGGTCTGAATCCTGCTTGACATTCTCCTATATTCGGTTCGAGTTGCCGTTGCGCTCTGTCGAGCAGACATTGAGATGAAAATTTAGTTTGGGACTGATAATAATGAAATCCCTCTATAATTGTTCACATCTGTTCTGTCTCCCTGTTTATGCAAAGGGTGGATTAATGCAGTCTTCCAATCCTCTGGAATGTGTTCTGTTTGCCACATTTCTTGCACAAGTATTGTGATTTCTTTTATGGTCATTGGTGTGCCACTTTCAGGAGTTCTGCCACAATTCCATCTTCACCTGCTGCCTTATTGTCTTTAAGTCTTTTAATCTGCATAATAATTTATCTTTTAATCTGAATAATAATTTATTCTTCATCCGGTGGTGATGAGTCTGGCTTTGATTGTTCAGGTTCTTGTGGGGGGAATCTGTTTATTCGTATTGGGCAGTTAAGAAGTTTCCCAAAAATGTTTAGTGCCAATAGAACATCTTCTCTTTTAAAGCGGAGACTCTATGGTTGGTACCCAGTGAGTTTGGTCTTAAAAGTTTTGTAGAAATTCCGCGTGTTGTTTGTTTGAAAGTCTTTCTCAATTTCAATTAATTGATCATTTTCACATTTCCTTTTCGTTTTTCTGATTAATTTGGCTGCTTCTTCCCTGTGCACTAAGAATGCGTTATGGTTCTTTTCTGTTTTTTGACTATTACAATTAAGGTATGCTCGGTGCCTCGCTGCAATATCTTTGTGACATTCTTCAATCCACCAAGGATGCTTTCTTTCTTTGTAGAGGGATTGCCATTTGTGCCGTTTCAGTTAATTTACTTTTGAGTTCTTTCCAATGATGTGATTGCTTCTTTTCTAATTCGTCTGTGAATGTTGACGGAATGTTATTGGTGGCAAACTTCGATATTGATGGCTGCCTTTTGGTAAGTCTCCTGAGTTTTAGTTTCAATTTAATTCTTGTCAGATAATGATCCGAATCGATGTTTGCTCCTCTTCTAACTTGGACATTCATAATTTCTCTATGGTGGAAAAAAGAAATTGCCACGTGATCAATTTGATATTCTCTAGAAGCGAGTTTCGTGCTCGCCATGTCATTTGTTTTGATGGTTTCGTTTTAAATGTGTAGGTTAAATAGTCTGCAAAATTCAACTAGTTGTTGTCCATTTCGGTTGGTCCACTTATGCACTGGATACTTGCCAATTGTCTTCTTATATTTCTTTTCTTTGCCCAGTTGTGCATTAAAATCACCTAACAGGATTAAAACATGATTCTGTGGAATTTTTAGTACCTTCTCTTCCAATGTTTCCCAAAAATCATCTACTCTTTTTGCAATCTGTTTTATTGTCTTTGTTAATTGGCGCATGTGCATTGATCAATGTGTATGTTTGGTTCGCACATTTTAGTAATTGTCATCAATCTATTATTTATGAGATTCACATTTATTACCGAGTTTAATATATACTTATGGATAGCAAAAGCAACTCCCAAATGTGGTGTAATTTTAAGAATTCGTTTATCGGTTTTACTTTTGAAAAGTCTATAGTTCCCAAAATCCATTGTATTTTAATCTGTTAATCTTGTTTCTTGGAGTGCCAATATTTGAATATTTTGTTCTTTTAATATTTTCTCCAGTTCATGCAGTTTTCCTGCTCGCAAGAGGGAATTTATGTTTAACGTTCCGAAAAAGGTTTTGTTTTATGGGCGAAGTTGACCAGAGGTCTCCGATACCCTCTGTTTGCGTGTTTGGCCAGACTCCTCAGAATCCGACAGCCTGGTTGTACTCTTGTTAACAGCAGTGGATTGGTTACCACCTGGGGTAAAAAATTGTTTCCTTTCACTCTTCATAGTACTTGGTTATCACAACGTTTGGACAGATATCCAGTTTCATAGGACTGGAGTGGTTCCATAACCGGTTCATCCGCCCTCTCTGCCGGTGGGAAAAAATCCTCTTCCGCCGTCGAAGCCGTTGACCTCCTCAGTTGATCCGCTAGTGCTTATGTGGGAAGGCCTTATTCGCACCTGTCCTGAATATATCTACAGGAACTTTCCCTATCAGCCATTAGGACGCGCCGTGTCGGGGATGTCGACCCCCCATCCTAGTGTCTTACATGAGGTTAAGTCTAGCCCTTACTTAATTCAGAACCAAACCCCATGTAAGCTAACCAGGCACGGTATTATTATTAATTATTATTATTATTAATTATTTTAAAATATTTTGTACTTTCCTTGCCAGTGTATACTATCCAAGGCCTATTATGTGCTATTTATAATTTATTTAACATCTGTGTAATTTAACCCTAGAGAAGTAGAGGAGAAGACCTTATAATTCTAACTGCATCAGGTAAAATAAACCAATTTGTTATAACATAGCTAGCTAGAGTGGTGCGCTACAATCTAGAGGATTACTCACTTTTTCATATTGTATTGCTTGTTGAGCTTCAAACTCATTGATCATAAATTAATTTTCTCAAAACATTGGACGTTTCTCAACATTTTTTGATAGATGCCCAGGTTCTTTAAATTTATCAATATTTATTTTTTGTTTCTTGAGTTTTTGTTCATTTTTCCATCTATTTATTTTACCGCTATATACTGTTTTAACAAATAGCGATGTGTTCTAACATCAATTATACTTGAGGCATTCCTCTTGTCTATTAATGTGTGGTCAATCTGATTAGCTGTTAATCCATAAGGGGATCTCCAGGTCTCTTTGTGTATATTTTTCCTAGGAAAACAGGTGGAGCTGATTACCATAATCTTACTGGCTGCAAAATGTATGATTCTTTGGCTATTATCATTGGATGTTGTATGCAAACTATTGTACCTTTATATATCATCTCTTGCCCTACTTTGGCATTTAAATCCCTTAATATGATTTTAATATCGTTGGATGTTAAACTATCATAGGTTCTTTCTAAGTTATGATAAAATTGTTCTTTCATATTCTACTCTGTGGGCGAATGGGTATTGATGATTGATAAATTTAAGAATTTAGTTTTTAGGCGAAAAATATATTCGTTCATTAATAGGTTTAAATGCTAATACATTTTGCTCATAGATTTAGTTACAATAAATGCCACTCCAAATTCTCTTTTTCCAGCTTGCATCCCGCTCTGGAATATAGTGTGTGTTTTAGTGTCATGTATGTCATTACCCATCCACTTTGTTTCTTGTATAGCTGTTATTTGTATATTATATTGGTGTAATTGCTGTAAAAGATTTTAGGCTCCCAGGTTTATAAAGGGTTCTAACATTCCAAGTGCCAATTCGTAAGTCCATTTTCCTTTGTTTTAGTCGTCGTTGTTGTAGACCATCATTCCGAGGCATGTTGGGTTTCTGAACATATTTGGTTTTACGAGGTAGAGATGTCAGCCCCACGCCCAACCTCTAGCAATCCTGGGGGGTCGATGATTTTCTGTTGGGGTTTCCTCCCTTAGCTGGTACGTCCCAATTTTTAAGCGTTGGGAACTCGCCTTTTTCGCCACTGCAGTTCTTAGTATTAACCAGGAGCCACGACGAGGACGTGGTGCCTTGTGCTGGTCAGGAATAAATAGCGTGTCTGAGGTTTTATTATTGTGCACACACCTGAGACCACAACATTGCCCCTTCGGCTCCCAAGCATGAGCTCCTACTGCTGATTTTTCCACTTCACTCAATTTTTTACATTTCTAAGATGTTATTCGATCCTTGTTTTCAAATTTGTGTTTTTTTTTTTTTGTTTTTCCTATGTAATTTTTGTCAGAATCCCTGCATTTAATCTGGTATATTCCTGATATGTCTTCTTCAATTTTATAATTTTTGTTGGTTTTAATTATTGTGTTGAGGTTATATTCATTCTTCAGTTAAACTTTGTTTTATATTTGAAGGGGAAAATGTAGGCTCAGACTGGGGTTTGAACCCAGGACCCTTCCCACCCTACTCGAATGCTCTACCAACTGAGCTACCTGAGAAACTCCAATTTAAATGCAAATGTTTCTCTTATATACGCTGTTAAATCCCGCGCACCAAAATGCTTCTATCTTAAAATAGTGGCTTCTTATCAAGAAGTCTTTTAATTGGGAATTTTACATTACATTATAAAGTCAGTACGGCCTCTTATCATTAATTTCATACATCTCAATGATGGATAAATTATATTTGAAAAGAAAAATATATGCTCAGACCGGAGCTCGAACCTTGAACCATTTTTATAAGAATTAGGCATGAAAAATCCAATAATAGATGAAAATAGGTTAAAAAAATTATGCAGTGAAAAGAAAAAAGTCAATCCTTCAGGAACTGCATAAATAAGCGAATTGTTCTGCAAGTTGAATTTACTTAATGTAATGTCAACCCTTAAATTGGACAAACTTAATTTCTTATACCAACTTATTTAGACGTATCAAACTGCAGTGAAAACAATTATAAGTTATCTATTGCATATTCTTGTACAATTTTACGTAAATTTAAATAATTTCTACCGATTTATTTTTCAATTATCATCATCATCATCCTCTTATCGTGTACTCGTTTCAGAAGGTCGATTCCAAATATACCTCCAACCATCTCTATCTTCACATGCTTTGTTTCTTTTTAGTTCTTCACAATCGTATCCTCTCTCTTGTAGACTTTTCTTCATTTGGTTAATCCATCTTTCTCGTAGTCTACCTCCTTATATCTTGAGATTCAGTCATTCCTTTTACATTCTTTTTAAATGTCCAAACAATTACTTTCTTAAACATTAAATAAATGAAACTAATGTATCTTGTAGGACACACTGTCAATTTAAGTGTTAATTAAATTGTATTGTATATGTTGTGACAAAACAAACATGGCGGTTGTTAGAGTGATTGGGTTTGAGACAAACCACCCGTTGTATTGCTGTTTGGAGAATGCCGTCATTTTGTTTCAATGAGGATATACTGAGCTTTGTTGCGAAAAATGTGAAATGGCGACCACTAGACTACTTTTTAAATTTTCATTTGAGGTGAACTACTATACTTAATGCCCTAATTTTGCTAGTTAATGAGCTCGACCTTAATTCTTTTTTAATTACTTGCACATATGTCGAGTTTTGTTCCAATAATACAAAAATTACAGTTGCTAGATTGTTAATATCACACACATATATACATAAGTGAGTAAGTGTAAAGAAAGATGTCTTCAAAATTATGAAAAATGAATTTTCTTGCTAGAAAGAGTGACACTTTTTTTTTCTGTGCCATAAAAACAGAAAATATTGATAACAGAGCAATAACTTACAGTCACAATGTATGTTTCATGGTAACTCATAATTTTACATTCTTTGTGTGTAAAAATATAAATAGGATGGAGATATCTCTCTTTACACACCCATCCAACAGACAGGGTGGTCATAAAGTCTCGAGCCATTTCCAAGAAATAATGAACTCAGTTTGATGACTTTTATGTATGTTTATTGTCAAGGTATGTATACATCATGGCCTGCGTCCATTTCGAAGGATTGTTCCAATCGTTAGATAGTAGCCCAAAAGACGTTTTGTAGCATAGCTGGTTAAATAGCCGCCACTGCATTGCAAATTCGAGTCCTAAGATCCTGGAGATCCCGTACCTGGACCGAGAAGGGACATTGAACAATATGGCGAATCAGTTCTAGAGACCATCCATGATAAGATATCAAGTGAATTTCCGCAAATTGGTATAGGCCTATGTGACATAAATCTTACATTTAAGAGGAATGTCAATTTGAAAACATATGAAGGTAATAAGGAACGGAATAACAGAACTGTAAGTAAGTCTGTTAGTTATAATAATATGCCTAATATTACAGAAACAATCTCCATGCCCCAATTAAATGAAAAATAAGATGACTATAATATATCACATGACGATATTACTATACAGACCCTTCTTGATGATGATGAGAATTCAAACTGCAAACAAGTTCGTAGAAAAAAAAAAGAAAGTATAATGAAATCAACAAGCCTCCACAAAATATTCCATCAATAAATGTATATAATCCTTATGATACACTTATGGATGATACTGAGAATGCAGACACCATAAATTCATCTCAATCAACAAAACCATACGGAAAAATTAACGTAAAAATAGTTAAAGGCGATACAATGTTCGCCGGGCCATCTAATATATATATATATATATATATATATATATATATATATATCTCAGTGTGCTACCGATTATGCCACTGAGCACTTGTAGTACAAACATTCATTTCTCTTATAATAATACATTGTCATTATTACCAGATGTAGTGGGATATAAAAATCCAGGGGTGCGTGTTCAATTCCCGTCGCAGCGTTTATTTTTCTTAACATGTCATTTAAGATTGCATTGCTCAATGTCAAAAATTTAATTATAACAGTGTGTGTGTGTGTGTGTGTGTGTGTGTGTGTGTATGTATATATACCAGTGAGCTACCGATTACGCCACCGATGAGTAGTAGTAAAAACATTCGTTTCTCTTATAATAATATATTCTCATTATTACTCGAAGTCGTGGGATACAATTCCAGAGGTCCGCGTTCAAGTCCAGTCAGAGCATTTATTTTTCTTTTCATGTCATTTTAAGCTCGCATTGGTCAATGCCAAAATTTAGTTACAATATATATATATATCAGTACGCAACGTAATACGCCACTGACCAAATGTAATACAAACATAGAATTCTCTAATAAAAAAATATACTCATTATTACCAGATGTACTAGGATGTAAATCCAGATATCCGGGTTCAAGTCCCGTCCTAACATTCATTTTTCTTAACATTTCATCTTATGCCTGCATTGCTCAATGCCAAAAATTTAATATATATATATTTGCCTTCATTGCCAAATGTCAAAAATATATTTATAATATCTATATATATCCCAGTTCGCTACCGATTGCGCCACCAAGCAAGCCTTGTACAAATATGTAATTCTCTTATAATAATATATTCTGATTATTACTACATGTAGTGGGATATAAACGCTGAGGTCCGGGTTGAAATCCCGTCCGAGCACTTATTTTTCTTATATCATTTTAAGCCAGCATCGCTCAATGTAAAAAATTAATTTATCTCTTCTTCTTCTTCTTCTTCTTCCGAATGCAGTATTGGGTGATGATGCCCGTTCTGCGACTACAAAAACTGATCCTTCCATCGGTTGAAGGGTCTTCCGAGGTCTCTTTTGCCATTAGGGTTGAGGTGGTAAATCATCTTTGGTAAACGGGAATTTGACATTCTCTGGACGTGTTGGAACCATTTAATCTGATAATTTTGTATATGTTCAACCATTTCCCTACTATTCCACTGCATCCTTATCTCATCACTTTTTCATTCTATCCCTTAATGTTACTCCAGTTAGTGATCGGAGGAATCTCATTTGTGAACTATTAATGCGGGATTTATCTTTTGCTCGAAGTGTCCAGCATTCACTTCCGTATAGTAGAGCAGGTTTGGCTATGGCATTATGAAATCTCAATTGGATTTCTTTCCTCATTTGTTTTCCAAAATTTCTCCTAATTATACCATTTAATCTGTTATATTTCTTCTAAATTTGTTTCCACATCTTTCTGATTATGAAACTGTGATATATTATTACCTAAATAATTAAAGTGTGTTACTTGTTCTATTGGTTTATTATTTATTATTATTATTTTACTCTCGAAAGTTCCTTTCCAGTGATTGCCATGGATTTGGTTTTATTTTCAGATATTTTCATGTTGTATTTTTCTAGGGTATTCTGCAATTTAAACACTGATCTCTGCAAATCATCTTCATTCTCCGCTAGAAGTACTTGATCATCTGCGAAGATTATTGTTTGTATTTGATTTCCTCTACATATTTTTACTCCTGGGGGTTTTAGTTTTTTCCACTCCTGGACAATTTTATTTAGATATAGAATAAACAGTAATGGAGATAGTCCTAATATATATTTATTTATTTATTTATTTATTTATTTATTTGTATCCCAGTGCGCTACAGATTAAGCCATCGAGCAAGTGTAGTACAAACATTATTTCTCTTATAATAATATATATTATCATTATTACTAAATGTAGCGGGATATAAATCCAGATGTCCGGGTTCAACTCCCGTCCGAGCATTTATATTTTTTATCAAGACATTTCTAGATTGCATTGGCATTTGTCAAAACTTTAATAATAAATAATATAATATATATATATATATATATATATCCCAGTGCGCTACCGATTACGCCACCGAGCAAGTCTAGTACAAACATTCATTTCTATTATAATAATATATTCTTATTTTTAATGGATGTAGTGGGATATCAATTTAGACGTCCGGGATTAGGTCCCGTCCGTGGATTTATGTTTCTTATCGTGTTAATTTAAGCTTGCATTGATCAATGTTATATAAAACGTATATGATTGAATGTACACGATAATAGAAGCAACAATGTCCCAGTAAACATGGGTCCACAAACGAGCCGTTTGCGATATAATTACGATTGTATGGTTTCAAGCCGCCACTGACGTCATTTTTGTATCATCGTACTAGCTGATTATCTCTTTGGGCACATTCTTCCACGAAAACTTAATGGACGGAGGTACCTTAGGTTTCTGCGGCGTCATCTTCCAGGATTGCTTGAGGATGTTTCCCTTCAGCAACATCGGAGTTTGTGGTACTTGCATGATGGAGCTCCGGCAAATTTTGCTGCTGCTGTGAGACGGCATCTAACGCGCAGATACGGCCAAAGATGAATAGGTCGAGGAGGATCTGTACCTAGGCCTCCAGGATCACCTGATCTAAATCCTTTGAATTTTTATGTATGGGGTCACCTCAAAAGCGAAGTGTACAGCACACCCGTTAACACGATTGAAGAACTGGAGCAGAGAGTTGTACATGCTTGTCAAAAATTCAGAAATGATCCAGGGGTTTTCGAAAGAATTCGACATTCTTTGCAGAGACGAGCTCAGTATTGCATCCAGATGCAAGGAAGACACTTTGACAGGTAACCCATAAGTGAAGTGAACTGTGAAATGTGAACTAAATGAGATGAAAAATTAATAGTAAAGTCTAAATTCAAATAAATTTGTACTAACTAGGACGATGTTTACAATGAAGTCAGTGGCGGCTTGTAACCATACATTCGTAATTATCTCGTAAACGGCTCGTTTGCGGACCCATGTTTACTGGGATATTGTTGCTTCTATTATCGTGTACTTTCAACCATATAAGTTTGCGCCATCCTTTATGATACACCCTGTATATATATATATATATATATATATATATATATATATATATATATATATAATTAAATTTTTAACAATGAGCAATGTAAGCTTAAAATGACATGATAAAAAAAATAAATGCTCGGACGGGACTTGAACCCGGATCTCTATATTTATATCCCATTTATCTAGTAATAATGAAAATATATTCTTGTATGACAAATGAATGTTTGTACTAGACGTGCTCGGTGGTCGTACTCGGTAGAGCACTGGGATATATGTATATATATATATATATATATATATACTGGATGGCCAGGCGAACTTCGTATCGCCTTTAACTATTTTTACGTTAATTTTTCCATATGGTTTTGTTGATTGAGATGAATTTATGTTGTCTGCATTCTCAGTATCATCCATAAGTGTATCATAAGGATTATATATATTTATTGATGGAATATTTTGAGGAGGCTTGCTGATTTCATTATACTTTCGTTTTTTTCTACGAACTTGCTGCCATTTTTTATTCCCATCATCAGCAAGAAGTCTCTGTATAGTAATATCATCTTGTGATATATTATAGTCATCTTGTTTTTCATTTAATTGAGGCATGGGTATTGTTTCTGTAATATTAGGCATATTATTATAACTAACAGACTCACTTACAGTTCTGTTATTCCATTCCTTAGGACCTTCATATGCTTTTAAATTGACATTCTTCCTAAATCTAAGATTTATGTCACATAGGCCTATACCAATTTGCGGAAATTCACTTGATGTCTTATCATTCAGGGTCTCCAGAACTGATTCGCCATATTGTTCAATGTACCTTCTAGGTCCAGTTAAATTTAAATTAAGTTTCTGTATTTCAGCCAGATTACTTAAAACTAATACTTACACAAGAAATTAATATTATTATCAATATATTGAAAATAAAATAAACACTGAACGTACTTAAATTATGAAGTAATCAATATTTGTAATTCAATTCAAATTCGCGGTTGCAACAAAAAGCACAGCCACCTGGATCTCTCTTTGTTAAATAATAAACCAATTACCTTACACCGTCATCTGTTAGAATCGTATGGAACTCGCAGATAATTATAACTCTTTGTTAAATAATAAACAAATAACTTGCAATAAAAAATAATGCGATTATAAATTTAGTTATAAACAACCGTAGGTCTCAAGTCAGATCAAACAGCACATAATGTGTAAAATTTTATTAAAATCGGTTTAGTAGTTTAGGATTCCATCGCGGACAAATAACGTGACACGAAATTTTTATATATTAAGATATTATAATTAAATTATTGAGTCCTGCGCCGTAGCCGAGTGGTTAAGGTAGGAAGCCTTGGCGCAGAGCTACGGGACTTGCGCTGGTTCGAGTCTCCATGGGGGAAGACATTTTCTCATGGTATTTCGGCCAGTATGGGACCGGTGCCCACCCAGAATCGTGAGGCATTTGGGTAACTACAATAAGTAGCCACTCCAGGTTGAGGAAACCAGCTTTAACGGCTGGGGGACTCTATATGCTGACCACATGTCACCCCTACACTGGCTGATGATCTTCTACCTCTGTGATTGACACATGTGGATGTGAGGGGCCATCAGCCGGCTGGTAGGCTAAGGGCCTTCTAGGCCTGTCGCGCCAGGAGAGAAATTAAATTATTGACATTGAGCAATGACATTGAGCAATGCAGGCATAAGAAGAAATGATAAGAAAAAATTAATGTTAGGACGGGACTAGAACCCGGACCTCTGGATTTACATCCCACTACTTCTTGTAATAATGAGAATACTTTATTATTGAGTAATTCCATATGTGACTGACTGACATTTACAATAAACTTTTGCAGCAAAATGGTTGCATAAATATTACAATTGATTGAAATTAGGGGTGTTATCTACGTGATATGACAGAGGAATAGTGTGTGGTTAAGACTGTACTTAAATATACAACTTTTGAAGAAAATCAGTGCTATTTATTATCTATCAAAGTATGTGTCAAAAATTTAATTATATATGTGTGTATATATCCCTGTGCGCTAAAGATTAAGTCTCCGAGCAAGTCTAGTACAAACATTCATTTCTCTTATAATAATATGTTCTCATTATTACTTGATGTTTTGGGATATAAATGAAGAGGTCCGGGTTTAAGTCCCGTCCGAGCATTTATTTTTCTTATCATGTCATTTTATGCATGCATTGCTAAAAGCAAAAATTTAACTCTAATATATTTATATGTGTATAATATATCCGCCTCCCAAGATTTACAAAAAAAAAATTAACTTCGTAACACTATTCTGTGAAATGGGGTTTTTTAGCAAAAAATGACAAGTAAATAGACGTAATAACAACTTACGTTGCGTAGCAACGCCACTGTGTGTGAAAATTGAAAAAGTCAGTTTTGATTTGAATTTTATAAAATACAAAAGTTTGACAGGTTTAAATCTAGTTTGTAACAGTAATTTTTTGGAATGAAGAAAGCGCAGCTCTTCCTTTATCAGGTAAATACTAAATACAATTATAAATATCATATTCTTCATGGATTAAAATGTTTGAAAATTTATTACGTGTTGTACTGTTCACATTTGAAATCTAACATAATATATTTACTTACTTCCCCACTGGCACTATCGAAACCGTAGGTTCATGGCTGCACGGACATAACCTCTCCATACATCCCTGTCCTGAGCTAATGCTTTCCAATCATTCCCTGTATAATCTACTTCCCTCAAATCATAGTTAATGTTATTCTCCCACCTCATTCTTGGTCTACCACCTGGGCGTTTTCCCTCTGGCTTTCCTACAAGAAGTCTCCATGCAAGTCTTGCATTCCCCATACGTGCAACATGTCCTGCCCATCTCAGTCTACGAGACTTAACTGTTCTTATTATATCTGGCTTCCTATAAAGACCATGTAGTTAATTGTTATGTAGTTTTCTCTATTCACCTGTCTGTTCATCTCTCTTTGGTCCAAAAATTTTCCTAAGTACTTTATTCTCAAATACTTGTAATCTCCTTTCCTCTCTTAAAGTAAGAGTCCATGTTTCGCACCCATATAATATATCTGGTTAGAATAATAGTTTTATATATTTTCAGTTTAAAGTTTTTTGAAAGGAGTTGGGACATCAAGAGTCTCTGCAATGCATAATAGCACGCATTTCCAGTATTGAGCCTATGCTTAATTTCTTTGTGCATCTCATTCCTATTTGTGATTATTGTTCCTAGGTATTTGAATTCAGCCACTTCCTCAAAATTTCCCTCAGTTGTCATTTGCTGTCCATTTCCATTATTTAATGAATTTCTTCGTGTGACCATATATTTAGTTTTATTGATATTTACTTCCAGTCCTAATTTCTTAGTGTTACTCAATAGTGTGTGCGTGTTGTCCTTTAGTATCTCCTCGCTATCCGCCAACAATACTACATCATCAGCATAAACTAACAGCTTATTAATATCATTCAGTTGTAAGCCTTCCTCATTCTCTAAAGATTTAATGGCATGCTCTAGTACAAAATTGAATAGTGGAGGAGATAGTGCATCTCCTTGCTTCAACCCATTGTGGATTTCAAAAGTGTCCGAAAACTGTTTGCCTACAAATAACCTACTCTTTCAACTTTTATAAGATTCATGATGTGTTCCGTTGAGGTTTATCAAAATTAATATAAAATTATAGAATATTCACCTGAAAGGTCCGTCTCCTCAACTTAATTATCATTTAACTGTAGCGCTTTCGGGACTTGTCCCATCATCGGCAGGATTCAAAACTGGTGTTTCACTGAAGATCTGGTAGAGGGGGTTGCATGTATTGGGTTCGTTTTCGTTTATCAGGCTGTCGTTGTGAGCTGCTTTCATGATTTCCATCTCTTCGAGTACGTTTATCTTCGCTGGATTATTTTCTCTGTGCATTACTGTTAGGGTGTTTTCAATATTTAACATGCGATGTCCTTCATGGATAACGTGTTTTGCATAGCTTGATTTACCTTCTGCGTGAATGAAGTCTCGAAAATGTTCTTTGAATCTGATGTTAAAACTCCTGTTTGTCCTTCCTATATAAAATTTGTTGCAGTCCTTACATGTCAGTTTATAAACTCCTTTGCTGTTGAAAATGTTATTTTCTTCAATGTTATTGTTTATTATGTTGTTTAATTTGTTATTGGTTCTGTATGCTATTTTTACGTTTTTATCGGCTTTCTTTAGTGCATTGGCTAATTTTGTCGTTTCTTTTCCTGTGTATGTAAGTGTTATCCATGTTTTCTTGTTGTTGTCAGATTCGTTTTCTAGTTTAGTTATGTTGGTTATGTTGTTCTTCCTTTTTTGTTTTTTTACGAGCTTATCTATGAATTCTTCGTTATAGTCATTGGTTTTTGCCATATACTTAATGTAGTTGAGTTCTTGGATATAATTGTCTTTGCTTAATGGGAGTTTCAACATTCTACTGACTAAGCTATTAAATGTACTAATTTTCTGTTGAAAAGGGTGTGTAGAATTTTTGTTTATGGCCAGAGCATTGTTTGTGGGTTTCCGGTAGATACCGATTTCTAGTTTATTGTTGTGTAGATTTTTGGTTATAGACAAATCTAAGTAGTTTATGCTGTTGTTAACTTCTATTTCTTCGGTGAAAGTGATTTTTTCATGCATGTTGTTTAAGTCTTGTAGTATTTCTTTTTCTTTTCTGTTTCCATTTTCATATATTACTAGTACATCATCGACATATCGTGTTATTAGTTTTATGTTGAATTTGTGTATTAGTTCCTCAAAATGTTTATTTTCCAGTTCTTGTAGGAAGATTTCTGCCATTATTCCAGAAGTAGGACTCCCCATCGGGATCCCGTCTTCTTGAATAAATAGTTCATTGTTAAATTGGAAGTAATTTTGCTTTATTATTGTTGTTATTAGTTTGTTTAACTGATTGATATAGTTATCTTCAAGTTTACTGTCTGTTAGTTTTTGTTTTATTATGTTTGCTGTTTCGTTTATCGGGATATTAGTGTACAGGTTTTTTATGTCGAATGACGTCATTTTAGTATTCCTATTGATTTCTAAATGCTGTAGTTTGTCTGCTAGTTCAAATGAGTTCTTAATTGTGTAACGATTTTCAAGTTTGACATCATTTTTCATTTTCTGAGCGACTAATTTGGAAATTTTATAGTTAGGAGCATTCATGCAATTAACAACTGGTCTTATGGGAATGTTGTCTTTATGGATTTTTGGAAGGGCTTTCATTACTGGTGGTGAGGGAGTATTATTTACCCATTTGGCGTTTTTGTATTTATTATGTTCATTATTGGTTGTGTTGGTGATTAGAGGGCACGATTTTAGTGCTTCTTTTATTTGTCTGCTATACTTTCCTGTGGGACCTTTTTCAATTTTTTTTGAAATTGTTTTCTTTTATAAATTGCTTGGTTTTATTGATGTATTCTTCCTTTTCCATAATAACTATTGTGTTGCCCTTGTCGGCTTTTGTGTGTATTATATTATTGTTCCTAAATTTTCTTTTTATTTTAGAGATGTTCTTGAGAGTTTGTTTATTATTTGATGTTTATTGTTGGTGGAGTTTCTTTTATGACTTTAGCTGCTTCGTATCTAATATGATTTTTGTTATTAATGTTAAGTTTATTTATTGCAATTTCAGTTTCAGTAATTAAATTTTGTTGTGTTCTTTTTGCGTTGTGTGTAGGGAAATTGAATTTGTATCCCTTTTCTAGCAAGTCTGTTTCCTGTTTGTTGAATTTTATTTTTGTAAGGTTTGTAATTCTTTTGTCTTCAAAATTGTGTGATTTGTTATGTTTTAGATATGTGTTTGTGTTGCATGGCCTTTAATTTAGTTAGCTTCTTGTTCATTGTTTCATATTTATTGCACATGTTATTATTAATGTTTTCGTGAATTTGGTTTTCTATGATTGTCCAACATTTGCCGAATAGTAAGGCGGCTTCTTGTGTGTAGTAGTATAGCTGGTTGTTGATGTTTTGCTTCTTTATGTATAGGAATCTGATTTCGTTTTTTATCCAATTAATTTCGGCCTGTTTTTGTACTTTTGTTGCTGTATTATTTCTGTTTTTTATTTTTATTTTAGCGTAGTTAGGTATTATATTGTGTTTTAAGCATTCTTTATTGAAGTGTATGTTCGCGATCGTTTTGTGAAGTTGCGTTTTGAGGTTAGAATACTTGTGTTTAATTCTAGCCTCTAGTTGAGGAGACGGACCTTTCAGGTGAATATTCTATAATTTTATATTAACCTACTCTTTGTCCCATTTAGACACATTCGTATAAGTCTAACTAACTTTTTAGGAATTCCGAACTCCAACAGGATACTATATAACTTCATCATCATAGTACATTCACGAATTTAGGCCATTTGTTGACCTGTTTCGGCCTCAAGAGAAACACTATCCAGAAGTCTTTTGAGTGGACGTCCAGGTCTTCTTCTTCCTGCAGGTTGATTTAGTTTGGGTATTCTGTGATCTTCCATTCGATGAACATGTTGTATCCATCTTGACTTATAATCAGAAATTTTGTTTTCTAAAGATTCCATGTGTAATTCTTCTAAGATGTCTTCATTTTTTTTTGTGATCTAGTAGTGTGTATCCTGCAGTCCTCCGAAGATATCTCATTTCAGCAGATCTAAGTCTCTGTATATCCTTCTGTTTCAACGTCCATACTTCGCTACCATACAAAAGAGTTGGAAGAGCCAGTGTTTTGTACACTTTCAGTCTTGAATGCTTTTGGACTAACTGTGGCTTGAAGATAGAATTTATTAACCCTAAAATTCTTAAAAATTTAGATACTTTTGCATTTACATCCTTTCCTTCTTCATATCAGATACTATATAACTTCTCCCTCTTAATTGAATCATATGCTTTTTTGAAGTCTACATATAGTTGATGTACAGTACCATTATATTCTAACATAATATAATAAATTTAAATATAAAATTTAAAATTAAAATGTTTCTGTCCTTGTATAGTTTTTAGATATGATTTTATGTTATTCTAAATTACAAGCGCAATTTTAAAATAAAAAAGAATATAATTCCCCCTTGAATTATATATATATATATATATATATATATATACAATAAGTGTGTGTGTGTGTGTGTGAGAGAGACATGTTAAGAAAAATTAATAAATGCTCCAACGGGACTTGAACCCGAACCCGTTGATTTATCCCAGTGCTCTATCAATTACGCCACCGAACAAGTCTTGTAAAAACATTCATTCCTCTTATAATAATATATTCTCATTATTACAGGATGTAGTGGGGCATAAATCCAGAGGTCCGGGTTCAAGTCCATCCGAGCATTTATTTTTCTTATCATGTCATTTTAAGCTTACTTTGCCCTATGTCAAAAATATAATTACAATAATAAAATTATATATTCCATTGGGCTACCTATTTCGCCACCAAGCAGATCCACTAAAAATATTCTCTTCTCTTATAGTAATATAGTCTCATTATTACTAGAATTAGTGGGATATAAATCCAGAGGTCCGCGTTCAAGTCCCGACCGAGCATTTATATTTTTTATCATGTAATTTAAGATTGCATTGTTCAATGTCAAAAATTTAGTTATAATAACAATATATATATATATATATATATATATATATCCCAGTGTGCTACCGATTATGCCACTGAGCAAGTGTAGTACAAACATTCATTTCTCTTATAATAATATATTGTCATTATTACCAGATGTAGTGGGATATAAATCCAGGGTTACGGGTTCAATTCCCGTCGGAGCGTTTATTTTTCTTAACATGTCATTTAAGATTGCATTTCTCAATGTCAAAAATTTAATTATAATTGTATATATATATACCAGTGCGCTACCGATTACGCCACCTAGGATGTGTAGTAAAAAACATATCTTTCTCTTATAATAATATATTCTCATTATTACTAGAAGTCGTGGGATATAATTCCAGAGGTCCGCGTTCAAGTCCCGTCAGAGCATTTATTTTTCTTTTCATGTCATTTTAAGCTCGCATTGCTCAATGTCAAAATTTAGTTAGAATATATATATATATATATATATATATATATATATCAGTGCGCTACCTATTACGCCACAGCCAAATGTAATACAAACATAAAATTCTCTAATAGAATATATACTCATTATATACTAGTTGTAGTAGGATGTAAATCCAGAGTTCCGGTTTCAAGTCCCGTCCCAACATTTATTTTTCTTATCATTTCATCTTATGCCTGCATTGCTCAATGTCAAAAAATTAATTATATATATATATATATATATATCCAGTTCGCTACCGATTACGCCACCAAGCAAGTCTTGTACAAATATTTAATTCTCTTATAATAATATATTCTAATTATTACTACATGTAGTCGGTTAAAAATGCTGAGGTCCTTGTTCAAATCCCGTCCGAGCACTTATTTTTCTTATCATGTTATTTTAAGCTTGCATTTCTCAATGTCTAAAATTAAGTTATTATGTGTTTGTGTGTATATATATATATATATATATATATATTTGTATCCCAGTGCGCTACAGATTAAGCCACCGAGCAAGTCTGGTAAAAACATTTATTTCTCTTATAATAATATATTCTCAATATCACTAGATGTAGTGGGATGTAAATCCAGAGGTCCGGGTTCAACCCCGTCCGAGCATTTATATTTCTTATCAAGACATTATGAGATTGCATTGGCATTTGTCAAAAATTGGTAATAAAATAATAATAATATATATATTCCAGTGCGCTACCGATTACGCCACCGAGCAAGTCTAGTACAAACATTAATTTCTGTTATAATAATATATTCTCTTTATTACTGGATATAGTGGGATATAAATCCAGAGGTCTGGGTTCAAGCCCGTCCGAGCATTTATTTTTCTGATCATGTCATTTTAAGTTTGCTTTGCCCAATGTCAAAAATGTTATTACAGTAATATATATACTCCATTGCGCTAGCGATTACGCCACCAAGTAATTCTAGTACAAATATTCTCTTCACTTATAATAATATAATCTCATTATTACTAGATGTATTGGGATATAAATGCAGAGGTCGGGGTTCAGGTCCCGTCCGAGCATTAATTTTTTTATCATCTTATTTTCAGCTTGCATTGATCAATGTCTATGATTCATTTATAATATACATATACATTTCCCATGCGCTACCCATTACGCCACCGAAAAAGTCGATTACAAACATTTATTTGTCTTATAATAATATATTCTCATTATTACTCTATGTAGTGGGATATAAATCCAGATGTCCGGGTTCAAGTCCCGTCCGTGCATTTATATTTCTTATGATGTAATTTTAAGCTTGCATTGCTCAAAGACGAAATTTAATTACAATATATATATATACATCCCAGTGCGCTACCGTTCACGCCACAGAGCAAGTGTACTACAAACATTAAATTCTCTAATAGAGCGATTCCATGAAAATGTCATACCGAGGTGAAAATATTGGAACTGAACTGACGCAGGAATAATTTTGTTGATGTAATATATATCTGTAAATATCAAATTTTATAATTCTATAAGAAAATGTTTCAAATGTGCATTATTTTAATCTAATAATAGCGGTAGAACTTGTCATATTCCAAACCTGAAAAAATACGCAAAATTTTACCAATTTCTTGTTCAATGATTTGGTCGTATAAATTCGTTTTATTTCACAAAATCTTATGTTACACCATACTTTGGTCCTCCTTGGTCGTAAATTAAACAATATTAATTGGATTCTAATATTCTATATACCTTAAATGTGTCCTATAGTTGTTAACTAAGTTATGGTCAGTCAGTCGCAGAAAAACGGATAAAAATTACCGTACACAACATAATAATTTATGGATTAAAATTTCCTCTTGCATTCCACATTATCGGTACACAACTAACAAAAAAGTATAGATGACAGTTTCTTGTAAAGTCATTATTTTTCCGCTGGAGTGCCGTGACTGACTGACTTTTTGTCCCCTCACTTATATTGCTAATATGCATAACGCAGTCAGTTGCTTGCTGGACTCCTCGGTGTATTAACATAATCATGGTTTAGGAGATCTGGTAGACTGTTCGGCACAGTTGTTTCATAAAATAATTATTGGCCCTTCTTCTGTTACAATTTGAGCTAAAAGACAGTCAGCGGAAGGATTTAAATGTAGAGTAATTACATGAAAATGTCATACCGATGTGAAAATTTTGAAATTGGCGCAGGAGTAATTTTTTCGATGAGATTTTTTTTTTGCAAATGTAATTTTCCGATTATAGAAGTTAATGTTTGAAATTACGGATTATTTGATCTAAATTAATAGTAGAACATGATATATTCCGAAACCTGAAAACACATACAAAATTAAACGAAATTTTATTTTACAATTTCACTGTATAAATTTGTTTTGTTTCACTGACTCTTGTTATACCATATTTCGGTCCTTCCTGATGATAAATGTAATACTAATAATTGTATTATAATATTATAGATAATTAAAAAGCACCCTAGAATTATTAAGGGTAAGCTACAGTCAGTCAAATAAAACATACAAAGTTATTGTACACAATACAATAATTGATGGATTCAAATTTCCTCTGGGATTCTACGTTATCGGTAGATAACTAACAAATAAGTATTAACGACACTGTCTTGTAAAGTAATTGCGTTTCCCGCTAGAGTCCCGTGACTGATTTCTTTATGTATTTATTGCTACTGCGCACGGTGCACTCAGTTGCTTGCTACACTCCGCTGAGGTTACACGTGAACTCCTAATATGGGTAAATCCCCTGCACAAAGGCAGTGTGAATACAAACTCCGTTTGAAGGAACAAGGGCGATATAAAAATTGGCAAGAACAAGTAAAGGAACCGAAAAGGAAACAAAGGTCTAGAATAAAAATACTAAAGCAGGAAGAGAAAGACTTAAGATAATAAATAGAATACACAAAGCAGCTCAACGAGAAAGGGAAAAGTTAAAAATAATCGGAGAACATACTTCTGAAGCTGAGATACCTGGTACGGCATTCAAAAGTCGGCAGCATTATGGAAAGTGCAGAAAACGTGTTGAGGAAGCATTACCGAATTCACCAAGAAAAGGAAAGAACTTGTGTGTAATTTGGCAGAAAAGGAAGGATTAAAGATAAGTAAACGAGCAAAATGTGTATCCATCAGACCATGTTAGGACAGCGGTACGTAATTTTTATGAGGATGATTCTATCTCATATCAGGCTCCGGGAAGAAATGATTTTAAGAAGATCGTTATGAATGGTGAAATACAAGAGGTCCGGATTAAGAATTTAATTGTAACACTGAAAGAAGCACATGAACTGTTTATTGAAAACAATGAAGATATCCACATTAGTTTCTCCAAGTTCGCCGAACTACGCCCCGCACACGTATATCGCCAGTACGATATTCCACATAATGTTTGCACGTGCATTATACACGAAAATGTGAAGTTTCTGCTAAAAGCAATTAGTAAGAAATATGTACCTATAGCGACTGATTTTCGGAAATTCATATCTCAGGTGGTTTGTTACCAGAACGCAGCTGA
The DNA here is from genome assembly GCA_030220185.1 of Diploptera punctata. NCBI lineage: Eukaryota > Metazoa > Arthropoda > Insecta > Blattodea > Blaberidae > Diploptera > Diploptera punctata. The sequence goes on along the minus strand of JASPKZ010006844.1, from coordinate 21,262 downwards.
ATTCGTGCAATCAGGATGCATAAAATGCCCATTTCTGACTAAGATAGAAATTGCAGATGAATGTGGTAATTCACGATGCGAGTGGAGTCAGTGGACATTGTGTAACGGAAGAGCTCAAATTGATACAAAAGAAGGGCCAGTAATTGATTGCATGGAACAACTGAGCGACTGTCTACCAGATTTTCCTAAACCATGTTTATGTTAAAAGCAACAAGCAGAAGCATTTAAATATGCTCGGAAAAAACGTTGGAGTAAATGAAGCAGTTATACAGATTGATTTCTCTGAAAATTATACCTGTAGAGAGCAAAACGAGATACAGGCAGTTCATTGGAACAATAAACAAATTTCAATATCCACTACAGTTGCCTGGTTTAGACAAGAAGGTGAGAGAGAAGTTCAGAAGAAATCCTTTGCTCTCGTTTCAGATTATATGACACATGACAAGTATGCTGTAGATGTTTGCTTACAAAGAGTGTTTAGCAAATTATTAGAACTTCTTCCAAACCTAGAGGCAATAAAAATATTCTCAGATGGAGCAGCAACTCACTTTAAACAGAAGTATCATCATCATCATCATAGTACATTCACGAATTTAGGCCATTTGTTGACCTGTTTCGGCCTCAAGAGAAACACCATCCAGAAGTCTTTTGAGTGGACAGAAGTATACATTGAGCAATTTGACACTGCTTACTTGCATATTTGGATTTAACATAGAATGGAACTTCTTTGAAACGTATGATGGTAAGGGAGCTGTAGATGTGTTTGGAGGCCAGGTAAAAAGGATGGCTAGGATATCTTCAAAGTCAGGAAAGAAGATTCAAAGTGCTGCAGAATTCTGTAAAATCAAAAGTAGTAAAACTAAACAAATAATAGTTCAGGAGATGACACAAAATGAGATAGAAGAAGGGAAGAGATTTTTAGAAAAGCGATTTCAACATCTTGCAGCTATACCGGCAACTCATGGAGTTCACCATGTGAAAGTGTTGAAGCCGTATGTTATAGAATATGCACAAATTTCAAATTAAACAATCAGTGCGAAAAATTCACAAGTTTCGTCTGTGAAAGAAAGTTATATTTTTATTAATGGCATTTAAATAATTCCTCATTATGCGATTCTTCAATATGTATGTTATTAAGTGAGTGAAATTAACACACGTGCGCTGTTCTTATGTGTTAGCAAATAGGGTTGTGGGAGTCCTTGAACTTGAAGGTTCTAGCATTAGTTTGACCTTTGACATGCCATGTGTGTCGTATTATCGAGGATGCACAGTGCGGTGTTGCGACATTGATCTAGCATTCACTTTGTGAAACAGAGTCATGCTTGTTGATTGCAAAAACAGTTTAAATCATATGAAGTTTCTTGTATAAAAATACAATTGGCGTGGAGTATATGTGATTAAGTATGTATAACCTGTAGTGTAAAATAAAATTATTATTGGTGTAGCGTTATTGGAAACCAACAGAGTGAAAATACGTATGACAACGCTGTACTATGTGCGCCATGTGCAAACAATCAGTCATAAAGTAAGATTTCGCGCATTGTAAGAGAATTCTTTCGATTGTTTAGTTTAAAAATAGAACTTATGTCAGCAATATAATTTGTAATCGGTTGCTTTGAAAGAATTATAACAGAATTTTCCACATGTAAATAAAAAAATTAATAATTTGTATACGGTACTTTTTCGTTAATTTTTCTTTTGTCTTTATAGTTGAGACGCGTGAAAGTTAATTCTAGTGTCCTGAAACGAACAATGCAAATTCCATATCGGCATTTTATATTATTTTAATGGTTCAATCCATTAACAGCATCAGATAAATTTTAATCTTATGTAAATATGGATGTAATAAAATTATACTCATATTAGGCATATTTAACTATAGTTCTTAAGAAGTTAATATTTTCTTTATTTTGTGAAATTTAAAATGAAACATGGTAACCAAGTTAAATAAATTACACTATTTATTTAATATTTTACAGCATACCAAATTGTACATTTCCTATACATGATAAAAGGAGTGAAGCTCTTTATTCTCTCCATATTATCGCTTTTTATATTTGTATTTAGTATTTACCTGATAAAGGAAGAGATGCGATTTCTTCATTCCAAAAAATTACTGTTACAAACTAGATTTAAACCTGTCAAACTTTTGTATTTTATTACATTCAAATCAAAACTGACTTTTTCAATATTCACACACAGTGGCGTTGCTCCGCAACGTAAGTTCTTATTACGTCTATATATTTGTTATTTTTTGCTAAAAAAACATTTCACAGAATAGTGTTACGAAGTTAATTTTTTTTTGTTAATCTTGGGAGGCGGATATATTATAATACATATATTATAATTATGTTTTTTGCTTTAAGCAATGCTTGCATAAAATGACATTATAAGAAAAATAAAAGATCGGACTGGACTTGATCCCAGACCACTGGATTCATTACATCGTGTAAGAATTAGAATATATTATTATAAGAGAAATGAATGTTTGTACCAGACTTGCTCGGTAGCCTAATCGGTAGAGCACTGGAATATATATATATATATATATATATATATATATAATTATTATTATTATTACATTTTTGACAAATGCCAATGCAAGCTGAAAATGTCATGAACCCGGACCTCTGGATTTATATCCCACAACATATAGTAATAATCAGGATATATTATTATAAGAGAAATAAATGTTTGTACTAGACTTGCTCGGTGGCTTAATCTGTAGCGCACTGGGTTATATGCATTGCTCAATGTTAAACATTTAATTATAACATATATATATATATATATATATATATATATATATATATATATACATATAATAAATTAATTTTTGACATTGAACAATGCAACCTTAAAATGACGTATTGAGAAAAATAAGTACTCGGACGGGACTTGAAGCCGCACCTCAGCATTTATATCCCACAACATGTAGTAATAATCAGAATATATTATTATAAGAGAAATAAATATTCGTACAAGACTTGCTTGGTGGCGTAATCGGTAGCGCACTGGGATATATATATATATATATATATATATATATATATATATATATATAATATAATCGGTAGCGCACTGATATAAATAATTAAATTTTTACCATTGAGCAATGCAAGCTTAAAATGACATGATAAGAAATATAAATGCTCGGACGGGACTTGAACCCGGACCTCTGGATTCATATCCCACTACATCGTGTAACAATTACAATATATTATTATAAGAGAAATGAATGTTTGTACTAGACCTGCTCGGTGGCGTAATCGGTACCGCACTGGGATATATATATATATATATATATATATATATATATTATAATTATATTTTTGACATTGAGCAATGCAATCTTAAAATTACATAATAAGAAAAATAAGTTCTCGAACGGGACTTGAAGCCGCACCTCAGCATTTATATCCCACTACATGTAGTAATAATCAGAATATATTATTATAAGAGAAATAAATATTTGTAGAAGACTTGCTTGGTGGCGTAATCGGTAGCGCACTGGGATATGTATACATATATATTATATATATATATATATATATATACACAATTAAATATTTAACATTCAGCAATGCAAGCTTAAAATAACATGATATGAAAAATAGGTGCTCGGACGGTATTTGAACCCGGACCTCAGCATTTACATCCCACTACATGTAGTAATAATCAGATTATATTATTATAAGAGAAATAAATATTTGTAGAAGACTTGCTTGGTGGCGTAATCGGTAGCGCACTGGGAGAGATATATATATATATATCATCATCATCATCATAGTACATTCACGAATTTAGGCCATTTGTTGACCTGTTTCGGCCTCAAGAGAAACACCATCCAGAAGTCTTTTGAGTGACGTCCTGGTCTTCTTCTTCCTGCAGGTTGATATCTTAAGGGGTAGTGACGTGTGTATAACCTCTCCTACCCACTTCTCATCCTCACCTTCTCGTGGTACAACCTGTTTTCACAAACGAGGCTCTGAGGACCGAGTCACGGCGGTATAACCGTTCCATCAGGTACTGAGTAAATGCGGTATCCTAATGTCTGTCCAGAGACTAAAAGGCAGCAGCCCTACCACTGGACTACTTAGCGTCGGGCCAGTAACCTGTCCTAAGGAACTTCAAAACTACTTTCAAGTCTCAACACGAAAAAAGCCAGAAGGAATTGAAATATATATATATGTTATAATTAAATTTTTGACAATGAGCAATGCAAGCATAAGATAAAATGATAAGAAAAATTATTGTTAGGGCGGGGCTTGAACCGGGATCTTTGGATTTACATCCCACTACATCTAGTAATATTGAGTATATTTTTTTTATTGGAGAATTTTACGTTTGTATTACATTAGGTCTGTGGCGTAATAGGTAGCGCACTGATATATATATATATATATATATATATATATATATATATATATAATATATATATATATTGTAACTAAATTTTGACATTGAGCAATTCGAGCTCAAAATGACATGAAAAGAAAAATAAATGCTCTGACGGGACTTGAAGGCGGAACTCTGGAATTATATCCCACGACTGTAGTAATGATGAGATATATTATTATAAGAGAAATGAATGTTTTTACTACACCTCCTCGGTGGCACTGGTGTGTATATATATATATATATGTATACACCGAACATACTAAAGTAATAGCATTTGCAGACGACCTGATAGTAATAACAAAGGGAAAATCAGTTCTCGAAGCTGAGAATTATGCAAATATTGAAATGAGAAAGATTACATCCTGAGCCCACAACAATAAATCCAAATTCAATGAATGCAAATCAAAAACTATTCTAATAACAAGACGAAAACGAAGGGAAAAAAAAACAAATACATATATTTCTAAATAATAAGCAGCTAGAACAGGTCGACCAGATTAAATATCTTGGCATAATAATCGACAAGATATTTACATTCAACCAGCATATCGAATATGTAGCAGAGAGATGCAAAAAACTTATTAATGCTCTCTCGGAAGACAGCAAAAATAAGCTGGGGTTTAAGTGACAAAGCCCTGTGCACAATTTATAACGGTGCAATTCTGCCACTGTTATCGTACGCGGCACCAGTATGGATAAGTGCACTGGACAAGAAATATAATATCCGAAAGTTTAAACAGGTACAGAGATTGATCAGCATACGAATGGCAAAGGCATATCGCACTGCATCCTACGAAGCTCTCTGCTTTCTGACGGGATTAACACCTATACATCTAAAAATACAAGAAATTTCGGCTATTCACCAAATAAGAGGAAGTTCCAAATACGAAACTCTTAACGTTGATCAGACAGTTAGTTACAAAAACTGGACACATCCGGCAAAATTCATAAAAATACAGGATACAAGAGAAAACAAAGAATACACTTATGAAATATACACAGATGGAAGCAGAAGCAATGATGGAGTTGGATCGGGAATAGTTATATTCAAAAAACATGTATTAACAAACCAGCTGAAATTTAAGTTGTACGAAGAATGTTCAAATAACCAGGCTGAGCAACTTGCCATCATGAAAGCATTAGACACCTTAAAAGGACTTAACACCAGCGAAATACCGATTGACGAACGTAATGTGGCAATCTACACTGACAGCAAGATCACGTTAGACTCCCTAAGGAACAGAAATAATCGAAACAATTTAATTGAAGAAATTAGGAATAAGCTGAAATCTCTAGAAGGCAACAATTGGACAGTGGAATTCAGCTGGGTCAAGGCACATGCTGGAATCTACGGCACCGAGATAGCGGATCGCCTAGCGAAGCAAGCAGCGTGCGACGGCGGCCTACAAACGAGTTACGATAGATTCCAGTAAGTGCTGTGAAGAAACACCTGACAACCATTAGTGAAGAAAAATGGGAAAGGGAATGGCAATCAACCACCAATGGGAATTTGACGAAATCGTTCTTCCCGAAAGTCAGCGACAGACTACAGACAAGAATCCAGATATCTCCCAATTTCACAACGCTGGTGACCGGACACGGGAATATAAACGCCTACTTCCATCGCTTCAAGATAAAGTGCAATGTGTGCATGCGGTGCTGGTGAGCAGACAGTGGACCATGTCATATATAACTGTATAGAATTTAAAAACGAAAGACAAACTCTTATAAACTTTGTAAATAGAGGTAGTGAAAGGTGGCCCATAAATAAGAGTAAATTAGCTTTTAAGTATACTAAACAATTCACCAAATTCGCAAATAGCATAGACTTAAAAAAATTACAATAGAACATTACTTGGACAGTATACTTTAAGGAACTAGATAATAAGTGTTAGGATAAGAACATTATTTTAAGGAAGTGTAAATATTGGTCATGACTTGTTAGGATTAGTCAGTGCTATAAGTGTAAATAGGAACCTAATAGCCTAATTTTTTTAGAACTTTCAATAGTAGATTACTCATAAAATGTTAGAATTAGTCCGTAACTTAAGTGTAAATAGGAGCTATATCTTCTTAGATTAGTAATGGATAGAATATTAACTTAGCGTGTAAATATAGATTATAGCTTGATAGGATTAGTCAATTTAAATGTAAATAGGAACTATATTTTGTTAGGAATAGTAATGAAGAATGCACTAATTTAACCCTTAACTTACAATGTATCTTATAAGAAACATTGATTTAATTTATTTGTTATAGTTTATTAAACAGTAAAAATAAAACAAATTATCATAAATTACCTAAGATTGTGTCAAATTACGTTAAAATACAGTAATAACTTACTTTTACATGATTTTATTTTTCTTTGCGGTCCGAAACACTTGAATGGTGGGCACATAAATTATTGTTTCGCCAATTTAAGGGTTAAGTAAGTGCTAATAGGAACAATATCAAGCAACTGTAAATATTAATCATAACTTGTTAGTGATAAGAGGAACCATAACTTGCTTACGTATAATTAACAGAGAGCATTGTTTGAAATGCAAATAACAACCACAACGAAATAGAACAATTTAGCGTCACAATAACTCAAAATTATATTTTAAGGAATCGAAAATAGAAAAATAATTTCACACATTAGAATTAGTAAATAACACTATAAATGCATAGTCAGGAACATCAACACACATAAAATGATAGAGATATTTTAATATTGCTAAACCAAAGCATGTAGTACTGCAGAAAACTGTAGTGGAGCATGCTGTCATATGAAGACTCTTAAAAAAATGCATTACAGAGCCTCTTGTCGTCCCAACGTCTTTCAAAAAAAAAAAACGATAAATTAAATATATATAATTTTCTTCTTCCAATTATATTGTATGAATGCGAAATATGAACTCTTACTCTAAGAAAAAATTATGAATATTTGAGAAAAAAGAGCCAAAAAACAAGAATAGACAGGTGAATGCTGTGTTGGTGAGTAGCGATAATGAAACGAAGAAATGATGAAATTCGTGGGAAGTTTTAAGGAACATATTATTAGATGTTTGGAATTATAGATGATGTGATGGACTAGTGCTTAAGAGTCTAACGGTCTGATAACCTGCGCCCAGTGGGTGATGAGTGCTTTTCACCAGACAAATTGATGCCTTTACATACTCACTTCTTCCAGACGTTTCGTGATGTTTTATGAAATTTATCGTGTTAACTTTTACATTAAACTAGACCTAAAACATTAAGTTGATCTACCGAAATAACTTATGTAGAGTATAATATTGTAGTCTGAGAACAAATGAGTGTCATGTATTAACTTGCAAAAGATAGAGAATTATTAAAAGAGAAAAATCAATAAGATCGATATTATAAATAATTAGATAACCTTTAGTTAATGAACAAAGCAAGCAATAAGCGCAAGAAAATCATTAATGCGGAAATTTCATATAATAATTAATACAGGAATCGAAAAATCCAACGACCTAATGTATCATGTCTTGGCACGGGTCTACGATTCTTCAAGTCCCTGTGAAGAAGAAATGTTTTCATGGAATAATTGTCAGTAGGAGATCGGTGTCCTTAGGCGAACACTCAGTTGGTAGACCAAGAATGAGGTGGGAGAATTACATCCATGATAATTATGGGAAGTAGATTATACATTGGATGTTGGGAGACATTAGCTGAGGTTAGGGATGTATGCAAAGCTTATGTCCGCGAGACCGTATATCTACGGGTTCGATAGAGCCAGTGAGTTAGTTAGTTGGAGATCGATGTCCATCCAGGATCGTGATGAATTATGGGAGATATAATAAACAGCGACTATAAGAATTAGAAGACATCCTGACCACATACCAACCATATACTGTTTACATTATCGTCTATGGCCTGTAGTGGGATCACTTTGCACACTTTTACCTACCTCTATAAAATGACACAAGAGGTCAACCAATTAATAGATCAGTTGTCTTGCAAATCTCTCGCGGCATGAAGTTTTGTTTATTTTATAGAACGGGGATGTTTATTTTAAATGAAAGAAAATGTATCCATAAGAATGAAAACAGAATATTTGCAGTTTTAGAATACATTAGTTTTGATTTCCAATGAGTTAGCTTTCAAATGCATATGCATAGTATCACGTGATATATTAATACACATTTGAGGGACAGGTAAAGTACCAGGTTAGTCACTTTATTGTCGAAATACAGTATTAGATTCTCAATGGAAAACACTATATTTTAGGAGTCCGCAAGATTAGAAGAATCTGTTTTTTATCATGGGTTTATTTGTTTTCCAAATTTGGCACGTATTTAAAAAAAGGTAGGTACGTTGTATAATTGAGGAGGTTAGGAGCACAAGTGCAAGTTGTGCAGTATTGGGAAAACAGTTTTAAAGTTGAAGTTAATCTATTCTTCTTCTTGCTGTTCTTCATAATTTGTAGAATTTTCAACCTGTTTATTTCCAAAAACACTCCTCGGAAGAGGACGTATTGGATGTGCAGCATTCGCTGTCTATCCATCTCTTGGCAGGTCTTCCGCTTCTTCTTCTCCCGTAAATTGGTCTATCTTATTTAGCTCTTTTTGCAAAGTCGGTTGCCTTCCAATCTTTCTATATGACCTTTCCAATATTTTCGTCCAATTTTAAATAATATTAAGTCCAATTTATAGCGGATATTACAATATCAAATTACATCTAGTTTTCTCGTGTAATCTCCAGTGTAAATATTCATAAGCACAGTTTTAGCTTAAAAAAGTGGCATTATGTTATAATATGAGGTAATATGACACTGGGAATATCATCGGGAAATGGCGGTCAGTGGATTATTTTAAATAGTATGGTAGACTTATAGGCTATATTAACTCGTAATAAGTGCTGCTCTCTAACGCAGATTAAGGAAACTACTCTGAACACTTCAGGAAGTCACTGTGATTATAGTTTCTGATACACTTGAAAGTGTATGTTTTGTGATTCTGGCTTTCAGCAATTGTTGTTAAAATATTTGATACAAGTGCAAATGTTTATCTAGTAAATTGATGTTACTTTCAGTTATACGTGTTGCTGGAAAACAAAACAACACGATTGCAGCAATATTGTGGATAACTGTCAGTTATTAAATGAGCACGTGACTTTCAAGTTAGGTTAAACATTTGTGACAAGGGCGGTCAAGGTGACTGGTATTACCCCCCCCCCTGGTGATCGTCATTCCATCACATGAACTTCATATTAAAAAGTCGTGTATAAGATTACACCACAATAAATACTGTAACGATGTTAATCTTCTAACAAATATGTTCCATGGTTTGAGTACGATACAATTATGTGAATTGGCTTACGAGTGTGCGGAGGAAAACGGAATCAAACTTAATTCTAACTATAGAGAGAAAAGTGGTGGGAAAGATTAGCTGCATTGAGTTTTATATGAAAGTCCATTTATGAGTTTTAGGAAGCCCTAGGCTAACTAACTAACTCACTCATTGGCACTATCGAACCCGTAGGTTCATGGCCGCGCGGACATAACCTCTCCATATATCCCTATCCAGAGCCAATGTTTTACAATCATCCCCTCTATAATCTACTTTCCTCAAATCATAGTTAATGCTATTCTCCCATCTCCTTCGTCTAGCAACTGGGCGATTTCCTTCTGATTTTCCTAAAAGATGCTTCCATGCACATCTTTCATTCCCCATTCGTCCCACATGTCCTGCCCATCGTAGTCTACGATACTTAACTGTTCTCATTATTTCTGAATTCCTATAAAGACCATGTAATTCACTGTTATGCAGTCTTCTACTTTCACCTGTCTGTTCATCTCTCTTATGTCCAAACATTTCCTAAGAACTTTATCCTCAAATACTTGTAATCTCCTTTCCTCCCTTAAAAGTTATCCCTAGGCTATTAGTTTTAATATGTTTCTGAGTTTCTCTTAGAGTGAAGTTTCCCTTTGCCAATATTGGATTGTCAGATATATTTATATGCAATGTGCATAAACTGGATATCAACGTCAAAAATTCCACATCTCTTCTTACAATAAATGAGGCCAGAACGTGTGAGCTATGTTACTAATTGGAAACGAGGGAAAAATGTTAATTATTTGTGCCGTGAGTGCTTCTGGCAGTTTCATGCCCCAGATGTAGGTATTTCAACTAAATATTTTGTTCTCTCTGTTAAAGAAAGATGTACCACCTTCTTGCCAGGTACGAATATTCAAAGACAGGATGGGCCAGTGAACATCTTCATAATCTGCTTCGAGGATTTCATTATCTATGCAAAATCTTAGAAAATAATCCTGTCCTTACAATTATTCGATATTCCCAGCAGTCACTGGATTCTACCGAGTAACGTGTTGTGAAATTTAATTGTTTTGTTAACTTTTATCTTAAATTAGATTTGGTACATTTTGTTGATCTATCTAAACACGTGGGCACCTAATTTAACAATGTGTAAGTTTGAAGTCTGAGGACAAAATAATAAGCATTAAGCAGTAGTCTAACTTGTTAAATATAATAATAAATATTATATAATATCCTCAACTCGTGTTCAACTTAGGGCAGGATGAAGGATCAGATGAGAAGAGATGCATCACCTATACTTATAGACGTCTGTGAACGATAAGTGTGCCGGTCGTTCACGTCTGACGCTACGTCACAGGGGGAATAAACGAAATGTATGAGATGAGTTTGGAGAAATCCTGAATTGAAATTTGTGACAGGGGAAAACGGTAATAGCTCCAACAGAAACAGATTTACAGTATTCTATACACAATTTTAATATAATTACAAAAAGGTACAATATGGAAATCAATACAAAGAAAACTAAAGTGATGGCCTTTTGTTGGAAATACCCTATACCTAGCAAAATTGTTTTGGATGATGAAATTTTAGAACGAGTATATGAATTTAATTATTTGGGTTATAATTTAACATTTGAAGATGAAGCTAATATATCAAAGAAAATAACAAATTTTACAAAAACAACGGGGATAATTAACAGTATAATGAAGCCATCTTTAGTACAGAAGAACACAAGATTACGGCTTTATAAGTTTCTCGCAAGACCAGTATTAAGATATGGTAGTGAAGCATGGACAGTACGAAGAAGAGATGAAAGCCGAATAACAGCAAATGAGATGCGATTTATGCACCGAACAGCAGGCTACACAAAGTGGGACCATAAAAGAAATGAGGAAATTATGGAAGAGTTGGATGTAGAACCCATTCTCCACCATATACAAAACTACCAGAACAACTGGAAAACCCATCTTCAACGAATGCCGTCTCATAGAATTCCAAAAGCCATACTTCGCTACTGCCCCCAAGGAAAAAGATCGCTGGGACGTCCAAAAAAGCGCTGGATGGAAAATTCCTCTTTGAGACCGTAACAGGCCACATGGCCTAATACTTGCTGGATGATGATGATGATGAAAACGGTAAAAACCTACAAAGATATAATTACAAATGAAAATAATTATATTAAAATATGAATATTCCAAATAATTACATTACCTGGAGTTTATAAATAAAAAATCTATAGACGGAAGAAATAATTGACCAGGAAATTTTCATCTAATTAATAATATAGAAAATTGAGAATGCATCGGGATGAAGAATCATGCCTTGGCGCGGAGCTACGGAATGCACGTTAGTTTGATTTACTATGAGGAAAATTTTTCTTATGCCCAGTCAGCATCATGAGGCATTTTGGTAACTCTAAAATATAGCGGCCCCAGTTTGAGTGAACTAGCTATAAATATTGTAGGATCGGATGTTACACATATATGATCTAGATTATCGACTTGTCTGAAAAAAATATAATAGGCCTAAATGGTTAGATAGTTGGTAGATTTCTCTCGTCCCAGCTAGTTTTTTTATGGGTTAAAGAACGGAGAAGTTTAATAAAACAGTATAACAAATTATCCTGTGAAATTTTATGAAATATAATATTTATAATTTGAGAGTAAAATTTGTTATAATTTGAATTAACATGCCTTATACATATCAAGAATATATCATAATAACGAGCATTTAAACGATGATAAATGAGATATTTGAAAATGTATTTTATGTTAACCTGAGAGAGGAAGCGTTGTCTGTAAATCTCATCTAAACAGGTTAAACAGTCTTGAATCCAATCTGTAAAATATTAATAATGTATTTATATAAATTAAAGACGTAATTTTCTATTTCATATTCAATGGCGTTGCTTCGTAACATTACAGTTATTGTAACACTCATGTTGTCGCTATGCAACAAGACGCATTTTGTCCAATTTTTTATGAAATAAATCTTATTTTAACAAATGTGGTAATTGTGCTTAAGGAAAAAATCCCATAATAAATTAAAATGGTTATTAGGCTGTTTGTAGTTTTGATGCGGTGGACGAGTGGTTTTGCTTCTTGCCTCTGGTTCCGAGGGTCGCGTGTTCATATCCGGCCGGGGTCGATGGATTTTTTAGAACGGAAAAATCCAAGGAGCAAATCACCCGGGAAGGACTCTAAGCTATGGGTCCCAAGTCTGAAGATTTTTCAGGCTCGTAAAAGATCCTTAAGCCTGAATAAAGAGGCCTCTAATCAAAATTTACCGACCTCAACATCCTAGTAACACTCTAGTTGCCTGTTAGATGTCTCATTGGATCCGTGTGTTGTCTGCATGCCGTCCACGACACCTATGAATAAATAAGATAACTAAAAATTAACTTGGACTAGTAACTCCTTACAAAGCAGAGACTATGGCTCAACAATGGGCTACACCATTATAAAATATATTATACATAATTTTCTCCGTTTAAATATTCATAGTAGCAAATTTAACTTTAAAAAAGTGGCATTGTGTAATATTTGAAAATAATTTGACAAAATACATGTAATACGCGTACAATTAGAGCACAATTTCTGCTTCCCTTTCCCCCCCCCCTCCATCATAGGTGCTGTAATCGATACTGGTGGAATAGTGGTTAGTATATTTGCTCCTGGATTTAAAAATGCAAGGGTTCAAACACGTCCAGCTATTGTGAATTTTCAGAGCATAAACATCCTTAGACTGGGTTCCATCGGAAGCGAACTGAATAGTTTGGTTCTCTGTTTAGACTTTTGAGAATTTTTGGCCCTTTATCGCTGGGATTTGTATTGAGATGCTAATGATCTTTGCTTTTAAGAATCAAGTTTATCGTAAACTAGAAATAATATCTTAACACTGATTAAATGATTTGGTGTTTCAACTATGTTTTTCCCGACTATACGTAATATTTGTCTTTGTTTTGTAGGAAATGTTTACGGAGACTGGCCAACCCCCAACTTGGAGGATCAGTAAGTACCTGTTTAATATTTTGTTCTGTAGAATAGAGTGTGAATTGTAGGTGTGGTAGATAGAAGTGAAATACAAATACCTGATGGAAGAAGAGAATAGTACGATAAATAGAGAGACAGCTAGTTGCCGAGAGTGGATTTTTATTCTAAATTAGCTTAAGTTCAAATGAACGAAACATATGTAGTAGTTCATTTATCGTTCCTTTACTCGTATTTCATTGTTCATATGGCTTTATTGCCAAGGTGTTTGAGAAATTCTGCATGTATATTATCTGCTCCTGGAGATTTGTTTTGATTTTAAACTATTAATGGCTATGTTTAACTCTTTAATGTTGAAATTCTTATTAAAGATATTATCTTTTGTACTGCTTGTTGATTTTATGTAATTTTTTAGTTTCTCTTTTATTGTTTTTTGTTCTTTTTTGTTCTCTGAGGACAAAGTATAGGTGCTAGCGTAGTGTTTGTTGAATTTGTTGGCTATTTCACTTTCATTTGTAATCTGTTTGTTGTTGTGGATAAATGGTGTTTTTTGCCGTTCTTTTTTATTTTGTATATTGTGTACAAATCTATATGCTTTCTGGCCATTTTTCCTATAATCCATTTTTTGGAGGAAGTTATTAAAATTTTCTCTTTTATTGCTGTTAATTTCTTTTTTGAGTTGTGCGCACAGTTTTCTCCAATTTTGTACATCTTTTGGGTCTTTTGTTTTTTCTGCTTTATTTCTAGCGAGATCTCGGTCTATTTTCATTCTTTCTAATTTTGAATTCCAGAAGGGTTTGTAGTTTTTAACTATTCCTCGTGGTATATATTTTTTTGCTGTTTTTAATATTATTTTGCATATAGATTTGTTAATTTGATCTGACTGTGATACGTTTAAAGGATTTTCAAATTTGGTTTCCAGTTCGTCTGTGTACAGTTTCCAATTGGCTTTTTTGAAGTTCCACTTGGGTTTAAGATGCATTGGAAGTAAGTTGTTATTCCCCAGTTGAATAGTAGCAATGATGGCTCTATGTCCTGAGCCAGGATCTTCTACAATTTTTTTTTTGGTTTTGCAATATAAATTAGAAGATACAAAGAGTAAGTCAGGATTAGTTCCTGAACCAGAGTAATGTATATATGTTGGTGGATCCTCTTTGTTGTGTATTATTTCTATGGGTGTTGAATTTAATAAGTCTTCTACAATTTTCCCTGCATTATTAGATTTGGTATAGCCCCATCGTCGTGAATGGGCATTAAAATCTCCCATTATAATTGTGTTTGGGTTTATTGTAATATGTTCAAGATTAGGGGAGTTATTTGGTGGATTATAAATTGAATATATATTGTACTGAGTTTATTTATCCATATGTTAATTTTAATTATTTCAATTTTGTCTACATTGTCCATTTCTTTTGATAATTTGAACGGATGAAGTCATATGTGTTCGAATTCCAACTAAAATACCACTGCTTATTTGTCGTCCTTTAGGAAGTATGTGAACAGTAAAATCCTTGAAGTGGTAATATTGTAACTGTTCCTGTGTGAGATTTGCTTCTTGAATTGTGAATACATCAATTTGGTGGTCAGATAGCAGTTTTGTAAGTTCAGTCTTTTTAGCTTGTGATAGTCCTCCAGTATTCCACTGGAGGATTTTGATCAAGTTTGGTTTGGTATATTTGTTTCCTTGAAGAAAGGTCCCCGTCCGGAGATCCGAATGGGGGACTATTTTACCTCCGGATTTGTATTTCTTTTTCCAAGGCTTCATGTTTGTATTGGAGTACAATAAACTAGTTGTAACCGTTTAGTAGTAGGCACCACATGTGGTGGTTACGTCACCCATTGAGAGAAAGTAGGTATAGGAAGGAAGGAGAAATGAACCCCTAGGCCTCGAGTACTCTAATACCATCAGGGTCGAAAGAAACAAGAGGTCAGTCAAGGGAGACTGGATAGAAAAGTTGAAAGAGGGAATTGGTATGGGGAGGAGAAGTAATACCAATTCGGTCAAAAAAGAAAAACTCACCAAGCTGACCAGTGCTTGTTGGTGAGTAGCCCTTCCCTTTCGTTCATCATGCATAAGCATGATTACTAACAGCTGCACCACGAGGAGGTGAGGGATTGGACACTAGGTTACTGTCCAGGTCGGTTCCTTTAAGCCTTCGATGGAAGGAATTAAAGGGTCTCCTCTCTGTTAAAAACAGTAGCCTTTCCGCAGCCAGACTAAGTAATATACTCTGTGGAGAAAATAGCAGTTAGCATCACCATATCGTCTAACAGTGTCATAATATTGTGATTTGCATATTTAAATAAATATTTGAAAATTGTCTAATAATGTTATAAAAATTGTTTGAAGAAGTTTAAAATATTAAAGAATGGTAGTAAATACAGAAGAAGAGCTATAGTTTACAACAATATAACTGAAAAATCAAGCGCTAGTTGAAATGCAGTTGAGCCCAAATTTTTAATTGAACTATTACAGGAAATATTTTAAATTACAAATTTTAAAATTAAGTTAACATTGTTTTATGTAAACTTCAATTCATCCGTACTTCTACCTCATTAAGAACTTTCTATGTCTTTTATAACATTTATTTAACATGTGCAAAAAATATCTTATTATGAAGTGTTGGTAATTACTTAGAGAACAAAACTGATGTCTTTTAACAAAAATAATTAGTCCTAACCTTCAACTATTCAGTGATTTCCTGGTAATAATCAAGGTAGGCATTTCTGTTAGGCTTAAATAAATGTTTAAGCCTAAAAGTCAATTTGGATTTTTCTTGCAGGTGAATGTTGAGCCAGCAGCTAGCTGGTAGGCCAAGGGCATTCTCAATGTGTTGCTCCTTGGAGAATATACATAATATGGTTTCTTTTCTAATGAACTATCGGATTTTCTCATTATAGGGCTTGGAAGACCCTTGGGGTAATAAAAAGCTAGTAAATAAATGTTCAAATAGTCTTCTTATAAAATTACATATAAAATAATTATGTTTATTGAATCTTTAACTATGTATGTGAATTAAGTTTCATTGAGAAAATTCTGTTCGTCTTGAATAATGTACATCCTGCAGTAACTATAAAAGTATATATTTTTTGAAATTATTAATTTTAATACAAGGCAATAAATGAATCATGTTATTTCATTTTTAAAAGCAAACAAACTAATCAAGACAAGTCTGGTTACTAAACAGAGTTGATGTGCACACATTCACATGTGAGTAGTTCAGAATAGTGAAACAATGCATAGGTTTTGGTTTGAATTTATTTTTGCTACATTCTTATCAAATTAAGGTATTTATAAATTTTCATTTTAAGAATATTTAAAAACTTGAACTTAAAGTACTTTATGGTTTCGGTTCTTAAAACTCCTAAAAACAAATAGCATATCATTACTCATTAGACCAGGCTCGTCAAATAGTGCCGCCATAGCATATCATTATCCAGATCCTTTTTGATATTTCTTAATGGAAATAACACAAGAAATGTTACTTTGTAAACAATTTTGCATTTTTTATTTTTACTTCAGAAAATTATTACAAAAATTTTGCCAATATTTTTGTTCTATATGTCTTACATTTTCAATTACTTTGTAATAAATAGTGATTTTCCATATTCACTGTGTTCATCTAAGAGTGAAATTGTTTTTTTAATAAACACTTGGGAAATTGTGTAAATTATTTTAGTCAACTTACTAATTGATGAATTTTGAAATAAAGAAAAATGAAAATAATATAGTTAAAGACATCTGAAAAGTTGGCAAAGTTCTTGTAATTTTCTACTGATGAGAGTAAGAATAAAACATGCGAAAATTGTTCACAAAGTAGCATTACTTGGGTTGAACTTACAATTTTATTTTTAAATGAATGGAAAGGGTAGGGTACTGTTCTTGCGATTGAGCCACCGACACACCAATTGAGCCACCGTGACCGGCCAAAGTAGTAGCATGTAGTACCCAGGTCATCTTAAGAAGGCGCAGCAGTAGAAAATTGCGTCCAAAATTTAACACAGAGAGGCCACTCTATTCGGTTCTCTATGATACCGAATCATTAGCGTGGTCACGGCCTCCATTGACGCCACAGTTTTAGATTTTAAACGTTGTGCATTTATTGGATATCGGCGTCTTTCTTTGTTCTTTATCGACAAGGTATTGTATCAAATCTCTTGCTTCCAGTTTCATTAATCTGTGGAAATAAATTATATGTACGCATGCCACGTCCTTTAATATGCGTTTATATTTTGTAATTTCGTTTACTTGCTAGTCGTATTTTGTGTAAGAGCATGTATAAACAATTTGAGAAAAAATAATCTTGATTAACTGGTTGGTTAATCCCTAATTTGTAACACCCACTGTTAAAGATGATTTCAGCTTATCTTTATTCTATGAAATTCAATTATGTAATTATTTTAAACTTGACTCTCAATTCCATAACCTATCAACATAGGCCTACCAGTAGACATGTGCTTCAATAATGGCATAAATATATTTTATAATGGCATTTTGTCTATTTTAGTGATTTTTCATACACTGAATTTTTTTTGTATAGAATTAATTTTTCATCATGTATCTAATTGCATACAATATTGACACAATGTCATTTGTTCATCTGATTCATTATAATGATTCTGGCTTCCGAATATTATCCGGTCTCAGATGCGAAGAGTTGGGCAGCACATTAGGTATTCCATATCTTAATCCAGGTTTTATAGCTTGCAGGTGGTTCCAAAGCAAGACAGTTTTTTGGGAAGAATGCCGTGTCCAGTTTGGAGCCGGAATTTCACAACAGCTTCTTGTCTTGGGCAGTCAGGTGTGTTATGCATGGCGGTCTTGCAGGTTATTGTTGTGTTTATTTCTAAGCTCATGAGCTATTGTTCCTTAATCTGCTTCTTTATACAGGGTGAGTCAGAACGAAAAATACATGCTTTGAGGGGTGATAGTATTGGTGATTCTGAACAAAAAACTTCTAATATACATGTGGCCTTTTCTTATCCATTTCAGGGTAATTTAATGAAAACCAGGAACCTGAAAAGTGCAGGTGACACTAAATCAAGATATTGTTATCTTAAGTTTTGTTTAATTTTGTACGTTTCCTTACAAAAATGTTCAAACACTCCAACACCAACTTCAATGCATTTTGTTGCCCTTGTAGACAGTGTTGTGTTTCTGATCTGAGCTCATTCTTACATACCTTTACTTGAGCACGAGCATGTGAGAAGTTCCATTCTATGCTTGTAGACTTCACTCTTAAGCCAACTCCACACACAGTAAATAAAGGGGTAGGATCGAGTGACATCGGTGAACAAGCAATAATTCCATGGTATCTCAGCTGTCTACAAGAGCAGCAAAATGTATTGAAGTTGGCGATGGAGTATTTGAACATCTTTTGTGAGGAAACGTACACAATTAAACAAAACTTAAGATAACAGTATCTTGATTTACTGTCTCCTGCACTTTTTGCAGTTCCTGGTTGTTTTCATTAAATTACAGTAAAACAGTTATGAAAACCTGTATGTATATTAGAAGTGTTTTGTTCAGAATCACTAGTACTATCACCCCTCAAAGCATGTATATTTCCTCCTGACTCACCCTGTATAGAGTGTAGAGGAATGGTATGATGTATATGGTTGAAGCAGTTAGGGAGCATGGCAGCTTTCTTTCCTAATGTGTCTGCCTGTTCATTGCCAAAATCTGGCAATGCCAAGGGATCCATGCAATACAACTTTCTTTTGGGCTTTTGGAACTTTTTTCATCATGTTATAGTTTCTGAGCCTGAAGTTTCTATTAGGTCACTGAATTTTTAAAATACCTGCTGCGCTGTTATCAACTTTTATTAGGTTGAGGTTGTTTTTACTAACATTTCCTGTTATTCTAAATGTTTTGTAAAATATGCTTCGTTATTTATAGTTCTTAAATAATAGAAAATGTGGGGATTATAGCCCACCAAACCACCAGCATAAGCTTAAATGAAAAAATTGAAAAACACACAAATTTATTGCTTCATATTTTAATAATTATCTGATGTATATATATATATATATATATAATATGAAAAGAAATATGAATGCTAGAGTCGAGATTTGAAACTAAGTCTCTAAACTCTGTACGTTTAGCACTCTAACGACCTGAGCTACCCAAGCATTCCAATTCAAACATACATTTTTCTTATATATGTAGTATTCTCAATTCTGACAAGAGATAGTGGAAAATTGTTCCGAGTGACATCTAGTGGCTAACATAACAGTTAAGCAAATTTTTAAAGAGAATATTTACTTTATAGCAGTAACGCTTGTATATGTAGATGTTATAATTATATTTATATTTAAATATATGTTGATTTTTTCCCACAAGGAATCATAGAAATGCCTTGAAATGAAGTAAGAAGTTTAGCTCAGGAAAACAGCAGTTTAACTTTTCCAATACATTTTCTATGTCCTATAGAATAACATTTGGCATGTGCATGAGTTTATAGAGTTGTCGCTAGGTGCACATATATTTGAAGTCCTACAGAAAGTTTATAGATCTCTCACTAGATGGCAGCACATGGCTGTGAAATCAGTTTGACCTACCTCTGAAATAAATTCCCAAACATTCGTTAGAAATGGATGTACACTAACTTTTCCACCATCCTACTGCTGGTCTCACATCCACATGTTTCAATCACAGAAACGGAAAATGATCCAGCCAATATATGGGTGACATGTAGTGAGATTGTTGTATGCCCTCATGTTATTAACCTGAAGCTGCTATTTATTGTAGTTACCCAAGTTCATCACAATTCTGGGTGGGCAGCAGTTCCATGCTGACCGTAATTCCATGAGAAAATATCTTCTGCATGGAGACTCATATCAGCACAAGTCCCATATCTCTACAGCAAGGCACCCTGCCTTAAACATCATGGCTGTTTCATTACCTTACATTGAGAAAAATTGATGAATTGATTGTATTTTAATGATGTAATTGACATTTTCAGATAAACTGATTATCCTGAATTACCAGTTAGCTATTGAACACCAAGATCTATAAAACATGGAACCAGTACTGCAAGTAAGTTACTTTGTAAAATTATTCTTAAATATGCCTTAATATATAGATTGTTATACACAGACCTGCGATCTAAACCAATGTTAATACAACTAAAGAGAAAACTTTGTCTATACTGAGATCTGAACTCATGAGATTTACTTTTGCGATTAAACAAATATAAGTTTGTATTTGCCCTGCAAGTTACCTGAAGAGTGCCACCTTGTAAATTTGGAAGTCATAGATTCAAATCCTAGTTTGATGCAGACGCTTTATCTCTGTAGATGTGTTATAATTTCATTTCATATAATAAGGGTTGTCTCATAACAACGGGGCCTTAGAATTTATTTTTTACTGCGGCCCAGGGTATATCATGTCTCTAACTTCCTTTTGGTGAGCTAAATTTCAAGTATGTTAACAGTTTTTTTGCATCTCTGTGTCGATGAATGATACATAACATAACAGTCTCAAGGATAGACTGCTGTCTGTTCTGATGTCATGTTAGCATTGGTCATCCATCTTTTTTACGGGTCTTCCAACGTTTCTTCACTAGTGGTTGTAATGACGAATCTGTT